>JAJJHY010008789.1:3620596-3706164 GCA_021224005.1 Drosophila setifemur | reverse complement strand
TAGAGCAAACAAATTATTAATAATTTATATATTTTTCGTTTACGTAGCCGCGGGCTCTTTTTCGGTTTTGTTTAAAAATCTGTTTTTTTTTTATCTGTTTTAAATTTGCAATGAGCTACCGATTTAAGCGACTACGTTGAATACTAATGAGTAACACCCAGATAAAAGTTATCGAAATTGATTATTTAGATGCTAATTGGATTCGATCAAATCGATCACCCATTCAAGCGTTTGCAAAGGCTCGACTTTTGGCAAGCACTTGAACAACGAAAAAGATACCTCCAAATGGACAAAAAAGTTGCACAATTTCTAATATCAACAATTCGATTTATTCAAAACAAGCATAACAATCCGTTCGATCAAACAGTTTCCTAATGATGATAGACATGGGCGACGGGGGCAGCGGCAAAGGTCTTAACCACCGGCACCACCGGGGTGGCAATGGTCTTGACCACTGGCACGGAGGCAATCACCGGGGTGACAAAGGTCTTCTGGTGGATCTGGGTGTGGCTCTGGTGGGAGACGGCATGGGGCACGGCCTTGACAACGGGCACGGCGGCCACATGGTGCACAGGAGTCACATGGTGGACGGGAGCCACATGGTGGACCACGGGGTAAACGGGAGCCACATGCTTCACAACGGGAACCACTGGAGCCACATGCTTGACGACCGGCACAACCGGGGCCACATGGTGGACAACGGGAACGATGGGAGCCACATGCTTGACGACGGGAACAGCCTGGACCACATGCTTCACCACGGGAGTGATCACAGCCTGGTTGTGGAACTGGGTGAAGCTCTGGTGGGAGGTGGCCACCGGGGCGGTGTGCACAACGGCACCCACTTTGGCCACAACTGGGGCCACGGCCACATGGTGCTGCTCAACGAATCCGGGGGCAGCGGCGGCAAAGGTGGCCAGGGCACAGATGGCGATCTATGGATATCGTTTCCAAAATTAGTATCCAAGATATAATCTTCAGGATTCGCTTTCAGAAATACTCACAAAGCGGAACATCTTGTTGGGTTTTTGGGGTTGGTTGGGTGTTTGTGCTGTGAAGTCGACGAGTGACTGATGCTGTTTTGGAGTCGATACCACGGCTATATATGGCCGAAAAAATTAGCCAGCTAGCCAGATTTTGTCCTTCAACTAACGAGCAATTGGCAAACTCGTTTGTCTAACATTGAACTTGAACTAAACATCTGCGGTCTCCTCAATTAGAAATCAGCCAGCAATCGATTATGCTTAGGCCCGAAAAGGTTTTCAATGGCACAATCAATCTAAATGAAACCCTCATTGTCACTACTAACTATATGTATACTGTCTTTGTATATCTGTTGAGAGTTCAGAGCCCAAGCGAAGGTCTCGCGAATCGTGTCAGCGAAAACAAGATGAAATGCAATTTTATTCCACATACAGCGTCACAAACGACACAAAACGCTATAAAACAGCTGCCGACGGGCCCGCCCGGCTCCAGTCCGGATCCGGATCTGTAACTATGCGTGGACTGGTGGAGCACAGCGATCACAGGCGGCAGCGATGATTGAGACTTGAGTATCCTGGAAATGAGAGCAGATCAGACTGGGACTGGGAATTTCGATCTAAGCAATATGATGGTTTTGCTTTAAGCTAGGCAAAGAAGTGCATCAGGTTCTCGTCCTCGGACTCCGCTAGATGGGCCAGGTATTCGAACACTGGCAAAGGCAGTTGGGTGGTTGGCTCCAACCGCATGCTGGAGGATGAATTACCGATCACTTGGTTCTCCGAATCATCGTCCTGCGTGCTCAGCGCGGATCTCGACTTGCGACTCTTCCGCGGCGCAAATTCCACCCCAACGCCCAGGGCGGCCAGCGATGGATGCTCGTACTGGGCGCGCCAGGCCACGTTCCAGTCCTCATAGAACTCCAGGGAGGCCTCCTCCGCCGCCAGCTCGGAGGACTCCAGCAGGCGCAGCATCGTGTCCCCCCCGGGCATTCTTCCCGGTCCATAACTGCTAAAGGCCGCTCGGGACATGCTAGTATCGGTTTTCCCTTGTTTTTAATTTATACTTTCTCCGGTGTAGTTGGGAGTAGATATGTGTATGCCAGTCGATTTACACTAGCGTACACTGACGTACGAGGACAGGGTTTGAGGGTAATGGCAGAGCCTACTGGATGAGCAATACAGGATTTAATAATGTTCGTACATATTTACTTCATATATTATTCTTGACAATCAGATTCCTTTGCTAAACCACTCTGAATGCAAATCCAAATCCTATTTTATATCTTATTAAAAGGCTGATTTGGCTAAGTTACATATTGAAAAAATTTAATATAGTTTTATAGTTATTTATATATTTTGCAAAAATTATCTTTAATCTCTATACATTTAAATTTAGTTTCCCTTTTTTTTGCCAAATACATAATAAACAATTAACTTATATTATATTTAAATTCGCAAAATAAAACGGAACTAAATTCAAATGTAGTTATATGATAGATAACCACTTGTAGTATCTTTTAAAGAAAACTAATTCTATTTATATTAAAAAGTGCAACCGATTTGAGCAACTTGTATTAATTAATATACATTTTATAGTACCCTGAACTAAGCCAAAATAAAACATTTAAACTGTTTATCAAGCAGCCTTTATTCACAAAATTATCTATAATTAAGTCTAAACGAATCCATTGCCTAACTATTGGGCACATAAACCGGACTGAGATTAAGCAGCTCGTAGCCCGTGCCCCCGCCCTCCTGGGTTGCCTTGGTGTGGAAGGTGCGATTTAGATTGGTCGGCTCCACGTAGCCCAGCGCTCGGCCCATGGGGGCGATGACAAAGCGGGTCTGCGTCTGCGAGGATCCCTGGTAGGCGACCACCGAAGGCGCCGAGTCGATGAGCAGGCGAGGAGCCTCCGTTGCCGGCTTGCCGAAAGCCAAAGCCAGGCAGATGGCCAAAATCATCTGGAAATGGTAGGAAATCCAAGGTCGAGTGGTGGAAATTTAATATAGGTAGGGTGAGTCGATTGGTGATAAGAAGTAAATATATTTGAAATTGATTGGACATATTTTAGCAAGCATTTATTTTAATAAAAATTTTGCATTCAAATTTTATTCAACTTTTTTATAATTTTAGAATATTTATAACCCACTAACAGATCAGTTATTTGGATTTATTGATTAACGTGCAGCATTATCATTCGAGTAGAAATGATTTTAAATACTTTTCTAGTTTTTGATTTGGATAAGTGCACATTTTTAAATCATTTCCTAAAGCATTGCGAATTTAGTTTAAAGGTTGTTGAGCATCCCATGGATACACCCTATCGGAGAAGCATCCCACTCACCAGATGCCGCATGGTTATAGCTTTGTAGGCCTAATGGGACGATCAACGGTTACGGTTACACTGAGAACTTAGCCAAGCCGAGCTGAAGTGGGCGGATCGAATCGAATCGATGCAAAAACGATTCCAGGCGACTTGAATCGAGTTGAGGTTCCCCCTTCGAGAAAACAAACTCAAAGCGAAGCGAGTGGCAAAGTCAAACTGAAGTGCTGTGTGAATTGCTGTGCCATGAAATCACGGCGGAGCTGTGGCGGGCCCGGGCAGAGGCGGCGCCGGCAGCCGGCCATGGGGGTGAGCCCATGGATACGCCCCCCTTCAGGCAGCCCCTGGAAATAAAAGCGATCTGCGATCGAAGCGTTGGAAACACGCGCGCAGTCGCGGTTATCTTGCAATTGTGGGAGTGTCTCAACTTGGACGCAGCTTTACGTAAAGAAATAAACCGAAAAAAATCAAATATATAAATAAATAACCGAACGCCGCAAATATTGTAGTAATAGCACACTACAATAACAATACCAATAACAACAACAGCTGCAACAATAACAACATTAAACAGTAACAGAAGTTGATATAGAAACAACAACCGCAGCAACAACAATTGCCATACTACAACATGCGACGGCGTCTGCGCAACTCGCTGAAGGTTGATCCACTCCACTTCGCACCTACACCGCACCACCACCCCTCTGCTCGTCCGCACCACCACAACTACTGTGGCTTGTTTACCTGAGCAATAGCATACCCTATGTACGCATTTATTTTATTTATATTTAAAGCTTTTCCGACTCATTTTGGCATTTTTGTACAAAATATTCTTCAAGTTACTTATGGGTAATTTTTATTTATCAATAAATATTAAAGAATTTGCTTACTCTTATAACATTATTTTAAGAAATAAATTATCTAGATTTAACCTGCGATAATTAATAATATAGCTCTGTAAAATATATGAGACTTACAAATATTATTAATTTAGTTATTAGCTTGTCGAGTACAATTATTTATTATTTATAGATTAAAGTACGATTTTTTAAAACTTTTATTTGTATTCAATGACAATATTTCATATTAATTTTGAAAATTTAATATGAAAATGGAACAAAGTAATTTTGTTTAGTCCTAGCTCTTCAGAAACTCAACGAATTGTTTTGATCAAGGGTATCCGACACTTCGACCCCTAGCTAATTTTATTTTATCGCTCGACGTTTCAATAGTTCAAAACTGCCGTCGTGGCTATTCAGACAGTCTCCATCTCCGGCCAAGTTGAGTCAGTCAGTCGGCCATATGATTAGATGATTAGCCGGAGGCGCGTAATGGAAGCTCTAAGTGCACGCAGATCCATGAGAGGCTGCCTGTCGGATTGAAGTACTTTTTGATTAATTAATTAGCGGCATATGGAAAACGGCACATAAATCTCTGTGGCCAAGACAGGGCGACCTCTTGGTCAAGGAGTCCTCTAAGCCAAAGATCTGGCTATGCATAAATGATATAAATGGCAGCGGCACATGCCTAACGGTAATTAGTTGCCCACTCGAGTGACCATCATGCACATCCCAGTGAGTATTGGTAATCCCGGACAAACAAAGCAAACCGCACTACTCCAGTACTCCTCTAAAGGTAGTCTGCCTGCTCTTTCTATTCGGATTCAACCGCGGAAGAGCCGCCACCATCCTGCATGGCAACGGGCAGGTGGCCAGTGCCATTTCCCACCAGAGCTTCACCAGATTGTCGTCGGCGGAGCCGCTAATCCTGCAGCATCCTAAGCCCCAGCAGCTGGTAATTCCATCAGCACGTATTGTTAGCCATCAGAGAGCGCGCGTGGAGGAGCAGCAGCCGAAGGTGGAGCGGTTCTTCCAGGAGGCGGGGCAGCAGCAGGCTTCCATCCCCAGTGTCCAGACGCCTGCTCATCTCACCTATGCCGCCCATCCGGTTGTGCATCAGATGCTGCCAAGGATTAAGCCTGTGCGGAACATTAGCTTCGCCTCCCTTGTACCAGGGCCCCGCAGCCTAGCCACAAATCACAACCTGTCACCTGTTTAGTAAAACTTTAAGCTTAATTTCTTGGATACCTTTCTCTATGGTTTAAACCCTCCATGTTTCATTTTAGAATTACTTGATTACTTTCACTAATTTAAAGAAATACATTTACCTTTTAATAAATTGTTACGTTCTTTTAAGTTCATATTTATACCCTTGCAGAGGGTATTAAAATGTTGAATTTATTAATAAATTTTTGTAATTTCTGTCATTTCAGAATATCACTTGAATTAAGAAAGTCACTATTTGTGTTTATAAATTTATTGAATAATTCAGAAAGCCCCGAACATTAACATATTATAACTTGACAAAATTAGAGTAGATATGAGATACTGGTGGATTTTATTAGGCAAACGATAACATTTAAATAGTAACGTATTGGATTTGTTGTTTAAATTTAAAAAGCCAGTAGGCTTCCATACAATGTCAACAATATTAATGCAATACATTGTTGAAACGGATATTTAAATACATGTTTTGTTAAAAATAACTTACCAATATGTTTGCCAAGTATTTGATGAAGTTCTTATTTAACAACTTTATTTAAGTACTAAACGTAAAGAAATATTATAAAGGGTTACGAAATCTTGTAAAATATGAAAATGTAGTTTTAATTTTATTTTAATTTCTTTTGCTACTAAACTAATTGTTTTCCACGTCACGAATTCACTGCAAATTAACTTACTTAAAAAACGAAATCTATCAAAATTCTTAATTTTTGGCATACTCACACCAATCAACTCCAATGTAGACACCTGAGTTTCGCCTGTCAACATTTTCGTGTACGCAAATTCTGAAAACAATTGGTAGTTTTTTTTATCTCTAATTGACTTTTAACTAACGAATAAAATTGGATAAAAAAATCAATTGAAGGAGCCAAAATTCAGAGTCAACCATTGAGGGACTCCCAAAATCATCAATACAAACAGCCCGCGGACGGGCCAGCTGAGTTGAGCGATGAATGCCCGGCTAATCCTAAAGCAGCTCCCCAACCACCTGCTCTTCCGCATCCTGCACTACTCCCTGATCTCCCACCAGCTGAGGGATGAACTGGGCGTGGGGGCAAGGGCGGCAGGGCGGCTGAAGGGGTTCAAGGGGCTGAAGGGAGTCCAGGAGTTCCAGCCCTTTGCCCTTTGGTTGGTTAACCTGCTGCTGACATACGCGGGCGACATCCTGGGCAACATGCTTCTGGGCACCCTTCCCCTGGAGCCGCTGTGCAATGGTACGGATGTCCTGCTCAGCTCGATAATTTGGTGAGTGTGTGGGTTCTCCACCTCAAAAAATCAGCAAAGAATCCTTCTACCCATGCACAGGTACATCATATTTTATTGTCCCTTTGACCTGGGCAACGCCCTGGCCAGCACCATGGCCTTCCGCATCCTGGCCACCACCATTACAACGTTCAGTCAGGTGCAGCTGATCGAGCGAGGAGTAAACCTGGCGGGGAAGCTCTACGGCAATGCCCCCATTCCAATGCTGGTGGTGGGCACTGTAGCGGGCAGTGGAGCGGAGCTGCTAAAACCGGTGGCTTGTCTGCTGATCAACCGATGCCAGCACAGCCACATGGCCTGCATCAAGCTGAGCAAGTGAGTTGAGGGTTAGCCATATAGGGGTCATCCATTTGAATCCTTTTACCAACTCCCTTAGCAACTCCAAGCTGGCACTGGGCCTCTCCTGGCTCTTCATGCTGCAGATCTACCAGAGTCCCCTGATCCTGGGTGTCACCCGCCATCAGCTGCTTGTTTATACCCTGGTGCTGACCACCACCTTCAAGTTCCTGTCGCTGGCCTATCGAACGGAGCACTTTATTTGGCTAATGGAGCACCGCATGCGATACGCTTTTTTCGGCGGTCTCTCCGGGGATTTGTCCAAGTTCTTTGAACACCTATCGGAGCCGGGCAACCGGCAAACGTGGGTGTTCTCAGAATTTGATTGAATCCATCAGCGGGGATTGCGCAATCGTACACCCACTACCCTCTAGGCAGGAGGGACAGTGGGGCATGTGGCGTGTAAGAGGCTTAGGTTACCATCCCGCGCGACCAACCGACGGAGGAGCAGATGTTTCGCTTGATCGGGTTACGCAATACGTATGCTAATCAGCTTAGAAGCATTCGCTAGAGGAGGAGGAGGAGATGGAGGAAGACGAGGAGGAGGTGCACCCGCTTCGGTTACGGCCACGGGTTAGCGGATGCAAAGCGTGTGCTTGTCCAGCTGTACTGTGAAATTTCCGTTTGCAAATAAATCTCACATTAAAATCAAATGAATACAGATTGATTCGTTGTCCATAAATCGTTTTCTTAATTCCAATTCACTAATTTTGTGGTCCATTAAAATAATTATTTCTAATTATTTTAAAAGAGTTAAAATGTAAATTTAGAAGAAAAAAAACAAGAAAGGAAGGCTAGCTTCGGGGTCCGAAGCTGCAATCGTTTGTATGGCAGCTATAGGATATAGTGATCCGATTTTTTGTTCATATACTTTACAAAAATTTTTGATTAAAAAATATTGAATAAATTTAACTAGGTATTTATAATTTATATATATTATCTGGGGTACCCAAAGGGTTTCATGGTTATTTAAAAGGTTAATATATTTATTCATATAATTGTAAATCTTTTCTTTTTCTTTAAGAATAATTGTAATGATTTAACAAAAACTAAAAAACAATTGTCATAAAATAAAAACTCGATCACGGAGTTAGCTCTGTTTTATCCTTGTCACCTAGAGTAAACATCAAAACCAAATTTTTCAACCAACTCTCCATCGAAATGTCAACCAAACGAGCCAAGAGTCCACGAAAGCGTAATAAGGCTAATGTGGTCAGGCCCAGGAAGGATCCGTCGGCCATCAGATCCATCATCTGTCCACCCATCGACAAGCCCAAGAAGCAAAAACCGGAGGAGGGTCAGGAGAGGGACTGCCCACATTCCAAGAACTACCGCTCTCCGGCAGACAAACGAATCTTTCTCGAGCAGCAGGTGGTGCCCATTCTGATGGAGGGCATGCTGGGTTTGGCCCGCGAAATGCCCAGGGATCCCATTTGCTATCTTAAGAAATTCTGGCTGCAAGACAAGCACAAGTGCGACATTCAGCTGCCCCGGAATACACTCTGATCGATGATTGATCTCCCTGCCAGTGTAATGCAATCAAATTTCAAATTATCAGATGATTAAATGTTTTTATGGTTCGATGTTTAGCTCAGATAGCGATACATTTCTCTGGGCAGTGAGGCGAGGCGACTGGGTATGTTGCTTAAGGGCTATAAAAGCTGGGAGATCAATCTCTTCCAGCATCATTCATTCGTTAGATTACCGATTTGGAGGAAGACTATCATCATGTCTAGATTGGTGAGTCTAGCTAGGGATCTGGATTCTAGATTAATGTATAATAACAAAATTCAAACCGGTCTCTCATAGAGAAAATCTCAGTTTAGACAATATTTATATTACCAAAAAATTTCAGTTCAGTTTTTAAACTGTATTTGTCGGATCAAACTCATCTTAAATTATGAACCGATTAAATCTCCCGCAGAGCCTGCCCATGCTGGCCATTGTGTTGGTCTTTGCTGGATCCTCGAAAGCGGCCATCCTTGAGTGGCCCTCGAACCTGGTGGCTCTCAGTTCGCCAAAGTCATCGCAACTGCTGCCAATTGCCAGCGAGGATTCCGTTGAGTTGGCCGAGGGCAGTTCCGGCACGGTCATCGCGTCCGGTGCTGAGCAGGAGGAGCCCGCCCAGGAGGAGGAGGAGCAGCAGCTCTTGCAATCCTCCAGCGGGGACTCGGAACCCATCGATGCTCGTCTTGTGTCCTCCGGGATTCCCATCTCCGTGCCTCTGCCCCTGATTGTGGCCGCTCGTAGTGGACTTCGCACTGTTCTGACCATCCAGGAGCCCACTGTGGCCAAGGTGGGTGAGGTGGTGCAGCATGTGCCCACTGCCATCTCCCACCAGAGCCAGACGGTGGTGCACGACCACCGGCGACTGGTCACTCCCATTGTGGCTCCGGCTGTGCGCACCACCCAAGTGGTTCGTCAACAGCCACCACTTCTGTGGACGTTGTCCTCCGATCCCCGCGTGGTTCTGATCCGCAACTAAGGGGCCGCCAACTCCGCTGGATAGAAGCCAAAGATCGATCAAATGAACTCGCCAAACTCCAGGATACGCTTCTTCTTTGGAATACTCTATTTTTAATTACCTTTCTGGACCTGCTAACCCGCAAAACTCTGTCTCTTCTCTCTCTGTTTCTTCTATTTCTTCTGCCATTTTCTGTAGAATTCTTTTGTAGTGTTCTTTTGAATAAAGATTTCGCATTTGCATTTGTCTGGTCTTAATTGTTTTATTTTATGTTAACTAGTTCACAGATCTTTCTGGGTTATTATATATATGCCACGTTCTGTAAAATCTGTATCTACAATATATACTTTTTATTAAAGTTTCGCATTTGTAAATGGCAGGCTATAATTGTTGAAACTAAACTAACTAGCTTTAAGATACTTTTGTGGCTATTTATTATTATTTAGTGTTTTTCAGCATTTTAACATAAACTCAAACTAAAAATCTTAACTTTGCAATATATACAATATATTCTTATTTCGAATCGTTTATCCATCGTCCAAAAATCTCTTATATAAAACTACTCATTGTTCAGCCATGAACCAAGCTTCAATTCTTTGGGTTGCGTTTCTGTGACAGGAAATCAATAAAATAAACACAGACCAGCCCACGAGCACAATAAATATGCCACCTCCTCCTCTGTTACACTGCACTCTCCGATTGTGTGTGCAATCAAGATCTCTGTAGGATTAGGTAGACACAGGGACTTGTTTAACGCCCAAGACTCCTCTCCCTCTATCTTCTCGTGTTCAAGGGCCATTTAGAACGTTTCGTTCATTCTCCAAGAAGACAAGACCTTTGCTGGACTATAAAAGTGGAGCACAGTGCAGCCAGACATCAACAGTCAAGCGAAGTGATCTGAACCAAGAAGATGTCCCAAAGATTGGTAAGAGCAGGAGTAGAATCCAAAAGATGGAAGATTGTATCTTGTCCCATATTCTCTTTTAGAGTTTTGTATTCCTATTCTGCCTTTTGGCAATGGGGCAGGCTGAGCTGCATCTCTACCATCCACTGATGGGTCTGCATCAGCAGGCCACCCTGGCCAAGGTGGGTCATCTCGTGGAGCGTGTTCCCACTGCGGTGTCCCATCAAAGCAGCACCATTGTGCATCGCACTGCTCCCAGGATTACCCCTCTCCTGACTCCTGCCTTGAGGACCACCTACCTCCACTACCCCACCTGGAGTTATCCCCTCTTCGATGGCGCCAATACCCTCTACAGAAAATAAACTGCCTGCTCTACAAGAATCCTTAAATTGGATTAACATCTTTAATTGGCTTTAAAATACGTTCGACTCTCACAATAAAAAAAAATAAATTCCAAAACCCCCCAAAAAGAAGTGGTTTGCCTATTAAATGGATTATGGAATAGGGAGGCATGGACAGCCTCCCTATTTTTGGGGGCTTATCCCCATCCGCCTGAGGGGTACGACTGCCAATTAGATTTCGCGCTACGTTGCACTTCTGATTGAGTGTTGGTTGGCAGAATATGATTCAACTGACGTCACCAGATGAGCAAACAAACGCACGAAATAAAGCTTGATTTGGTGCCCTGTAATCGCATGGATTCGAGGTTTTATGCTTTCGAGAAGTGGATATAGCATCAGGTTTTCTAGAAAATTGTCTTAACTTTACAATATTTTAAAATAAAATCTAAATTATTGTATAAATTATTGATTTAGTATGTATTGTTATTATGTATCGTTTAAGTGAGGAAGTAACTAAACCAAAACACTATTTTTTAAATAAAAGAGATTTTTTATATTCAATAAAAATATCTTTAATGTTTTTTTTTCTTTATATATCGAAGTACTCCTTATGCTAACTTATATATAATTTAAACTTATCTAAGATTCAAATCAGCCCACCAAAAAAAATGTCCTTTTTATGTATGAGTGAAAACTCTTTAAATTGTAGTGATTAGGGATTCAACCCGCAATAATTAACGACATAAATTAATTAATATTTTAAATTACTGATAAGCGAAGTGTCTAGCGTTTTCCTAGATTTAACAAAACATTTAGCTAGATGAAGCAAAAAAAAATATCAGTACTTTTATTGCAATCCTAGGTTTTTCCAAAATCTATATGGCTTAATTATATTTAAATACAAATATATATAATTTATCCCTTAACAAATTACACCGAATGTATACATGGGTATCCCCCTAATCGGCCTTGTCTCTTCTCGAGTGCATCGGTGCACGGATGATTGACGTGCCGTACGCAAATGTCTCGGCATTATTTCGTGGGTCAGGCACAGGCACAGGCACAGGCCGCATGGGTGTTGCTCCCATATTGGAGCTGCAGAGTGTTCCAAGGGAATGACCCCGGGTCAGTAGCCGAAAACTTAGTAGCTCTCCGTTCCCGGAATTCTGGAGGTGCGAGGTCGGTGATACATGCATAGATTGATTGAGGACTTTCACCCAGCGTGTGAGATTGTCTTGGTTACGCCTCTCAGCGAAGGGAAAACAACTTAACAAAAAAAGCGAGAAGCTCGGCAACAATGGGAAGCCATTCCACCGAGGGCTAAGATAATGGGGGCACCCCGGCGAGAAGTTTCAAATGACACAATGCAATTTTATGGAATTGAAACCTTGAACTCCCTGGAGGGTCCAGAGGTTAAGTGCTGGGGTTATGCAATCAGCGAAGGTGGGATTGATGCACCTTAGCCAAGTGATTGAACCACTGGACCAAAAAAATGACGCAGAAGCCTTCGGTGGCAAGGGTTTAATCCCCCTATTGTTTCAATACTCGGCCATATAGTATTCGTGCACTACATTCACGTAATACTCGTCCACAAGTCTATCGCTGCACTAAGGTTAAAGTATCAAGGTGAGGGCGAAGCATTTATCGATTGGTGGACAATTGCATTGTCATACCGTTTAAATCCAATCCCCGCACATTCAATACCTGTCACTTCCAGCCATCCATCCACCCAGTGATGCAATCCCGCATAGAAGAACAGGCGTAGTTTGCTCCACCACCGCCTTGCCTCAACCACATCATCCAGATCGTCGTCATCATGGGCTTTTCAGCAGCAGCCTTTTGGGCTCACACCACTTAAAGCTGCGAGGCCTCCCGAAAGGCTGCTACTTGGAGCTTGAACAATGAGAGCAACCAACACCCGAAACCCTAGCCACTCCGAGCGGGTTCATTGCATCTCCTCTGGTCTTTGTCCGGGCCTTGATTGGGGGTTTTGGTGGCAGCCACCACTCACAATTGGCACAGTTGGCGGTGACTTGGACTGCTGGTCGACTGCTGGGTAATCGGTTTGTTTGTTCATCACAAACGCCATTTGAATGCATCGTTATGCTGTCATCTCGGCATCGCAATCTGGTCAAAGGATAACCTATCCATGGGTGGTATAAGGAAAAATTTAATAACTTAAGCGACGATAGAGAGTCGGCAATAAATTTTGTCTGAGCAAAGCGAATCAAAAGCCAGGCCACTTAGCATAAGTGGCTAAAAGAAATGCCAAAAAAATTAACAAGAACTTTTTCCGAAAGAAGTTTCCCAGAATTCAAAACAAAATAAAGCGGGGCCAAGGCGTATTAAATAATTTATGTAATTCAGAGATGCTTAAAGAGCAAACAAACCTTTGGTTGGGGCTTTCACTTGAAGCTGAATATATACTCGTATATATGTTTTTATTATTGTTGGTTGTGTTGGCGGAGGAGGAGAACAACGGAAGTTTGGTTTGTGGCGCACAACTTTCCGGTGTGGCAAGCAACGGTTTTCAAATTAATTTACAAATGTTCAGGGCGCGCAGATACATTTGTCTGGGGCCGAGATGAAGACAATAAGCCGTGTTAAATGAGCCAGGTAGTGCAAGAGCAGTGAAAGGCCATGATGCGGGTGAAATAATTTCAAAAATATTATGTAATTGAAAATGGGGAATAATTAGGTGGTGGGGAGGGGAGGGAAGGGGAACATGACTCACTTTGTCTACGCCCTTAAAACCATTTTACCACCCACCACTCATCCGTATGCTAATCACACAATGTGGGTGAACGACCTTGAGGGTTTCGGCCAACTGTAATAATTACAACAATAATGCAAAACTATAAAAACTAAACACACGCATTGATTTGATTGCCAGCAATTTCGCAAAAACAAAACGAAACTGAGGCGAAAACAAAAAACGAAAGCTCATTCAAATGCCTGGCGCACAACAAAATCCAATCCCATGGATTCGATTCGAACATATGTGAGTCATAAGCCCGGCTCAGTGCAGCGCACACGAGTGCATTGTTATGTAATCCCAAAAAAAAAGCAAATCCGTTCAACCGATGCTAGCCGCAAACTTGGCTGGGGTTTCCCCAAGGCCCAACATCGCTTTAAGCCACAAAAGCAACAGCGTCAGCCGCTGTTGGACCGGCAAACAATCAAGAATTGAATAGGCCAACAAAGCGAGACAGCAAAACTTAATTTCGGTTTTCTTGGGCTTTTCCAGGCATTGGCGCATTTTTGGGTAAATCCACGACACAATTTCAGTTGCATTTGCAGTTTGCATTTTGTAGATGGAATGCAATTGCACTGCGAAAATTCGGTATATGCATCCTTACAAAATATTTGAAAATTGCCTAATTTATATGTAATATATTAAGCTGATATTTGTATTTAAGTATTTATCCTAGGATATCATGTTGAATATATTTAAAAAGAAATACAAATTAAATATTTAACATCATAGAGTTTAACATTATTACCTTTACTTGCAAATTTCCAATTGTCATTATATTTTTCGGATTGGTTGTTGATAAAAATCTACAATTGTATTTGCCTTAAAAATGTCAGCGGCCATGAATACTGCCAATGGCAAAGGCTATTATTGTTATTATTAACATTATTGTTTCTGTACACGAGTATATTTAAATCATTGCATTTTAAAGTTGAAACAAATTAAGCAGTTTTTAATGATATCGTGTATATTTATTCAAAATACTTGGCTAGATATTTGACTTTATTTAATAATTGGTTGGGCGGGTTTTCGGGAATAAATTAAATTATCGATAATAAGGCTATACAACTTTTATGCGTTTAATACTATTTAGTATTCGTATTTTTTTTAAGGGGCGTGTTTTTTCTCACAGCAAAGATAAGCTCTAAATCCATTTTCGAACCAAGATCTATTCAGAGTTGGGCTTAAGAGATTGCCAAATTGTTTTTGGCCAAATGGAGCGTGTGGGTGGAAGACCTCAACTTGTTGAGCAATTGACACAAATATACGAATCTAAGCCAGGGAGCCGACAGTTCAACCTTGAGTTAGTGACCAATTTTTTTTGTTTGGGTTCCACGACAAACGCATTTGGACTTGAACTGCGAAAGGTTGTTTGAAAAAGAGGAAAAGAGAGGGATAGTTTCGGAAAGCAAACGAAAGATGGATAGCTTTGGTCAGAGGAAGCTAACAAAGTGGAGCAAACACGTCACCCACTCACAACCATTTTGGCAAACAATTAACAAGTTGGCCATAATTAACATCAACTATGTTGTAATACTCGATCCTCAAATGTATGCAAAAAAGGTGTAGCCAACCATAAATAGAAAAGTATCTCATCAGTGATTTAGATAAAGTTCCAATAGCGAGCCCCTGAACCTGTAACCCCATCGGATTACACACTATCCGGACTGGCATTAGCTGTCACTGAGCAAGGTCCAAGTTCAAGTTCGGTTCATCAACTACTGGGATTTACCAATAGCTGAATTTCAGCTAACTGCCAAAATTATTTTTAACAGGAAAGCAAAGTTGCGCTTCAAGAAATCGATGTTAAGATACTCTTTATTTTATTATATTAAATTAAGTTATTACAGATAGAGTTGGTGTATAATAAATGTAAACGACATATAAGATTTAATTACAAAATTAAAGAATTTTAAACACATTTACATAAATATAAATATGTTCAAAAAATATCTAAATAAAAAAAAAACAGTGTATATCCAAACTTTTAAAATTTGTATAAATATAAATATTTAAATAAAATACACATATAATCCATAAATGGAAACAATAATAGTACATCAAATTAAATGACAGTTTTAATATATAAATTAAATAAACTATTAATTATTATTTATATAAACAAATGTAAAAAATTTAAGATAAACATCCCTCATTTTCCAATAGGAACTCAAAATCTTGTCTTCAAAAAGTGAAGCATCCCAAAAAAACAAGGGGCCAAAAACTATCATTAACGGAATTAAAATTCAATGCGAATGAGGTCGACGCACCTCCTTCAAGCAATCATCTCGAAAAGCCCAAAGTGTTCACCTTACCAGGTGACTCATGGAAAACCCGATGGTCAAAAACTACGCCGCACGCCGATTGATAAAACTCCACGAATTAATCACGAACAAATGGCCCCAAGAGGTGTTTGCCAAACAACCAGAGGAAATCAATGTGATTAGCATAATTTTCGAACGCGACTTCATTATCAACTTTCTTGGAATGGTTAACATAAAATGCCACTCAAGCGGGGCTAGATAATCGATTGTTGAGCTGGCGCCCGGTTCCAAGGTCACTAACACACAACATTCAGAGCCATCGAAGCCACTGGGATCCGCTGGACTCACTGAATCACAATGAGAGCCACTCGAACAGCACTGACCACACACAACACCGGACTAAGCTAGATGATCGCTATGATGATGACGATGATGATGATGATGAGTCCGGCACGCGACGTGATTATTACGGGGGAATGTCTCTAATTTTTTTGAACTTCGGGTAATTCCGCAAAGCACTCTTGATTCACTGTGAGCTGGGCTCGGAGTTAGGGTTTTTGAGAAAATTAAATAAAACCAAAACGAAACGAAACGAATGACCGACTGATGACGTTTGCATTGACCATGGGCTGGAAAAAAAAGCCAGACGATACTCTAACCGAACTGCACCCGAAAAGAGATGGCTATATCCAGAAAAAAAGAGAGGGGCAGAGAGATGAATGTATGCCAAAAGATCCGGTTTGAGGCAATGACCAATTTTACCCCTTTCATGAGGTTTTTATTATATTTTTTATTTTTAGGCGGTTGCTCCTCTTTGACCCAATTTATAATTGCGGATTGCATAATCCCGGTTTCTCAACCAACGCCTTTCCGGGAAGCTCTGTTTATGTTCATTTTCGTTTGTCTAAAATCGTTGAAAACAAAGTTTTACTAATTTGGAAATTCCCTGTTACCATGGATTTCGGAAGATTTATACATATATTTCTTAACCGAACAATTAATTCAAAGAGATAGGACCAAGAAGTTGGTGTACTGATACTAGGTTCCGGCTAGACCCTCGCTAGTGACCTCCAGTGCTAAGCAGAATTGGGGATTGAAGAAAAATCCCAACCAAAATAAAATTATTACCCACCAAAAGTCAACACCAACGTCGTGAAAAAGAGCGGTTGCCAAACTTTGTCGCTTTTGTATCTTTTGTTTTGGGCCTCCGATTCGCGATTTCAAGCGTTGACGAAAGAGTGAAAGAGATGGCACTCCACAGACAGGGATAGAGCATCGTTGGAGCTTGAAGCCGACGCTGCGCCTGCGCAGCTTTTGTATAAATTGTGCGCGGCCAACGAAAGCGAAATCAGTGAACGACTTGTAGAGAAACGAGCAGCACCAGCACAGTGCAGAAAGTGAGTGAAGTGAAAGGATATCGAACGGATTGCATAAGGATAATCTGAATATAAAGCAAACCACAGAGATAATTACTCAATTGGATTATTAAACTTGAACACACACAAAAAGGTGAGTGAAGTGAGCGAAAGAAATTACCAAAGTGAACCCAAGTGAACCAAACTAAAACTAATTTAAATTAGTGGCGCTTAATTGAGAGCAGAAAAAATTATGGATACTATTTACAAGCAAGACTATTGCCCAAGAGCCGCCCAGTCATTAAGCCAATTGCAAAAACAGCGAAACTTTCACTGCGAAAACAAGGGAAAAACTCTGATTTTCCCAACCCACACAGCGATCAGCGTTTAGCATCGCTTTTCCGCCAAAGAAAATACATGGAAAATTAAAGAAAAACAGTTGCCGGCAATTTGCAATGCAACGCTGCGCACACTTCCGCTCAAAGATTCGGGCATTAAAAGCTGAGCAGCTCACTAAACTTAAATCCATTTACATAACTGTGAACATAACTTCGGGTATACACAAAAAAAAAGATAGTAAACTTACGAATTATCCTTTGGGAAATGGCAGGGATCTTAAGTCATCCAATAACTACAAACTAAACGTTTTCTTTATTTAATTTTGAAAGTTATAGAAAACCTTTTAGGATTTTTTTTTCTATGAGCAAAAACATTTTCCAAAAATGAACACGTATTAAAATAGATAAACACCAGAAAATATTTTGTAGAATTGAACAATATTAGATTATTATCAATTAACATTCAATAATGTAAATGCTTCCTTAAAATCATTTTTTATAATTATTATTGTTCCATAATTAGTAAAGTAAATCTGCCCTCGTAATTTACATAATGATTTCAATTAATTGATTATATAAAAATCATTTTGAAAATGGTCAATTCATCTCTAAAGTCTTGAGATCCAATTGAAACTATTTTTGGTTTCGCTGAAGTGTAGCAATCTCTCAGAGAGTTCACCCACGCCCAGGCCCCCGCCTCTGCCTCCGCCTCAGCCTCCGCCTCCGCCTCCAACCCGTGATTCCAACTTCAATGACATAACTGCAGTGCAAACTACCATAAAAAAAAAAACATGCAGAAAAGAAAAGTGAATTCAACAAAAAGATACACGAAGCGGAAAGCGGCTGTCAAGGCGGGAGATCAACTTGAGCGATGGTAGCCGTATCCGTAGGCTTGCAAAATCCAAGGAAAATTACCTCATAAATTACAGGGAGCTGCAGCACGGACCGATGCTCTCTTTCTCGCATTTCGAAAAAGTAAAAAACTGAAAAAAGTTTAAAAAGTACAACAAACAACGCACAAAATCAAGCAATTAAGTGCGACGGTCTGCGACCTCCAACGAAAGTAAAAGTCTTATACGAGACTCCGACTCTGAGTCAGAGCGAAGATTTCGTGATGTGAACCGGTTTCGGTTTCGGTCTCGGTTTCGTTACGGATTGGTTAAGCCAAAGATGGTAGATAGCTGGGGGATAGGTGGAGAAATGTAAACTTGTAAACTGGCACAATGACTTGGGGTAATGGTGTCAAGCTTGGCCACAGTTATGTCATAACTGATCATGATCATGACTAAACCCTCTTTTTTCTGGTTTATTTCCACTCAAAACAAAACTCGAATTTATTATCGCATATCAGTTTCGTTAATGCTGGAAAATAAAGTAGAAGATACAATAAATTAAGTAATTTAATAATTATAAAAGTTTGATATATTTCCTAACTTAAACATTTCCCTTCATTCTAGGCATTCAAAATGAGAATAAGAGTGAGCCTGTTGGCCGTTGTGCTTCTGGTCACCGTCTCCTTGGCGGAGGACTCCGACTGGGGTAACGAGTGGGCGCCCATGGAAAGTGTCATGCCCAATCGTCGTTCCGAAGAAACCAAACCCGCCGAGCCAGCTGACATTCAGGGACGTTACCTGGTCCACGAATCCTCTACGCAGAGCAACAGCACCACTGAGATCGATGCGGTTATTGAGCAACTGATCCACTCCCGCCGCGAGGGACGCAATCTGGGTGAATACGATGCTGTGTATGCCGATGGCAACATCGATCAGGCCCTGCAGCAGGGAAATGATATGCAGGCCCGCAATCTGATCCGGGATAAGCTGTGCGGTCTGGGTCTCATGAGCTGTGATGTGGAGGAGAAGCGTCCGTTTTACTCCACCATCTATGCCCAGGGTCCTCCCCCGCCATCCGGCTTTGGCGGTCCTTATGGCCCAGCCAAGCCCATGCCGCCACCGAGCTACTTCAATGGACGTCCCCCCATGAGCGGATCCTTTGGCCCACCACCCAGCTCTCTGAACTCCTTTGGACCCCCGAGGAAGGTGGGTTACGAGGGACCCTATAAGCCAATGTCTGGACCTTACAGGCCCACCGGACCCGGTGGCTATCTGGAGCATCCCCCACCATCCGCCATTGATGGCTCTTCGGACGGCATTACCTACACGAAGCCTCCTCCTGGAGCTCTGATCTACGACAGCAAGCCACCAGGACCCATCTACACGGGAGGTCCTTCTCTAGGTCCCCGACCTGTGTTCACTGGTGCTTCCAATGGCGTTCCTCCCTACAACTATGAGAATCCCGAGGGAGGCATCCAGGGTTCCAGCTCTGCTCCTAATGGTTTCTACTCCCAGCAGTCTTCGGCTTCCTCCTCTTCGGCCACTTCTTCCAGCACCAAGGTGGTGGTAGGAGCTCCTATCGACGCGGGTCTGCAACAGCATGTGCATCATCACTACCACCACGTGGAGGGTGATAATGGAGCCAAGGTGCCGAGTGTCCCAATTCCCATTGGCGCTGGTCAGACCATCAACACCGACTTCAGTGCTCTGGCCCAGTCCTCGGCCACCTACACGCCCTCGGTTCAGACCTCTTCCGGATCGGGATACTCCCAGTCGAATGCCTTCAATGCTGGTTTCAACGGTGCCTCTCAGGGTGGTCTCCTCTCGCAGGGAGGATACGGTGGTCTGTCGCAGAAGCCTTCTGACCTGTACAAGCCCAGCTCGGGAGATCTGTACAAGCCCAACTCGGGAGATCTGTACAAGCCCAACTCTGGCCTGGGAAGCTTCGGCAGCAGCGGCTCGGGAGGATTCAGCGGATCGCCCAGCTCCAGTTACCACAGCCAGAACCCGGACTACTACAAGAAGGAGCTGCAGAACGGAGTCTCCAATCAGTACAATGGCATCTCCGGAGGTTACCAGAGTCAGGGCCAGGGACAATTTGGCCAGGGTGGCTACGACACCTCCCGCCAACAGATCGTGGACTGCCAGTGTGTGCCCATCTCCCAGTGTCCGGCTGCCGATCGCATTGGTCGCAAGGAGGATCTGATTCTGCCCCTCGATCCCCGCAACCTGGGCAAGGACATCGAGGCTCTCAGCGACGATGTGAGCAATTCCACTGTTAAGGCGGAGGCCAAGAAGGACGAGGAGAAGACCGACAAGGAGGACAAGAAGCGCTCGCGCCGTCAGGCTGACCAGAAGGATGATGATGCCAGCGATCTGTCCCTGGATGCTCAAGGGGTAAGTCTCGAGAATGAATGCAAAGAATCCCTTAGCTTAGTTTAGGTAAAGCCCGACTAATGCCAAATCACACATGGTTCACCTGCCCCTAAAAATGTTATTTTTTTGGGGATCACTAATAGAGTTCTAGCAAAGCTCCTCCTCCCACACACCCATCCAACCAATCAACCAACCAAACAACCAAACAATCAATCAATCAATCAACCAATCTGACAACTGCACCCATCGTTCAACGCTCCAAGCTCAACTAAACATCCCTAGCTGGCTCCAGAGTGCGGATCAGATCAGATTTGTAACTAATCCCAGAACTAAACCAGCTAACCAAGCACGAACTTTGAGATTGCACGGAAGCGGAACTGGAACTTCCTCATCTGATTTTTCCCCTCCAACCAATAAACTAGAGACAGGCGCCGCTCGGAGGATCTCCATTGGCTCTGCCCGCCCTCCAGGCCATCGAGCTGATCCAACGTAAGGTTCTGCCTACCTACGGAGTAAGCTTTGGTCTTCCCTTTCCCTCCGGTGGATATGGAGGTTATCCAGCCAATGTCCTCGGAGATTACTACCCTGCCCAGAACCCCAACTTTGGTTCTGTCGGTCCTAATGGCCTCAATCTTGGCTTGGTGAATGTGAATCCTCTGGTCTCAGTGCAGGTGGCCAAAACGGATTATGGTGAGAAAGTGGTAAAGCCACTGGTCAATCTCCATGTCACCCCGAACGCCAATCTCATCCAGAAGGTGGGAGACTTCTTCAAGAGGAAGCCCGCCGAGGTGCACAGCACCCATTACCACCATCACGATCACTTCAAGGGCTATGAGCATCACGGCTATGAGCACCACGGCTATGAGCACCATGGCTACGATCACCACGATCACCACGACCACCATGATCACCACGATCAACACTCGTATCCCCACTTCTATGAAGGATCTGGTCCGGGTCCCCACTTCAGCGTGGAAATGGTGCCGAGTACTCCGATCTTTGAGTACCACAGTGGCCCATCGGTGCCCGTTTCCCATCACCACCACCATGAGTCCTCCCCCTATGAGAGCTCCTTCAACTCGATTTATCCAGGAAGTTCTCCCGATTTTGGTGGATACGGAGAGTACTCACAGCATGTGGAGCGAAGTGCCAATGTGAGCGGCAATGAGCCCAACTGGCCCAGTTCCAGTCGTCGTGGAAAGCAGTTGACCCTCGGACCCCTCTACAATATACCGACTCCTGCTCCTGGAGCGGCGGCGGGCAGTGACCGTGTGTCCTTTCCCAGGGATCGCAGGCGGCGCAGCCTCGAGGATGGTGTGTGGGCGGGAGCAGCTCCTGAGGAGCAGGTAACCATGTGTTGATCAAGGAAAATGTTTCGCAAGACCCATAAAAACTCAATTCGAAATTAATTTTGTTTACTTATAGTCTAAACCAATTTATCGAAAATAATTTAAAAATAGGAAAAACTATTTCTTATGTCTCTAAAATCACACAGCAAATATTGAAATTTTCTTGGAATTCAAATACATTTGTTAAAAAACAAAACTCATCCCTATAAAAAACATTCATAAACAGAAGCCCCACTTAGCGGAAATTTTCAAGAAAATCTTTATCCCATTTTGTGTACAAAATTTAAACCCAAACCGCAAACCAGCTAGCTAGGGATTGTTTTCCACCCACCCCCCTAACAATAAACTAATTTGCATTGATTTCTTCCAGCGCGCTTACTATGGCAACCGTCCCGTGGAGAAGACCTGCCGCATCAACGAGGTATGCTGCCGTCGTCCGCTCCGCCCGCAGGCTCCTCCCCAGCAGCTGGGACGCTGTGGTGTGAGGAACGCCGCCGGCATCACCGGTCGCATTAAGAATCCCGTTTACGTGGACGGAGACAGTGAGTTCGGAGAGTATCCCTGGCATGTGGCCATCCTGAAGAAGGACCCCAAGGAGTCGATCTACGCCTGCGGTGGCACCCTCATCGATGCCCAGCACATCATCTCCGCGGCCCATTGCATCAAATCGTAAGTTTTTGGAAATTCATTCAATCCCTCAGAGGATTAACCTTGTTGCTCCCTCCCTCAGTCAAAATGGCTTCGATCTTCGCGTGCGCCTGGGCGAATGGGATGTCAACCATGATGTGGAGTTCTTCCCCTACATCGAACGCGATGTGGTCTCTGTCCACATTCATCCCGAGTACTACGCTGGCACTTTGGACAACGATTTGGCCATTCTCAAGCTGGACCAGCCTGTTGACTTCACCAAGAACCCGCACATCAGCCCCGCCTGTCTGCCCGATAAGTACTCCGATTTCACTGGGGCCCGTTGCTGGACCACCGGATGGGGCAAGGACGCCTTCGGGGAGCACGGAAAGTACCAGAACATCCTGAAGGAGGTGGATGTGCCCATTCTCTCCCATCACCAGTGCGAGGCCCAGCTGAGGAACACCCGTCTGGGTTACAGCTACAAACTGAATCCTGGCTTCATCTGCGCCGGCGGAGAGGAGGGCAAGGATGCCTGCAAGGGTGATGGTGGCGGTCCCTTGGTCTGCGAGCGCAATGGAGCGTTTAGTGTGGTGGGTGTGGTGTCCTGGGGCATCGGTTGCGGCCAGGTGAATGTGCCCGGAGTGTATGTGAAGGTCTCGGCCTACCTGCCCTGGATCCAGCAGATCACCCAGAGCTATCAATGATTAACGGAGGAGCAGGAGCAGCAGAAGCCGGAGGAGCATCAGCACCAGGTGACTGCCTACCATGCAGGCACCTCGGGTAGCATCGTCGTTGGTGATGATGATGCTGATGCCGATGCCGACGAGTTCGTTTTCCACTTCTGAGCGAAGCCATCACAAAAGCCCTTGTGCAACTCTCGAATCTTTTCGATTGTTGTCGCATTCGTCATCGTATTTATCAGCGTCGTCACTCTTATTTATTACGAATGTTTCTTTGATACCTGTTATGCTGTTTGTTATATATCTATATCTACTATATATATATTATTCACTTCACTCCGCCAGTTCACTTGTTGTCCACTCATTAGCGACCCACAATGGTTACTCAAATGGCGACGGCCACATCGTCGCCACATCTTTGTTGATATTAAATGTAACTTGTATCTTATATCTTGTACATGAAAGTTCCGATTTTGTCTTGTAAAATAGTGTTTGTAATAATTAATTTATTTATATATTTGTAATAAATTAATAAATATGTATTTAAATAAAATTTTTATGAAAAAATGTATTTCTCTTATCGTGATTTCTTGGGTGATAAATGTGATAAATGATAAAATGATGATAAAAATATAACTTTTATAGGAATAGGAAAAAAATATGAATAATATTCGAAGATTAATGATATCATTAAAAAATGTATACAAAAATATTTAAATATGGTTTTTTTCATTTTTACTACCATTTAAAGGATCTAACTATTAAAAGAATTTGCAATCTTATATCTTGACCAAATATTAATCGAAATTACGACTAAAATGAATTCGATATTTATTTAAAAAATATTATGCGTTGAATAAACATGTTTTTTTTTCGGCGAAATAAAATTTAAAAAAAAAGTTGCTATAAAATCAGAGGACAACAATTTATATACCACAAACTACCTTAATTATAAATCAAATATTTTTCCGGACTATGGAAAATGTTTGATGTAATTATAAAGATACCCAAAAGAAGCGATACGAAAAATAAGCTTTTAAATTAAAATATTTACAATATTTTGTGGGAGGGCTTGCACAATTTCCCAATTAAAAATAATATTTGCATTTTTATTGGAAAAGCCTAGACTTCCCCTGTTCGTAATTTACTCAAAATTTCGCCAGCTATGTACTTAATCTGGACGAAGGTGTAATCCCAGAAAATGGATTTCCCTGCATCGATGCACCGCAGAGTCCGCCCCAAGCACCACTTTAAGTTCACTTACAAACTAGTGCAGCACATAAAATGCAAATTAAATTTTAAACATTAGCAAACCGGAGGAGGCCGTCCACTTGTGAAGTGTCCGACTTGAGAAAAAAATCAACAGCGTGCCAGAGAGGCATTAAAATACGCCACCAAATCATTGGTCGCTCGGTGGGAACTTCCTCGATGGCCGGGGTTGGTACAAGATGGGAGAAATGGTTGGGTGTAAAGGTGCCTGGGAGTAGCCAGTGGAGTGTGTGCGTGGACTTGGCCACAGCAGTGGGCAGAGCCATTCAAATTGCCCAAAATGTATGAAAATCATAACATGCCCATCATCAGTTAAATTTAAAAACCGCAACCGACTTTCCGCAACTTAAAAAACTTTCTGCTCCGCTGATGGCTCTGATAGAGACTTATAAAATGGGCAGCTCCATCGAAGTTTAAGCTCAATGCAGTTCCAGCAGCTCCAGCGAGATGAACGGCAAAGGATTACGCTCTCTTCTCGGCCAACTGGTGATAGGTGAGCCAGGGAGTCTTAATTGATTAAAAGAGCTCACGGATTAATAACTCAACAAATTGTTGTAATAAAAATAATACAAAAACTAACTGAAAATAAAACAAAACCAAACCTCTGGAATTCCGATAAATGTATTTGAAAACTATTCAACTAACTTCAAAAATGTAGTTTTAAAAAGAAGCAAAAAGTGTTATTTAATATCCAAAAGTGTTTCAATATCAATAAAACAAAAACAGCTATTTAAAAAAAAAATGTTGTTGAATAATCCATTTAATAGGATTGTACAAATCTAGTTTAATGCATAATTAGTTGAAAAAAAAGTCAGGAAAATTTTAAATGTGTTCAAATATAAATTTTCAAAAAAATGTCAAACTTAACTTCACATAACATTTGTGAATATTATTTATTTTGGTATTTAGAAAATAGACTCACAAATAAACTGTTTAAAGTTTAAAATGTAAATAGTTAAAAAAAACAACAACAAAAATTCAACAAAAACTCAATCTTTTTTATAAAAATCCTCTGCATAAAGATATTAAAATTAAACTTAATTAACACATTGAACTTTCTATAAATTATAAAATGTTATAACATTCAATAAACTACTTTAAATATATAGTATATGGATGTATATATATTTCCTGTTACTTTTCTAAAAACTAATCAATTTCCATTCAGTTCTCCTGTTGGCACAGGTTCTAGGACGCCTGCACAAGCGGAATGGCTATCATTACAGACCCCAGCAACCGCCACCTCTCCATCAGAGTGGATATTTTGAGCCCCACCAACCTGCAGTGGATCCCCCGGAGCCTGAGAAACCACAACACAACTCCAAAAGCTACTACAGTCAGTCGGGAGGAGGAGGAGGAGGAGGAGGCGGATCTAGCTCCTCCAACAAGGGAGGAGGCTACAGCATAGGCAGTGGCCTGCGTTCCATTGCCCAGGGATCGGCGGATCAGGCCCATAGTGCGGTGTCCAATCAGCATGCGGCTGCCAAGCAGGCGGCTTACATAGCCCAGAACACTCTAGCCCAGGCCGCCTCCCAGGCCGCTGCCACTGCACAGGCAGCTCTCGTGGGCAAGCAAGTGGTGCTCCAGGAACTGGAGCAACAGGCGGCAGAGGCTCAACGCGCCCTCTCCCGCGAGCTGGAGCAACTGAAGGCAGCCAAGGTATCCTCCAGGTTGGCTCAACAAACAGCCCAGTCTGCCCTTCATCACATCTCGGTGCTGACGGCAGCCGTGAATAATGCGAAGTCCGTGGCTGAGCAAGCGGAGCAAACTTACACGGAGGTGAACCACCAGCTCGCTTCGCAGTCCACAATGGTGGGTCAGGCCAAGAACCGATTGGAGCAGGTGGAGGAGCAACTGCACCAGGCGAGGGTGGACCATGCCGCTACCAAGGAATCCGCTATAAAGGCAGCCGACTCAGCGGCTGCTGCCCAGGTGAATGCCTCCAAGGCAGCCCAGCATGCCACCATTGGACTCCATGAGAGCACCAATCCCTCGGCCCACGGCCACGAGGGTCAGGAATTGAGCGACGAGGAGGAGTCCTATGATGCCCCCAGTGGGGGAGAGGAAGTGTCAGTAATTCACACGGCTGGGGGAGAGGAGTACAGCGAACATATCAGAACCCCCTATCAATGAGGGAGTTTAAGTGGCTGTTCAGTTAATTACGAATAGTTAATAACAATATTTATGCTAATAAATAAACATTCGAGTCGGGCTTACATGGCTGTGAGTTGTGTGCACATTGAAATGGATCAGCTAAGGCATTTTTAATATCATCGTTAAGCTTGAAATAATTTTTGTGTTTTGATTTTTAAATTTCCCTATTTACTTTTTACTTTTGACGAAAAGTGTTGATAAGGCTTATAAATAATTGATTGGTACTGGAATATAATAAGAATATAAAACCATATGAACCATTGGGAAAGTAAACAATGGCTTGTAAAGCCATTACCAAACTACCAAAACGGAAGGAATTAATTAATTCTTTATTTGGAATTATAATACTAATAAGAATTATGCTTCCATCTTCCATCTCCGAGACTTCCTTTCTTGTTGTTACTATAAAGTCCACTTCAAATTCTAATTCTCACCACGATTTTTAGTCACCAGCACTGCCAGCCTAAATTAACATCCATCCGGTGTGGCAACTCTGACCTGTTACTCTGACTGTGCGCCTAGGTGGCAACACTGGCGCTGTAGCCAAATTTAGTTGTTTTCAACTTTTCCGGAAAATTAAATTAAAATCACTGATATAACCGGAAACCATGAGCCAGAAGGTGATTAAGTACATCGGCCGCACCACGGACTTCCGTGGCAACACTCTGTGGGAGCTGGTCTCGGAGCTGCCCAACTGGGGAGTGGGTCGCATGCTCATACGTAACATGTTCCAGCGCTACCCGGAACCCTGCTACATGCGGATACTCAAGGTGCAGGCGGTGGACGATCAACCCGGAGAGGTGCGAAAGGTGCGGGTCACTGTGGAGAAGACCTGGCGCGGAGTGACGCAACCCAAGCCGGTGGAGATCTACAGCACCAGCTACAAGGCGGACTACGAACTTGTGCCGCAGGAGCAGGAGTCCCAGTACCTTAAGAACGACAAGAAGGTGGAGCAGGTGGTGCTGCCCACCAAGATCGATCTGCCTCCTCTGCTCAGGGAGTTTGTCAGCGAGGAAACCGGCAATCCCAACCTCCAGATGAAGGTGCACTTTAAGCTGACCAACAACAAAGTGGCGAGACTGGCCAAAGATGGCGAGAAGCCCTCCATTAACTTTGGAGTGGGTCTCGGGGAGCCCAAGCCCGTGAGCTCCAAGCTATACGAGGGAGTGCTGTGATGCGCAGGAGTTGTTAAAGTACGAAATACATTTATTATCGATCTAAACTTAAACTAAAGCTTAAGCACAACGAATTTGTTAACTATCTGTACACGGGTTAGACTCTGGAATGGAATACAGTGGAAGGGCATACTGGCATCATTTCGTGATCTCCAGGGATCGCACTTTCCGGGTGAGGTTGTCCACTTCGAGGCCCAGCATGTCCAGGTTCTCCTTGAGCGTGATGTTCTTCAGCAGCGTGTCCTCGAGCACCGTCTGCAGCTTCTTGTTGATCTCCAGTGAGAGCTCCAGGGACATGGGCTTGCTTTCGCCGCTCACCTTCGAGGATCCTCCATAGATGGCTGCCATAATCCCATTGCCGTACTTCACCAGCTCGCTCTTGTTCTGGTCACTACGGGAGGTGGTTAAAGCTCCAGCAGTCTGATCCCTGAGCATGTAGTGCTGCACTACCTTCGACTTCTTTTGCACCTCGACTACCAGGGCTGCTGTGTGGTTCTCCAAGAACTCAATCCGCTCGGTTTGTCTAGCTGTGGCCTGCTGCAGACGGAGGATCCGCTCCACCAGTACCTTTTTCGATGGCACCGCCTGGAGATCCTGCTGGCCCGAGGGGGTGGGAGGCGGGGGTTGCACTGTGGTAGCGCTGCTGGCCACCGTTTCCGACTCGGACGACTCGCTGGCCCTGCGACTGCCGCTGTGCAGGCTGCCATGGCTGCTGGAGCGGCTGTGGCTGCGGGGATTCTGATCCGTTGGGTAGCCATTGATGGCCTGCTGGCAGTTGCTGCAGTAGGCAATGGGGGTCTTGGGCTCGGGTATGCCCCTTTTGTACTTGTTTAACTCGCGCTGGAGCTCCTTCACCATGGTGGCATGCTTGTGCTGGGTGGCCTCAAAGTCGCCCCTCACATCCTCCAGCTTCTGCTTGGTCAGCTCGTACAGCTTGGTCTTCTCCGATAAATGCTTGGCCAGCAGCAGACGCTCCTCGCCCTTCTCCGCCGCCTCCGAGTTGAGCTGCTGCTCTAATTGATTGTATTTGGAATCGTAGCTGAGCTTCTCCAGCTTCAGCAGCTTGTTATCGGCCTCAAATCCCTGGGCCTGCGAAATAAAGAATACCAAATTAGAATTTACGGATCCTCGAATCGTAGGCGTACAGGAGCTTCTGACTTCAGTGTTCACAAGGCCTCGATGGCGCAGTTGGCAGCGCGTAAGTCTCATAATCTTAAGGTCGTGAGTTCGAGCCTCACTCGGGGCAAGTACATTTTTTTTATTTATTATTTTCTTTTTTATAACTTACTTTGGCTTCCGCAAGGCAAATGTCGTTCTGCAGGCGGACAATCAACTCGCTCATCTCCTTGTTAATAGTAAGCAGCTCCTGCTTCTTGACTTTCAGGTGCTCCAGGTCCGCTTCGTTGTCTTGAGCCGTAGCCTCCAGTTGCTGAATGCGGGCTTGCTCCTCCGCCAACTTTTCCTCGTTGCTGGGGGAGAAGAAATTAAGTTCTAATTAAATTAATTAATTTATTGAATGAAAAAAATTCAAATTTTGTATTTTACTGGAAAAAATTTTCAAAATTACGGATTTTACTAATTACATGGTGTTCTGAGTTCGGAGGAGCTGGAGTTCTTCAAGTTGCCCTCTCAGTTTGGCAGAGTTAAGAAGCTCATCGCTGTAGGAAGCCTCCACAGCGTTGTGTTGCTCCTGCAAGCGATTCAGGTCCTGCGTGAGCTGATTATGCTGTAAATTCATGTAAAACATTGAAGGTAAATAATATAATAACAATTGTTAATCATAGTTACATCTGAAGAGATCTCCTGCAGCTGCTGCTGCAATTCCCTGTTGGCATCGCTTAATTTTTGCTGCTCTTTGGTGAGTTTTTCCAGAGCCTCAGTCTTGCTGGTGATCTCATGCTTTAAGAGTATTGTGGTGGCTTCAGACTCGATCTTTAGCTTCTCTATTAAAGGTAAGGGAAAATGTGAGCAGACTTTAAGAAATGTTTGTGGGGTGAAGCAAACCCACCATTGGCCTTCTCCTCCAGTTTGTTTGGAGCATGTCTTTCCTCCTCCAACTTGCGTTCTACTACCTGCAAAATACAACAATTTAATAAATGTTTGAAGTGTTTGAGAAGCAATATTTACCGCCTTGGCCTCCGTTTCGATGTTGAGTTTGTTGATGTGATACTTCAGCTTGGATTCCAAGTGACCCAATTCAGTTTTGTACTTTTCGCACTCCCTCTGATATTTCCTCACTTCGTTGCACTGATAAAGAGGTATTTTTATGAGATAAAACAAGAAGCTTTATGAATATATGAATCCACACCCACTTTCTCATCGATGATGTACGTCATTCGGGACTTCTCCTCGTTGATGGCCAGGAATTTAGTGGATACATTTTTCACTTCTCTCTTGGCCTCTGCCAGTTGCTTCTCCACCGCCTCCTTTTCCTTTTTGGCATCGATAAGGAGTTTCTCCCTCATGGCAAACTTAATGACTGTGGATTCCTTCTCTTTGTTGGCCATGTCCATTTCCTTGCGCGCCGCCTGCTTCTCTTTGTCGAGAATGGCGTTCTCCCGCTGGATAAGGGTGATCATGTTGTCCTTTTGAAGATTGGCGGTTCTTAGTTGTTCCAACTGCTGCTCGTAGCTGCGACGCTGCTCCTCCAGTTGTGCCAGACAGTGCACGTGGGAGAGTATATCATTCTGGGGGGGTTTTGATTCACTGACTTCCAGCTCCTGCTCCTTTTCTTGGGCTTGCAGGTCCTTAAAACGCAGGGTGAGCTCAGCAGCGACTCCATCTTCAATGGGCACTTGCTCCAGAACAGCTGTCTTCAAATCTTTTTCCAATTTGGCCTCAACCTGGATGTCCCGATTTTCTATAAATTTCTTATTTTGTCCAGCGCTTTCTTCCATCTGGAAAAGATCCATCTGGGATTCCGCTATTAGTTCCACGTCTCCAATGACAGAGTTGCATGATTTCTCCGCCAAATCGTTGACTTCCTGGCCATAATCCCCATTATCCACTTGCTCCGAACTCGCCACCTCAGCCGGCTGAGTTGCCCGCGCTGATTCCATTTCAATTCGCGATTAAATTAACATTTCAATCGCTTAACACAGAAATTCGCTTGATTTTTTGCGAAAAACAAGGAAGCCGTTTATAGATATACGAAAAATACCGAAATACATAGAACAGGTCTTACTTAAAGCGCCTGAAAGTATGTAATTAACTAGATTGAACTGAATATATATGAAAAGTGATTGAAAATTAGATTTAATTGGATTATATTTTATTTTCCTCAAATGAATTCTTAAAATTTGACACAAACATTTTATTTCAATAAAATTCTACAAGAAATCATTCTTATTGGAACAATGATTTCCTGTACCACCAGCAAAGGTCACACTAATCAAACAGCTGTTCGCCGGCAATGTGCATTTTTGTTGCCGCGTTTGTTTACGGTGAGAAATTGTTTGGAATATTCTTTAAATAATGGTCTGTGCTCTGGGAATTGAAGGCAGTGCCAATAAAATTGGCATCGGCATTATAAAGGATGGCGAGGTGTTGGCTAACGTTCGAAGAACCTACATCACACCCCCAGGAGAAGGTAAAATAAAATCCACTTGCCGGCTTTGTTGGAAATTCAATTAATACTGAATGCAACAGGTTTCCTGCCCAAGGAGACGGCCAAACACCATCGGGAAGCTATCCTGGGCTTAGTTAAGTCCAGTTTGAAGGAGGCAAAGCTGCAGCCCTCGGATTTGGATGTTATTTGCTACACCAAGGGTCCCGGCATGGCGCCACCTCTGCTAGTTGGTGCCATTGTGGCTCGCACCTTGTCCCTCCTGTGGGAGAAGCCTCTGCTGGGTGTAAACCACTGCATCGGGCACATCGAGATGGGTCGCCACATCACCGGTGCCCAGAACCCAATTGTGCTCTATGTGAGTGGCGGCAACACCCAGGTAATTGCCTACTCCAATAAAAGGTATCGCATCTTCGGCGAGACCATCGACATTGCTGTGGGGAACTGCCTGGACCGGTTCGCTCGCATCATTAAGCTATCAAATGATCCCAGTCCCGGTTACAACATCGAACAGCTGGCAAAGAAGAGCAAACGTTACATCAAACTTCCGTATGTGGTGAAAGGCATGGATGTGAGCTTCTCTGGTATACTTTCGTACATCGAGGATCTAGCTGAGCCTGGGAAGAGGCAGAACAAGAGGAAGAGGCAGCAGCAGGAGGAGGAGGTAATTGACTACAGCCAGGCGGATTTGTGCTACTCGCTGCAGGAGACCATCTTCGCCATGCTGGTGGAGATCACAGAACGCGCCATGGCCCACTGTGGCTCCAATGAGGTAGGGGTTTAATCCTTCCCGATTGAATGTTCTCCAGTTAACATATACTTTCCTTTAGGTTCTCATTGTGGGCGGCGTGGGCTGCAACGAACGATTGCAGGAGATGATGGGTATTATGTGCGGGGAGCGAGGTGGGAAACTCTTTGCCATCGATGAGCGCTACTGTATTGACAATGGCCTAATGATTGCCCATGCCGGGGCCGAAATGTTTAGCTCTGGCACCAGAATGCCCTTCGAAGAAGCCTTCGTCACACAGCGCTTCCGCACGGATGAGGTCTTGGTCAGCTGGCGGGAGGACTAAAAACCATATCTTTGTTGTGTCTGCTTTGTTTGTTTATTAAATAACTAATTTCCAACTAATTGATCGTAAGTAATTTACATAGTGTGTGTGCAGCTCTGGAGGATTCATCCCCACTTAGAGAGCCTGCTCCTTGCCTGTCCACAGTGGTTTGATTTCCAAAGGAAAGATGCGCTTGCCCTCGATGACATAGACAGCTCCATTCTTGTCCTTCTCCAGGACACTTAGAATGCAACGAGAGACATCAGCAGCGCTCTGCTTGTTCAACCTATCCAGGATTTTGTACGTATCGTCACTCGTCTCCGGGAAGATTATCTTCTCCGTGAAATTGGTGAACATGTCCGTCATGGTGGCACCAGGACAAACTGTTACAAACCTGATGCCCGAGCGCTGATAGTACTTTTCATTCTGGAAGCCACAAAGCATGATTATTGTTTGACCGAATAAAATACGGATAACCTGCTTACCGCCAGACAACGAGTGAAGTTGATGATGCCCGCCTTGGTGGCTCCATAAACCGGAATGATGAACATCGGGTCGAGACCCACTACCGAGCTCATGTTGACCACAATTCCGCCCTTGCCACCATGATCCTTGCCCATGTAGGGCAAAGCACTCAGCGTGGAGTTAATGATGCCTCCAAGATTGACCAGCAGAGTGCGCTGGACATCCCTGTCGTTGAAAATGCCGGCCACATTCACCACAATATCGATGCTTCCAAAGGTCTTGGATATCTCCTCGTAGGTGGCCTCCACGCCCTTCTTATTGGCCACATCCATCTTGATAATCATCACGCTCTGTGTGGGATGAGCTGCTCGGAGCTTCACAAACTCCTCCAGATTGTCCTGCAGATCGATGATGGCCACCTTCTGGGAAAGAACAACGATAAGGAATATATCTCTAAGTCTCTGGGAACCACCCACCGATGCTCCGGCAGCCAGGAGTTGCTTGGACACCTGGAGACCGATGCCTCCAGCTCCGCCGGTCACCACTGCGTTCTTGCCGCGGAAAGACATCCTTCTCTGGTTGATAATTGTTACTGTTTGGGGTATTCCTGGCATGGATCAGAACTCTCCAATTCCCTTCGTTGCACTGCTGATCTACAGGCCACTGACTGTCGTTTTTATAGCTATTTTCCACTGGTTATCTGATATATCTTTGAGTGACTTTGATTCGGCTGCAATCAATAGCTAGTTTTCCACCTGCTCTGGGTTAGGATTATGCAAACTCATGCCGCTATATCGATTTCCATCGCCATCTGGCCGCTCTAGCGTTCAATCCACTTCACACCGCTCTGGTTTTTCTTTTTGCGCTGTCGGCTTTGCATCAATGATAATGCCAGAAAATATAAATCATTGATCTCTTAATAGCGATCTTCCATTGAGATCTTCCTTTTGATCGATCAGAGCTTCAGAAAAATTTCAGAATTCACTTTTAATGTTTCTATATTCTAGTAATAATATATATGTATTTTTTTTTATTAATTTTTTGTTCTGTGTAATAAATACCTTTTTTGAACCGATCTATTCATAGCATTTAGAAAAAGTATTCCGGAATTTTTGAAATTTTCATCATTACCTTAGTTTAATATTGGTATCTCTAAAACATTGTGATTGAATTTAAATATTTTGTTATCGGTTTAGAGTCAAATAAAATATATATTTCCGAGGAATGTATTAAAAATCATAACAAAAACAAGAAAAGATGGCTAGCTTTGGGGTCCGATGCTTAGAATATAGCCGATATAGACGATTGTTATAAATCGCCTCTAGTGCCTTTGAAAAATATTTCAAAGTTGAGCTCAATGATTAAATGAATTATTAAATTTATATATAGTTTATAGCCTATAACTTTTCTAAATTAAATGAGATTCCTAGGATCTTGCAAATGATCTCTATCTGCATTTAGTCCTCGATTTTAATTTATTTTTAAGCATGTTCTGTATCCCTGGCTCATATTTGTCAACTTTTTACGGGATTTAGAAAGCAAGTACCAGGCGAACAGAAAAAAACAGCAGCTGACCTCCAACATTTATTGATTCTCATCCATGGAGATTTGGGAAACCGTTGTTCTCCAAATTGAGCATGAATGGTCTCTGTTGGGCTCTCTTCCTACAAAGCATGGCTAAAGAGAATAGATTTTGAAACAACCGTTAATTTGCTTTGGGATGAACATTGCTTGGGAGTAGTTGGGTACTTGCTGACGTGCTACTTTTTCTGTTCGCCTGGTACATGAAATCAAAGAAAACGCCCATTTTGTTAGTTAGTTGCAACAAATTTCAACCATAAAAGCTTTACTCATTTTATAGTATCCCCAAAAGATGCACAACTTTTTTCAACTACCCAAGAGCGAATTTTTATATTGCCCCAAAAGTATGCTACATTTTGCTGGAGCTTTCTGTTTGCCTGGTACATTAAACCAAAGAAAACGCCCATTCTGTTTCTAATTCAAATTTCCGTTACAACAAATTCCAACAACATAATCGTTTATATCGGTTAACATTATATGGGATTCCAGACTGAATGTATCAGGCGAAGAGAAATAACAGTAGGCTGTCCGCGATCTGTTATTATTTATATTTTATGGAGACTTCGAAAACCGTTGCTCTCCATTGGGCTCTCTCATATTCGTCATGGGTAATGAGAGATTTTGAAAAGCGGTTAATTGACGTCACATTGAGTGGGAGTTGGGAACTTGCTGCGGTTTCTGTTCGCCTGGTACATTTAATCAAGAGAACATCCCATTCAGTGACATAGTTGAAATAAATATACAACAAATTCCAACAACATAATCGTTCATATCGGTTAACATTGTATGGGATTCCAGACTGAATGTTCCAGGCGAACAGAAATAACAGTAGGCTGTTCCCGATCTGTTATTATTTATATTTTATGGAGACTTGGAAAACCGTTGCTCTCCATTGTGCTCTCTCATATTCGTCATGGGCAATGAGAGATTTTGAAAAAGCGGTTAATTGACGTCACATTGACTTGGAGTTGGGAACTTGCTGCCGTTTCTGTTCGCCTGGTACATTTAATCAAGAAAACATCCCATTCAGTGGCATAGTTGAAATAAATAGACAACAAATTACCACAAATTCATGGTTCAATATTCTGAATTCGGGAAGGTAAATCTTCCCAAAAGGATGGAATATTTTTTAGAGTTTTTGCTATTATTGTTAACATTGTATGGGAAAGCACATACCAGGCGCACAGAAATCTCCGGAAGGTCGTTAATAATTTTTTTTTATTTAAATGGAAAAACCGTTAAATTTATCGGTCCTAGGTGGGACAAAAGAATTAGTCAAATTTATTGCTGATGCTGATGAGGAATACTTATCTTGTATAGGGTCGCCAACTCGAATCGATTCACATTATTTATGTATGTTAGATGAGTATGTTCCGCAAAAAATTACGCTAAGTTATGGAAAGTTTTGTTTATTTAATCAAGCGAAAATCGTATGAGAACATAACATATTCATATATGTATGCATGTCGCATGGCTTTTTTCATATATGTATGTATGTATGTATATGATAATCAAAATGTATCTTCACAAATTTCAATATTAAAATTTTACTTTATATCTTAAGACTAACAAACATGGATTCCATTGCCATGAAAGATATATATAAATTTGATTTGGATTTGCCTTTGAACTTTTTTCTTTTGGGCCGCTTTAAGGGATTACGTATGAAAGGAAAAGGAAAGAAATCCATAGGAACAGAAATACAAAATATAATAAAAGTATTGAATTTATTTGTAAGCACTTAAATTATCACAAACTTAGATTATGTACAAAAAAGTAATTACGATAAATAATTGCAGCTACGAAACGAAATGGGAAAACATAAACTAAAGAAACACAAAGGTTACAAACGAAGAGAGACTTTAGGTAGGGGAGGGGCGGTGGTTGCAGGTGGGAGGACACTCAAACCCCCTTAGTGGGCGGTGTCGTAGGTGTCCTTGTGCTGGTAGCCACTCACATAGCCGGAGCCATCGACCACGTTGCGTCTGCCGGCGATGCCCTTGCCCTTGCCGGTAGCATCGAAGCGCTCCTTGTGGGAGCCGGTGTACTTGCTGGTGTCCGTCAACCGATCCACGGCAGCAGCTGCCTTGCCAGCCTAAAGAATATGTTCACAAAAATGTTATTTAAATTTTAAAGGAATTAAAGAAATTCGAATAAAAAATTAATCATTGAAATCTTTCAACTGATCACTAAACCCACCGAAACGGATAGCACTCCCGGAGCTCCACAGCCAGCCATCTTCTGCTTGATCTCCGTCAGCTCCACCTTTTTTGTCTTGGCCAGATCATCCAGGAATTTGTTGTAGTCACCCAGGGAGATCTTCATGGCCTTGAACTTCTTGAAGTGAATGCCCGTGTCCGTGGTGGTGATCTTCTTGTCGATCACTTTGGCCTGCTTCATCCACTTGTCGCTCTGCGAGAGCGTGATCAGCTTGCCATCGGACTTGGTGTCTCCGAACTTGGAGAAGGCCTTGAACTGATCCGAGAAGCTGACCTTGGGCGTCTCATCCTCTAGAGCCAATTGGGCCAACTCGGCTGCCGGAACTTCGGGGGCGGGCGAAGGGCTACCATTTGCTGCTGCTGCCTCGGACATACTGCCTCTGCAAAGGATCAGGAATGGTTGGATTAATTATTAATATAGGTTTGGAATTTTTGTATAAGCCTACAGAGAATCCGAAATTTTCTTAGTACGTTTTTTTCTGTTATAGAACGCACCTAAGTTTGTTTGTAAAACTATTTTTGTATGAACGAGACGCATCAAATATTAATACTAGTATGTTCCACAGCCGATAGGTCAGTTCTCCCCTTCCTTTGAAAACTGTTTAGCACGCAACTATTCCCATCTTTCCCATATGCTAGAGTAGTTAAAAAATTATCTACGCAGTTGCTCACCGGTGGGCTACAACGCTGACCAACATTAATGCGGTGGGGTTTGCAGGTCTTTAGGTACTAATCAGTTACTATTCCGTTGATAACTTTGCGAACAGCTTATCGCTCTCTTATTTTTATGCCTATCTCAATGATATCACAATAGGGACGGAACAATAACAAGAAGGTATACAAAGGTATACCCACCCGCAGCTAACCGAAAGCTCTCTCAGCTGTTTTGGATTGCGAAATTGGGAGAGATCCCATAAAGAAATGGCGTCATCTATTGGCTCCCTCATCGCCTAACAAAGCCAATTATCATCTATATACGATGTCCAAACAAACAAAAGCAAATAGCCAACAGGTTTGGGTTTCTCAATGGGGGTCAGAACTTAGCGGTAGCTTTTGAAAAGTAATTTATTATGTTTAGTTTTTAGCATACAGTTATTGTACAAGGCTAAATCCCAGGGGCTATGATAATTAAATAAATATATACCGTATTTTAAATATAGATAGAATAGGAACATTACTTTACAACAATAAATGGGGTACCCAAGAGAATTCTTTTAATTTATGTTCAAACAAAAATTTGCATTTAACATTTAAATTAATTACATAACTCACTTATTTTGCAGACCAATATACGTAACATAAATATGGTTTAAAATTGAATTCCAATAATCCGCATTCAGGGAAACATATAATTGTGCACCACAAATATCTAGGGTACCCTAGAGCATTCTTTGTAAATTGATTTTTGTATTTATTTAAACTCTTTTCCCCCCACCCGCATGGCTCACTTAATATGTTGCCCATCGAACGTGGCATAAATTTGGATGATAATTCTGTTTTAAAATTGCTTGTAGCATAAATTGTCGTCATGTTTACAGGCTACCCAACACGAAGCCGAAAGCGGATGCCGGGATGGCAACCGAATCCTCCCATAAACAGTAAATAAAACGTGAGCATTTATTGGCGGGGCCATTAATTACGCACCACTTAAGGATGGGAAGTCGGAGCCCCAGGAGGCGACTTGGAAGCTGTTGGGAGCCCTTTAAGTCGGCGATAAGTTGCGACTTCAACCAGTTTCATGTGAGATATGAGATGCTGGGCTTGTGCCCGGACAGTTTTGAACAAATCGAAAAGGCTTGCGAGTGGGTTCGGGTTAAAGAGAGGTGAAGGCCATGGCGGGCAGCCACCCAATGCCCTGACCTTGATTTAGCTCGTCGAGCATGTCAAATAGAAAACCCAGATCCCAAGCACCACCCCCTACCAGACCAAACCAATTCGAATAATGAGTTTCGCAAGTGCGAACTGAATCGCGACTGAATGCTTATGTCATCGCCTCGTTACGAGCGGTTTCATGTGTCGTTTACATATAGATCTGCGATCAGCTTCTAATAGCTCTGGGGTGGGGCAATTTCATAGACCATAGTTCCCCAGATAATCCGCCAAATTTATATGGTTAATTAAGAGCGTTGCATGCATCGCAGATCCCGTCATCAATCATCATCTTCGACCTGAGAATGCGGGTTATTGAACTTGAACTCCGCTGGAGTCGAAACAAATTACCAATCCCCCGGAGCAGACTAATGGAACCCTTTGCTCCGCCCTTCCCTGTAATTGGAAGCCATAAATACTGAGGAACAAGAAAAGTTGACAAACTACACCACAAAAGAAGTTGGAATATGCAAGAGAAGCTTTAAGATGGTACAAGAATCTACGCACAACGAAGTGGGGATGCTCTTTAAGATATATTGATAAACCAACTTTTTTTTTAAATATTAAATATTTTAATAAATTAAAGAAACCTTCAACCATCTTTCTTTAAAATTGAGTTTTTATCATAATATAATATGTCTAGGTATTCACACAAAAATTCTGTATTCTTGGACGAATTCATCAAAACTCTAATTAACATAAACCTTTACTAATCATCTCTCAATCAAAGCATATATATTTCTCACTAATATTCAATTTATTTGGTTGTGTATTGAAAATATTATTTTACCAATCATTTAAAACCACAGTTCAATTTTAGAATTCATATTTAATCAAAATGAAAAAGAACAACTTTAAATAAACCCAAATTTATGAGTTAGAAAACCAATTTATAAATGGCCTCAGCTAAAAAAAACTTCGCGGAATATGTTGACATGATAATTACGACACGGGAAGTAGGCTACATATTTGGATATTTCTATTTACTATACCCATCTAACTTTTTAAGTAATTTATTTTTCCATTATTGGCCTGGTGCCCATCACAAACATGACCGCAGGCCGCAGAAAGTGAGGCGATGTGATGGGGAGCGTGTGGATAGTCTAAATCAGAAATAATCCGCTTTGACTGTCAGACCATAAATAATTTGTTTCTTCTTATTTCCCCATCACTCTTTCGCAATTTTTTTTGTTTTTTTTTCTGTTGTATTTCTGATCTGGGAACAAGTTTTCAGATTTCAGTTTTCAACCATCTCCACTCGGGCATTGCGAATTCATTGGCAATATTTTAATTACTTTTCTTCAACCAAAATGGTGAAGTTAATTAGGAATATTTATGGCTATGCTTTTGAACAGGAATATGAATGGGTAATAAGATACATAGATAGCCGTACGAAGAAAACAATTGACTTCCTGGACGGGGGAGCAAAGGGTGAACCAACCTACCTCAAGTGGGCCAGGGAACACAGAAATAAATGAATTAAAAATAAAGGGAAATATAGGTCATGTTTTTGTGTATTTATGTATAAAATACAGAGAGCAACAGGATCGTGACATAATGCACGAGATATTCTGAAATATTAGCACCCCGGACTAAATGCATAAATTAAAATGATTTTCTTTTTTGGGGGACCGAAACAGGAAGCAAAGGGAATCTCCCAAGCACTCGTCACGCAACGCAATAGAAAAACCATTGACTTAGGGGCGGCCTATGCTCTGGACTTGTATGCTTTATTTTGTGCATACATCACCACTAGCCCAGATGACATCACTGGGAGCTGGGAAACGCGCAAGCGCCATTTCAGGAGAAGGGGTTCCTCAACGGAATGGGCAGGGGTCTCGGGAAGAGAACCCCTACCCTGATGATTCAGGTACACGCATATGTACATACACACGGAAGCGGGGAAACTGCGCCTAAAACGATGCCAAGACAAAGCCCCGAACGGAAAATGAAAACAATGTTGCAGCAAGAACGAAAAAAAGGGAACGCGATTTGTTGGAATTGGGTCAGAGTCTGCACTTGAAATTCCGCACAATTTTGCTCTTGAAATAAAAATAGAATGCTTTTCCTGGAGGCTGTGCAGAAGTTAAGGATATCAGGATACCAAATTAAATAAAGTAATATTTGTTCTTTACTCTTTACCAACTTACAATTGTTAAAGAATGTTTTTTGAATTTATGAATAGATTTACAAAATACTTTTGAATAGTCCGTGAATATTTTCCAACTGCTTTAAGGCAAACGCGCGAATGCTGGCGATGTCGACACTCAACTGTTTGGACAAATGCGCAGCCATCAGCTAGCAAAGGCCCAAGCGGCGTATGAGTGATATTATTGTTTTGAGTGAGCTTTCAATGAGTGAAACCGAAAACATCTTAGAGAAACATCCTCAACATAATTTGTATTTACCAAACAAAGGCCAACAAATCAAATAGCAAGGGGCTATAAATTTCACACTTCTCTGGGATTTTATGAATGAGATAAAGAAAGGTATTGGGTTTAATGTGCTTTTTCTGACCCCTCGCCGAATTTTTTCCAAGCGATGACTTCATTTCGCAAAATTTTATACACCGAAACTAACAACGCAAGCCGCCCGACGAATCCATTTATCAAACAAAAAAAATCACTAAAACCGAAACCAACGAAAAACAACTCGCAATAACAAAAGTGACGCTAGGCCCCGAAGTCTTATCAGCCCCAACAAGTTTCACTCAAACATTGGTTTGTTTTGAGTGGAAATTGGGTAGAAGCTTAAAGCTTTTTTTTTATGAATTTATATGGGAAATGGAAGAGGCTATAGTCTAGCTAGTAAAAATGTCAATTTTATGGGAACGCACAAAACGATGCGTGAAATTTCGGACAACGAAACACGCACAACAAGTGACAGACAATATAAAATAATGAGAGGGGCTCCATGGGATGGCGTACTTGGGGGTGTATCTTTAGCCACTCTAACTAGTGAGCTCATAGCAGGGGACTGCCCTAAATGCTTAAATATGCAAATGATTTCTTGTTTGGTGGATTCCAGGCGATTAAGATTTGTTTGCCGCCACAAATGGTAAATGGGTTCTTTGAACTAGGTGATTTTTTTATAGCTTTCACGGGCGGAAAGGTAATCGGTAGGCAGGAAAAAAGTAAAAGTCAAAAGGAAATCGTAAGGAAATTGCTTCAACACATCATAAAATGATTAAACACAAGCTGGAATAGCATGTTCCAGTCCCCAAACCCAAAACAAACCTTAAGAAAAAAGAAAAAAAAAGAATACTGACAATGATTTATGGGAACTGACTGTCAGAATTATTTGGCTAGTTTGGTGGCCAACGGGCCAGATGATGAAGTCATAGGCCTGGCCTAGCTAAAAGCGCAAATACAGAATGAGGGAAAGGTTAGTTCGGAACACGAAGATTTAAATACCCTTAGCAATTTATAAACTTATCTTGTTGAAATAAAAAACAAATTGTATTCGATTTTGGTTTATTGGTAATTGGTTATTTTTCTTTTAGAAAAATTAATGAAATTAATAATCCGTGTAATTGCATTTATTTATCGGGCTAATATCCTTTGGAAAAATGCATGACTATGGAAAGTCGGATTTGGTTTATAAAAGTAAAATAAATTTCATTACATGGTTTGATATGAATATAAAAAGAATCCGTTTAAGTTACATTTAACAAGTACAAATTCTTATATGTGTTCGTATATGCAAAATAGTAGTTTCCATTAAAGTAATTAATATAAACAGGTAAAAGGAGCTCCAAACATAACTAACTCAACATAAAACATAACACAAAAGAAACAATTTCCAACTTCTACAGACCAAGTTAATAAAAACAAAGCCCCCCAAATGCTAATAAATATTGACAAGACACGTGGCACCTGGTGTTCTATCTTTGGTACAACTCTAATTAACCACGAAGTAGTGGCACCACACTTGATGCTTCACAAATCACTGCCCAGCCCACGGCCAGGTGCCCAAAAAGTGCCAACAGGCAATCTAGACCAGATCACCAACCCAAAGCGGTCCGATCCCATCCAATTCCAGCACAGAACTAACGAGATCATTAAAGCTGGCAGGAATAGCGAGAATTGGGCTTTGATTGAAACTAAGTGCCAACGGGGCTAACATTAAAACGCACTTATCTGAGGGTCCCGTCAAGGCCAATGTGATTCTTGCAGCTGCTTCTCCTCCACCTCCTCCTCCGCTGCTCCTAATCGGGAGCGAAGTTTAAGCTCTGGAGATGTTCATCGGGCGATAAAGTCGCGGGGCTAAAAATAAAACCCAAGCCAAGGAGGAGCAGCAGAAACATATCCAGCTGCAGATGTAGTCAGGGACGAAAGCTAACATTTTTTTACGGGGGGGCTATGATATTCTGAAAAATAAATTTATATACAATAATTATATTTTGTCACTAAGTATTTTAATTTACAAAAGATGTACTTTATAAACATTAAGATTCGAGATATTTAATTTAAACAAATATAAATAAATCGTATTCCTAGGAAGTTTTCAAACCCTTGAAAACCCTTTTACACCCGCCACTGTATGCAATGACTCCAAGTGTCCAGTGTTGGGGCCAAATGTGGCCCTTGGCCTTCACTCACCTTGAGATGCCGTTGCTGTCGTTGCCACAGTTGTAGCTGCAACAGTTGCTGTTGTTGCAGTTGCTGTCGTGGCCCCGTTGCAATGTTCGGACATAAAAGGAGGCAGCGATGCCACAATGCTGTGGCAGCAACAACAATTGCATATCAATTACACGCTGGGCTGGCTTGGTTTGGGTCTTTGGCCTTGATGGGCTCCCAGTCAAGGCTTTTGAGCAGCAATATCCGCAGATTCCGAATGGCATTCAAAGGCAGTTGCAGATGCCAGGCCGCGATTTCCATCGGACCAGCGAGCTGCCTCCCTCATTTGAACCCACTCCACAGCCTTGGCCACAATTAAACCAAATTGACACCGCCTTCAGGAGAAGGTGGAGCTGGTGGTGGTTTGGGGATGGTGAAGTGGATGTGGGAGGTGGAGCTGAAATGTCCGTTAACGACACAAGTGGACACGACAACGCGATCGCCTCGTTTGCATTGAAGTGCATCTGATGGATGCACTCTAAATTCAATTAAATATTAATTAATATATATTTGTGCATTTTGTTCATTGAATGGATATTTCATATAATATAAATAGTTTAATTTTTGTTTAGCTTTTGAGTACAAAAAATAAAAACAAAATAATCCATATTAATATTATCTTTAAATTTTGCGGTTTTCAGCAAATAAATAAAAAAAAACTTAGATTAAAAAAATACGAGTAGTTTTTAAAATACTTTTTAAATTTGCGTTACTCTAATTCGAAGTTGAGGTACATATTTTCTTCAGTGGAAAAGAGCAATAAAAAGGAGTTGGGGAAATAGGAGGAGGCAGTCAAGAAGCCAAAGCGCAACCAGAACCAGACCTAGAACAAGATCAAGAACCTGAGAACCTGTCGGGTATAAAAGGATGAGGCGTTATCCCAGAAAGCAACAGTAATCAGTGAACCAAGCACGAAGACTCACCTGCAGGAAAGCACCCAACTCCCAAAACCATGAAGTATCCGCTACTTTTGCTAGGCACCCTGAGCTTGGCTCACGGACTGGCCCTATACGCCACCTCGTATCCTTTTGTGTATTCCGCAGAGGGTTCGGCTGTATTCACCCCCACCCAGCGGCAGTACATCACCCAGGATCAGTTGGGACAGTACTCCTACGGCTATGCGGAGCCCTTGTCCAGTAAGCAGGAGACCCGCACCATTGATGGCACCACCAGGGGCTCCTACAGCTACCGGGATGCGTTGGGTAAACTGCAGACCGTTCAATATGTGGCCGACGACGAGGGCTTTCACGTGGCGGCCACCAATCTGCCCAAGGCGGTGATTCCCCAGGAGCAGGCTACCTTCACTGGCAGGAGTGGCTCCCATCCCGTGGAGTATAACCCAGTAGAGCACCATTCAGTGGAGCATCATCCTGTGGAGCAACACCCCGTGGAGCACCATCCTCATCCTCATCAGCAGACGGTGGTTGAAACTGGCAGAAGTTCTCAGCCAGAGGGTCACCATCCAGTGGAGCATCACGATCACTCCGTTGTGGGTCCATCTGCATCGGGATCCCATCCTGGCCACTCTCAGTTGCCACATCCCGTTTCTGACACCGTTGAAGTTGCCGCTGCCAAATCGTTGCATCTGAAACGCGTGGAGGACGAGACGGTGCGCAACCAGGTGCTGGCCAAGATTCCAGTCGCCCGCAGCCATCACGTAGTGGTTCCAGCTCCCGTCTATGGATACACCATTCCCCGGTACTACTCCTCGGGATTTTACTACTGAAGGGAAATAATTTCACCGAGAATCCCGAGACTTGGAAATTCCTCTATGAATCTTGAATTTAAATAAACATTTTCAATCAGTTTGAAATTAGATTGAGAAACAATTCTGGGTATTTTCTTATTTATAATTTATTTTTCAATAATTTATTGGGGAATACATCTAGGCACGACCACATCTTCCCTATCTAAAACCTCCAAAAGATTGTTTTGTAAATTTTGGCATTAATTGGTGGTTTGTTAAGGGTTCAATAACGAAATTCATTTAGTTTGCTTTATCGAAATATAAATCCTTCTGGTCTCCCAGGGGCAGCTTAACCCCAGGACCGGATCCGCTCTCCTGAACACTGGTCCTACCTCAACCTTTTGGCCCCAGTGCAACCCATCACATACCGCAGCATCAACCCTTCATAAATGTAAGGCGAATTTTGATTTCAATTAAATTTAATAGCAGCATAAACAACTGCAAAGGCAACCACCGCAATAACTGAAACTGGAAAAGGTAACCGACATGTCCCGTAGCCCAGCCCGGTTCCTTGACCCCTCTTCGCCGATCCCAGACTTGCACTTGCAAAAATAAGTATTATTTTACCGGTCTCTATACGGTTATTAACATTTTTTAATCTTAAATAATTTTTCAGTTTAAATATAAATAATATTATATTTTCCCCGGTGTTCCAATATAAATTTAAAATAAATGGTTCTTTACAAAACAAAATAAATATTAAGATTGTAAACTTTTATTCTCTTATTTGCATTCCTTTTTTATCATCAATAAATTGTATATATTGATTGATATTTGTTGTTGGTAATTTCATGATTATGAAATGTATATATTAAAACAAAGTAAAAAGGAACTTTCTTGAAAAACATTTTAAAAGATATTTATTATATATATTGAAAAAACATGTAAAAATCGTTCCAAGAATAAAAATGTAAATTTTAAACAAAGTCCGAGGGTAAGTAATTTCATACCAACTTGCAAATATATATATTTTTTTCTGTGTAAACCCTAAACCCAATGAAATTCAGCCTGATTAAGTTCTTGCTTTGTGGCATTGCGGAACGTTGTTGGCTGTCTCTGTACATGTCCACATAAGATGCGATCCAATGCGATGCGATGCGATACATGTTTCTCCCTCTCGGCCGCAGATGAAAACAAATTGCGGCTTTTGTGCCCAAATTTATGCTGAACTTGTTGAAATCGAAATCGACAAAATATTTATGCACCAACCAACAACAGGAAAAAAGAGAGGAAGCAAGCTGTTGAGGAAGGAAGAGGAAAAAGGAACAATAATCCAGGCCGGTGGAGGGCTTGTGGAATATGAAAGTAAAACCCAACCGGACGACCTTCCTGAGAACGCACGAAAATACGAAATTGTGCATATTTTTTTGGCAGGAGGCTCCGCCTATAAAAAGCAGAATCCCGAATCGATCCCAGCACAGAGTTCTCTAGAGCGAGTACTAGTCCACCACACTAGCAGCGCCTTAAAATCAATATACCCAAAAAAAATATAAATACTACCGAAGTGAGCTTAAGATGCAGCCCCTCAATCTTTGCCTGATTTTCACCACCAGCCTGGTCTTGGCTGCCACATCACCGATCTTGGAGTACGGAGCACCACCGAGTGGGGATACGATCAGTCAATATCACACCCAGGATGAGCATGGTCAGTATGCCTACGGGTACATGGGACCACTCTCCTCCAAGCACGAGACCCGCACCACGGACGGTGTAGTGCATGGAACCTTCTCCTATTTGGATGCCCATGGGGAAACCCAGACGGTGGACTATGTGGCCGATGCCGAGGGCTTCCGGGTGACTTCCAAGCTACCCAACCAGGAAGCCAACAAGGAAACTCCCGAAGTGGCTGCCCTGAGGGCCCAGCATCTGGAGGCCCATCAGCAGGCCAAATTAAGACTGGCTGGTGGTGCATCTTTTGGTCCCGAGCCCGTACAGGATACCCCCGAGGTGGCCGCCGCCAAGGTGGCATTCTTCAAGCGCTTCGAAGCAGAGAAGCTGCGAAACCAATTGCTCGCCGAGAGGAAGATCCAGGTGATTATAGCTCCATCTCCGATCGCCGTCCGCTCTCAGCCAATTTATGTCTATCAACCGGCCAGTGGATTCGTCTACAACATTCACGCAAAGGATCAGATTCCCTCCAGAAACTACCTGCCAGTGGTCTGATTTTTGATTTGATATTTTTTCTTAAAAGTTCTGTTAATTTGTTGAGCAATAAATAATGCATTTTGCTAAAGAAATATTAATTACTATAATTCAAAAAGTTGTGTTTTTATTCGAATATTAAAAGGGGCCTCGAATTTTGAGATTTGAATAATTAGTTCTTTGACAGATTGGTACTCCTGCAATATTTTTTCAATAACCTACACTCCCACAATTCGAAGAGAGATATATTTGTAGATATAAGTTCAAAACCAGAACTTAATTAACCTCGAGAACTCTGCTTACACATTTTCTGAAAATATAATAGATCTCTTAGATCTAGATTGTCCAAACCAACTTTAATTAGATAGCATCTGCTACGTTTTCTAAAATAAATTTCAATTATGAATTTTATAACCCCTCTCAAAAAAAAACAACTCGAATTTTTTTAGCTTAATTATATCTAAGAAACTAACTAGGTTAAAGCTAGATCTTTTTTTAACCTTTTATCCGATATAAAACACTACATTTTGGCACAATGGTGCTCTGTCTTGCATTTATTCATAGGACACACAAATCATCATAGTTTCACCCAATTCCTTGCCTCGATCATTAGCCGGCCGCGATCCATCTTCATCTCCATCTGCTCCGCCTCCCATCTATCCAATCCCAATCCAATTCCCTGTCAGTTGCGTTTGCTTACCAACAAACTGCGACTGAGGGCCACCGGGTGCAGGGTTCTCAACTCCGTGGGCGTGGTCACACTGTACTTTGTGTTGGGGGACACCAAAGTATAGTAGGCACTAATCGGCACGCGGAGATCTGCGTTGTCCAAACGATCCTCGAGCAGTTTCTCGGCGCTGGTCAGGTCACCCAGTTTTAGATAGCTACTCGAGCTGAGATCGGCCAGGGAGTAGATAGTGCGCAGGCGGAGATCCTCGTCGGTGCTGCGATCGGAGGTGATGGGAAGTGGTGGAAGCTGGCGATCATTCTCCCGGTTGCTATTTGAATCCTGACGGGATTCTTGGTTTCGGGTTTGCTCCAGACGCTGGCTTTTACGTTGCTCTAATCTCTGATCTTGGCGGTTGTCTTGCCTCTGATCCTGTCTAACGTCTTGCCTCAGTTCTTGTCGTTGCTCCTGTCGCAGATCCTGGCGCAGTTCTTGACGCTGATCTTGTCGCCGATCTTCCCGCAGATCCTGCCTCAGATTTTGCCGCTGATCTTGCCTCTGCTCCTGTCTCTGATCTTGTCTTTGCTCCTGTTTTTGGTCCTCTCCCAATTCCTGTTCCTGTCGCTGTTCCTGATCTTCCCCGCTCTTGGACTCGCTCGCCCTTTGACGTTCCGCTAACATGGCTGTGAGTTCAGCCCGAACTCTCTCCAGGATTGCCGCATCCTCATCGCTGAGACTCTGCTCCCCCGACTGCTGATCCTCGCCGTTGTTCCTGCCCTTCTCCTGCTGTCGTTGCTGAGCCTCCTCCCGTAGGCTGGCGGCCAAAGCCTCCTCCCTCGCATCCCGCAGAGCATTCAAATGGGCCAAACGAGCCTGCTGCACTTCCTCCGTATCAGTGACGGGTAAGGGAGCCTTTCCCTCATCCACAGGAGCCTGGGGCTGATTGCTGGCCTCCGCCTTGAAGCCCTCAAGACCATTGGCCTCGTAGCGAACCGTTTGGAGCTTGCCATCGGCATCCACGTAGGAGTAGAAGCCCCTGGAGGAGCCATCGCTCGAGGAGTACTCAGCCCTGGCAGCATTGTCGTCGCTATATCCGTACGAGTAGAAGGCTCTAGCGGTGTCCTGCTCCTGGTAACCGGTGCTCTGCCGCTTGCTACCCAATCCTGCAGCCGAGCTGAGGGCCAAAAGGCCAGCCAGAATCGTCAAACTGAAGCAGTACATCCTCTTTCTCAGATTGCAGTAGTGGAACTGATGCTGCAGTGTCTCCGCGATGAGTGATTTATACCACCTGCGGGTAACTCGAGTCACCAAAGCCCAACCCAACATCCACCCAACTCGGTCTGCACAATGACCTCGAAATCGGCAACTGATCCACTGCGATCCGATAAATGGTATCGATTGCCGTTTGGGCCTCCGGTTCGCCACCGCACGGATGTTGCAATACTGAACTTAATATTGAGACACGGATCCATTGGTTGCATAATTGGGCGACACTGCCACCCAAAGATCGGGCTCGTGGCGTCACCGCGGATGTAGCAACCGCAACCTGGATTCAAGCGGAACTCAAATAAGGGAGGTCGCGATTAAGTTAACCATGACAGGTAAATTTTTTTAATTTTCTAGCAATTTCATTTAATTTTTTAACTATCTAGTTACTCCGAATTTTATTCTTGATTTGTCTCATTTCTTTCAAGTCAAACTATTATTTTAGTGATTAATCTACTCATAAATATGTTGGATATTTTAGAATATCAATCTTCAAAACAGACTTATATGTAACCGTTTTATAATTTCATTTTACGATAAAAAATTAGTTTTCAAGATTAATGTATAAATTATACAATCAAAATACTTAGCTGCCTCTCTGCCATTGTTGACCTTTTAAGTTAAATTGTACCTTCTCTTAAGTTGGTTAAAAAACAATGCGATTCCGAAGCAGCGAAAACTTATCAAATAATTCGACTTGGACCCTCCATATCAATATTATTATAGTTCATTATTAATTTCTTAACTCGCTTGGACCCTCCATATCAATATTATAGCATTTCATTGTTACTTTCACAAATGATCATGCATTATGAAATATTTTATAGTTTTGGTGAAACAATTATTTAAATTATTTAATTTAGTTGATTTCTTATAATTAGAATTGCTAACATAAATTATGATAACATCAAACGGATTCTGTTTAATTTTTCGTTAAAAATCAAATATTTTATCATGGTATAAGAAAAGGGAATATAAATAGTAAGCATAAAACCAACTTTTATGACCAAAGCTTAGAATACCCTTACAAAACCAATTCTATAAGACTCGCTAACCCAACAAATAAACAAATAAATCTTGTGGTGGATTTAAAGGGATATTACTCCGAATATTTTTTATTTTGCCATAAATTCTTGACCCCAATCAATTTCAATTTATTTAACTCCGAAAGGACCTGCTTACTTGAGTTAATTCCTTTAAAGGTAACAAAAAAAACAACAAAGCAAAAAATATGTAGTCTGTTTATGTCGAGTAATTCACAAAGCCTGGTGATAATTCTCAGCTCCCTGTAACATTAACCCATTGGGACACACATCCAGTGAACTTTGGTCCTGGTGCAGACAGACACCATTGTAACCTCCTTCCTTGGATGTAGCGTTCCGCTGGTATTAATCGGACTTGCCATCGGATTATCTGATACATAGCTGGTCCAAGCTCGCGAACAGTATTTTTCTTTTCCAAAAGGCACGGGGGCAAAAAAACTGCGAATTTTTGCTGGAATTTTGTGTAAATCGTTTTTTTTTTAAATTTTCCGTTCGCAATATACTCGTATCGGACCAATCACTTTAAGCTTAATCCTAGAATTAATACGCCGCCTGCTTGGCGGTCACCGACAATCAGCTCCTAAGGCAATGTTATTATTTTTTTGTAATATGTTAAAATCAATATTAACTTACATCCCGTTTTAATTTGTTTGTTTTTGTAAGTTCTACGTACGTGGAAAACAGTGTTTTTTTGTTTTGTTTTTTTTTTTGTTATGGATATTTGTAAATTTATAGATGTGTATATGGCAAGAAAATTTCACAACTAAAGGTTTTGATATGATGTATCCACTGCCTCGATTCGAAAAAATGTTAAAGCCTACTTGATTCAGACTTTTAGATCTCTGTTCGATGAACAGCCAACTAGATTGAACTTATCTCTTTAAATAGTTATAACCTATATAAAAAAATAAACTAAGTACATTACAGTCAAATTTCCCGACAATTAAATACCCTGAACCAATTTTGTTATAAGCTAAATAAATCAAAAACGAAAAAATTCTAAAAAGAACAACCGAGTCTGAGGGTCGAATCAAGGACTTTCGTGTTATAAGCCAGACGTCCTAACTAGTGCACTACATAATACATTTCGAAGCAAATAGCTAATACAGTATAGTTATGAATATGACGGTAGTGCGCTCTCAGCGGCACTCTCTGGTAAATTCTACTTAAACAACTCCATTTTGCAGTGTTTCGTAACAAATAATATACGAATATTATTACAAAAAAAATGTATTATAAGCATAATTTAAAAAAAGACTAGCTAACAACAAACATAAAAAAAAATCAACCTCCCAAGCGTAAGCGACTTACCATTAATTTGAGCAACTAAACATATTTTTGTGCGCTTTCTAATTAACATTAACATTTGAAATTTTCTCTTATTTACTCATAGATTAAAAACATAAAAAAGTTCTAAGTTCAGCGATCGTTGAACTTTTAAATGTTAGTGCACTCCACTTTCCTTCACTCGTTTCTTAAGTAAATCACAAAATCTTTTAATTTCCAAAGCAGCAAAAACTTATCAACTCGGTCGACTTGGACCCCCCATATCTACAATATTGTATACCATTATAATTTTCTCAACTCATCATTGCTGGTGCTTTTCTACTGGAAACTAACAACATAAATATTTAATGAGAGAAGTGCATATACGAGTATGTATATAAATGGTATTATTAATGCATTTATAAACTAAGGAATATTTGCTTGCTCTCCGAGAGCACTAGAGTCAGTCAAAAAGCTCTGTTGGAGCGATAACGATAACATTCTACTATATATATTTCCAACTACGGCGATCATCAGTTCGTTAACCAACGCCGAGAGAACCGCACGGAATCTTAGATAGCTGAACAACAAATTTAGAAACACAGAACGACATGGATTTGGCCGGCAAAAATGTGGTTTACCTTGGCGGGTTCGGAGGCATAGGCCAGAAATGTGTGCAAGAGCTGCTCCAGCGGCCACTGAAGGTAGTTGCACCCAAAAAATCAATTGCCAAACTTATCTCACTGTAAACTTTAATTAACCAACTCAATTAGGCTCTGGCCATTTTCGATTTGGCCGAAAATGCCGAGGTCTTGTCGGAGTGGAAGTCAAAGAGTCCCAACACGGATATATTCTACCAGAAAGTGGACATCACCCAGAAGGCGGATATTGAGGCGGCCTACAAAGCAACCGCCGGGAGATTCGGACACTTTGATGTGGTGATCAATGGCAGTGGGCTGATGAACGATCGCCTCGTAGACTTAACCATACAAATTAATCTAGTAAGAGCAATCTCCTCTTAATTCATAGAACATAACTAACCTTTCATGGAACCCAGCTGGGTGTAATCAACAGCACTTTGGCAGCTCTGGAGTATATGGATAAATCGAAGGGTGGAAAAGGTGGAGTTATTGTGAATGTTTCCTCGGTGGCTGGTCTACAGCCCACTGCTTTAATGGCCATTTACTCGGCGGCCAAGTCGGGTGTTACCACTTTCACCAGGGCCATGTCTGTACGTAGACGAAATTTCCAAATATTCTAACACTAATTAGTCATCATGCACTTTTCATATATTAAGTTAATATATTCAACTGACCTTTCAAATACCCCTTCTTGATTTGCATTTATAAAATAATAAATTCGAATTTGTTACTAAGTTATTTTTCTATAAACATTTTAAGAACATACAAAAATTTAAAATTTATCTTCATAAATACTTTTTTTTATAATATTAAATTGATATAATTAAATTGGATAAATTAATGTAATACATCTATTTATTATTCCTAACTCCCCAGAATCCCATTTACTACGCACATTCTGGCGTTGGTTTTATTACCATATGTCCGGGATTTACAGACACCGGGCTATTGGATGATATTGGTAACAAAACGACCGTCACTTACCACACCCCCATGGTGGATATGTTCAACAAGGTGAAGCGCCAGAAGCCGGAGGAGTGTGCCCGGAATTTGGTAAAGGCCATAGAGGAGTCCCAGAATGGAGCCGTTCTCATGCTGGAGCTGGGTGAGACCCACGTGTTGGATATACCTGATCAGTGGAAGCCCCAGATCGATATTTAGTTATTTATTTTTGTTGATTATTAGCTACTGTTTGTACATATGTATACTTTTAAATCTGCGTTGAAATCCCTCTCAACTGGTTCGTGGTTTATAAATAAAGAAAATTCATTATTTTAATCAATTTTGTTCTGTAATCGGAAAATAAAAACCATAGAAGACCACACCACAACCGCAAGAACAGATCGGATTGCTTAGCTATCAAACCCCATATCAAATGAGGATTCGTAATTAGATTAAGTTTCTTTTATTTAAATTTCAGGCATACACACACTAAATTGAGTTTGGTTTTTATTTTTATTTAGTTTTGGTTTTCCATATCTAACATTTACAATGAATTTTGAAGATAAATCTATATATATTCAGCACATCCAAGAACATACATAACCGATTAACATTCCACAAAACTAGAAGAGATGTCTGGTCTCGGTAGACCGAAACTTTGGATACCCCAGAAACGGAATTTATTTCCCAGATACTATATAAAGTAAACTTTTCATTTGTTTATCATTTTAAAACCAGATAAAAGCTTTCTTGAGCGTAGTGATGCTATCAACCAAACATAGTTATAATGGATCTTATCAACGGCTTTACAGCTGTACACATTAAAAATGCAACTAAAAGCTAAAATTATCAAGATAACGAATTTCGCACAAACAAACAATTTTATTTTAAAGATATTTTTTTTTTATCAACAGTTTTTATCTGATGTATATTAATACATTATACAAAATATAAGATACAAAGAAAATGGGCAAGCTGATATATAGAAAAACAATATTAAAAATGTGAAGCTATCAGAAATAAATAATAACAGACACGCGGACAAAATTAATATTTAACTTTTTTAAATCTTAACTAATCAGAAGTAAAGATCTTCCATAGATCAGGGAATGACTTCCCTTTATTGCTGGGGTATTATAAAGATGGACATAGACCCTAGATAATCGGGGGTTCGGTTGGAGTAGAAGCACGTCTCCCGCTTGGTGGGGAGGGTTTATAGCTTTGGTGGAGAATGCATGTAAAAAACAATCTCTGCTTACAAAGTTCTATGATACAATATACTCGTACTTTTGTCTGTCGGTTGCATCTTTCCAGTTGTGGGTTCTTTCTTTTGTGGTTGGCGTGTGTTTGTGTGTATTTAGATACATTATTATACTCGTATATAGTTTAGTTAGTTAATATAAAGACATTTGTTCGTTCCCATTGAACTGGGATTAGTTTCGCATGTTAACTGTAAATTTCACATCATCACAATTCAAGGATCTTCAACTTATAAATTACACCAAAAACAGCAACAATTTGCAGAGTCGGGACTTTTCGTCAGATCTATCTTTCAGGGAAGGAGTGCTTACCGAGCTGAGATTCGATTTTAGATCTGAGTTTCGCTTGATTAAAATTGAGAATATTTTGTATTGTCCTCACCATAACACATTTGATGCGCTGGAAGAGATCATGTGGCCTCTATTAATGTACCTATCCGATTGCAGTGCTTCCTACAGATTGGGTCCGAGTGGGTGGCGCATTCATGGCAGGTTTGTAATAGACTTGTTGCATCTGGGCTACTGCAAAATCGGCTGCCTCTACAAAACATTTATCGTTTAAACATCACTAACCCTAAGTTGAGGAACGAAGCGCCCATTATTTTTTTATACCATATTTTTAATGGCTTATCTATATCTTATCAAGAGCATATATATTTAAGTGGATTGTCTGTAACTAGATCGTTCAGTTAACTATAGGTTTTTAGTATTGTTTGGTGGTTGCTGGTGGTGTTTTTCATAGTTCCTTATAAGTTGCTGGTGGTTATTCTGTAAGTTTCTTGGTGCCTTCGGCTTCGCTTCCTACGCTTTCTGATATGTTTCGCACATTATCTTCAATCTCGAACTCAAAATAATGGGGATAAGGGGAGAAAAAACCAAAACAACTAAAAGTTTGGTAAAAATTTATTGGTAAATAAAATAAATAATTTTTTTTAGATGTTTTCCACGTTGATTAACAGAACTCGAAATTTGCTTAGAATAGAAACATTGAGTGATAATACCAAAAATACATTTAATTAACATATGTATAAATATATATATACGTGTGTGTGTGTGTGTGTGTGTGTGTGTGTGTAAATAGAAAATGTCGGTGTGTAAGTGTGAATTGCTCGGCACGATCTGTATAAAAAGAGCCTCGGTCAGTTTTTGGGGGGGCTTTTGCTGGGTTGCTGGACTGGTTGTAAATTATAAAGTTACAAAACTCAACTCAACAAATACATTATTATGAACTGAACCCATTGGGTTTAAGCTAAAAAAAACTTCACCACAGCCAAAGGCCGGACGGAGACCTTTAACTAATGCCGAAGATCCTCCCAGATCGAAACTTAAGTACGCTTTTGTTGGGGATCCTTCCGCACATTATTTTCCGCTCATCCGTCCAGCCTTCTTCTACATATTTTCACATTTCACAGTAGACAAATTACAACGAAGAAATCTGAATAACTTCTCTCGTTCCTCTTTTATACATTGAATGCTTTAGTTTCTGAGTAATAGGAAAATACATTTTAATGTATGTTTTGTTTTTAAAATTGCTTCGATCAATTTTAACTAGCTCACAACTGAACACATTTTTACATGAATCCAAACTACACACACGGCATCGAAACTCGTTAACAATAAATATATATATATGTATATATTGTGTATGTAAAGATATATGTTATATTCATCTATGATCAAGCGCAGTAATAATATATAGTATATATAGGTTCCTGATTTCATCGCTTAACAAATACCAGTTACAAAATCTTTCATTTTACGTTTCGTTTCTCCATTTTGCATACAAAATCAAAATGATGTACAAAGTCTTGAAAGCAAAACGCGGGCTCAACTGACATTAATATATAATATTTATAATAGAGCGCACAAATTGGTTAGTTTCTATATATAAATACAAATTTATATATGCATAGAGTAGTAGGTGTATGTGTAAATCTTCTCAAAGCCCTGACTGACATTTACTTTCTCTCGTTACCTCTCTTAACTTTCTCTCGTCTCGTCTCGTCTTGTCACTTTACTTTACTTTTTCTTACAGTTTACAAAATGGGGAAAAGGGACTTGATTTTAATTTATTTTCAATAAATTTAATAATATATAGTACAATAGTTAACAACATCGCACAATAGCGTTATTAAAATTTCTTTAAGAAATATAAACATTACATTCATTTTCACACACATACAAATGATCGTTCGTGTCTGTGTGTGTGTATGTGTGTGATTGTGTGTTTTGAGAGCCGAAAAAAGGATTCGCATGTCCTTGAAGCTCTGCTCGGATTTTTTTGTTTTTATATATAAAAATAGCATTTTGAAATAGTTAATAATTAAAATTTATATATATATATGAATATATCTATGTTTACAGCGTTACACAATCAATAAAAATTTGATCACAAATAATCGGGGGAAAAACGCAATATTTTGGATTAGAACATGAGTTCGACTTAGATTCAATTAATTAGCAAACAGTTTATATTTTTGTTTGAGTGTTTTAAAATCTTTGCGGCTTTACAAATTCCGAATAATCCTGCATACTCCTTAACTACACGTACATCATCTCCTGGCGGTGTCTATGGGATGGGAATTACTTTGTGATTAGAGCAGTTCTACGAGTCTGAGCTGATTTCTAGGCCTAGACACATATATACGTTTACAATCTAAGTTGAGTTTGTTTTTGTTTGCTTCTGGTTTTGTTTTGTTGTATTGTTTCTCCTTTGCTAAACACACAATCCCCGAATTGGAAACATAACACGAACATGATTCAACACATTTCCACAAAAATTTGAACAATAAACTAATTAGACAATTATTTAATAGATTCTAATAGACGGTACCCCAACCCAATTGATGATTGTTATTTGGCTCCGATCCAATAACGGATCAGTCGAATCAGTTTCTTTAACTACAATTACATTTGAAATTCTACCAAAGTTTGAACTGTGCGGTACAAACCTCTAACGATGTGTAAAATGATTGCATTATACATATTCTTCATTTCCCTCTATTTTTGTCCTATATAACATAGTATATAGAAATATCCTCTGGCTGAGTACGCCGGTTGACTCGCTGCTAGTCCTAGTCCACCTTGATTCCGCTATCATCGGGATCGACGATGTCCACCAGGTTCTTCTCCAGCTGCAGCATCATGCCACTGTCGATGCCGCCCTCAAAGCTATCCTCCGACATCAATTGCGGCTTCCTGGCCCACATCGGCTGCTGTATTAGGAGAAAATTAATAAAGAGAAAAGGTTTTAGAAAAGTAAAAACCAATTTAATTTAACAATAGTAAGAATGGGAAAGAATGGGTTTTTGTTTAATTTTTCAAAAATACTTTTATCAGTATTTTTATTTTGTGGGAAAAATACACTATCAGCTCAGAAATTAAAATTAAAGCTGAAACGCTTTTGATTACCATTGCGGAAACGGAATACAATACCAATACAAACTTTTTCTTATCGTTAACTAATCGTTTTGTTGATTTATTCTTTAACAAATTCCTTTAAAATGTGTCGTTTGTTTGAGCGTATAAAAGGCACTGGTGAAGCTTTCATATACATAAACATGAATTTTCCCTTAAAGGCATGAATATTTAATCTTGAGCGTTTGTTTCGTTGTTGCGTATAAAAATAGATGAGACCTTCCCTTCCTAATAAACTAGCTGCACCTACCTTGTTGGCATTGAAGTTATCGTTCCTGTCACTCTTAAAGCCTCCATAGCCCAGATCGCTGTTCTTGTCGCTCAGGAACTCGGCGTTGGTCTTCATGTCGTTCTCCAGCAGCCAGTTGCTCCAGTTGTTGGCCGGACTGCTCTTGGGACAGATGGGACCGTAGCGACTGTGCATTGAGGAGCCGGTGGGCACATCGAAGGTGGATGCATCGTCATCCAATATGGAATCGGAGCGCACAAAGTTCGACTCTTTGCTCGAATTGTTCCAGAATAATAACGATGAGCCATGGCTGTTGTTGTTGTTATTATTATTGTGGTTGTGGGAGCTGCTATTGTTGTTGTTGTTGCGCCGGTAGAGAGGAAGGGCATCCACATCGGCCACATCGGCGGCCAGATCCATGTTAACATTATTCGGCGGTTTCTTTTCAAAAAATGAGGTATCAGCTGTTGCGGTTAAAATCGACAACGATCGGCTGGGATTCGGATTCGGCTTGCTGGACGGCGGCTGCGGCTGTTGCTGTGGAGGATGCTGTGCAGGATGCTGGTGGGGATGGGATGGATAACCATGCTCCCAGGAGGAATGGGATGCCCCCATATGGAAGATGGCATCCGCGCCGGGCATCATATAGCCCTTGTGCAGGTTGCTGTTCACACTGAAGTTCGGTGGGTTGGCATTACGTTGCGTGGGAGGTGGTTGTGGCGGTGCTCCTGGATTGGATTGGTAGTCTCTGGGCGAGGGATTCCTTGGCTGGCCTACGCCATAACCGGTGAAGCGTGGATCGTAGCGGGAACCGGGAACCATTAGTCGGTTGATTGGACTGTGGTGCGAGGGATGCAGCATTTGAGGTGGCTGCTGCTGTGGCGGCATTCCTCCGCCTGGTGAAAGTCCAAGGCTAGGCTCGATGTACCCCCTTGGTGAGTTCATGTAGTGCATTGGCGACATGGGCAACATGGCCGGGGGAACACCCAGACCAACCTGTCCATCTGGTTCCCCGAGTGATTTCTTCATTGCTCCCCCGGCCATGGTGGGGGGTCCTTGCATTACCAGCGGTGTCTTCATGTGTTTACCTCGATTTCTCGCCCGATAACGCTCTACTTCCTCCTGGGAGTGGGCAAAGGTGCAGCTAGCTCCTCTTGGGCACACCCGCCGCACATTCAAATCCCTGCACAGGCTAATTTTGTACTTGGGATTGCTGTTCGCTGCTCCGCCACTTCCGCCGCCCCCAATCACATCCTGCGTCTTCCGTACGCCATGGTGCTGAAGGAAGTTCACTAACCCAATGACCGAATGACGAACTGCATCCAATGCTTCGGCCAAGTCAGGCCAGGGAGCCACCTCCGCACAGGGATCGATGTTAGCCAGGTACTTTAGGTGATGGTGCAGGCTAGCCAGCTTGGCTGGATCGCTGGTCCGCTGCAGGGCGATGACCAGCTCCTGAACCGATTGGGCAAAGGAGCTAGGTGTCTGCAGCTTGTCGATGATGCTCTGCATGTGACTCTTGTGCATCACGTCGCCGTACAGCAGGGAAGACCATTGTTCCGGGGCTATTCTCAAACCCGCCTCTGTGGCTATCTGGACGATCTGGGCATCGTGTTCCCGCCTTAAAGCATCGTAGGTGCGGAACTCCTCCTTCAGTTGCATCAGAGATGAGTCCGCCTCCCTTTTTGAGACCTTGAAGCAGCTGGCTCGGTAGAGCAGCTGCACTACGTGTCCAATGCTGGTCTTCGAAGCCTGCGGAAACTGTGGCTCCAGCCGCTGCACCACGAACATGACCAAAACCTTTCGCGAGAGCGCGGATCCCTCCTCAAGAGCGAGAAGAACCAGCTTCAGCACCTCCTCCTGCATGGCGGGTCCCAAAAATTGACATCCTCTAGTACGCACAGCCGCCCAGAGGTTGGAGCTCAGCTGCTGAGGATTCTGGTGCTGCAGGATCAGCTCGGTCACCGTTCGTTCACCCAAAGAGCGAGCTGCTCGGAGTGCTCTCACCCTGCCCTCCTCCTCCATCAGCTGACAGTTGACCAGGGTAACCAATTTTCGTTGCATAGGTCGCGTCAGGAGGTTGCCATTTCCGTTCAAATTCAAGAAGGACTTTAAGTGCAGAGCCAGCTCCTCGATGCACCGCTGGCCAAGCTGGTAGAACTTGACCTGCTCAGCGTCCAGCTTCTGAACGCTGGGAGGCGGAGGTCCAAGCTCCACCAGCTCCGAGTCCTTGACCAACTGCAGCAGAGCATGGTTAATGGGTAGATTGTCGATGTCACTGACAATCAGGGTCTGCAGGAAATCATTGGGAGTCTTACAGAAACTGGAGAAGTTTGTGATTTGAAGGTTCACTTACCTGATCGAAGGGACACTGCCGGTTGTAGAGGGTCGTCAGGCAGAGCTTGCAAATGGTGTGCCCGCAGCCCAGGCTGACCGGGCATCGCTGGCTGGCTGCAAATTCATTGCAGCAGATGGGACAGTTCAGAAAATCTGTCCATGAGGGAGCCTGAATCGGCATGCTGCAAACGAAAGCCATAAATACATCAAATTAGATCGTTAAACGAGGAAGAAAAGATAACCATCTGGGGGTAGAGGACCTCGGCATGCCCTTTTTATTCAAACTTAGTATTGGGGACTTGGTCATCGGAGATGTAGGGATTATTTTAGGAAAGCTTATTGGCCATAAGGATAAATTATGGGAAATAAAAAACAAAATCAATAAACCCAAAAGGGAATTGAAATTACATTATCATAAACATTTTTAAATTGTTTTAATTTATAAATGTTGTTTCTTAAACAATTTAATAATGGTAACTGAAGTTAATATGATTAACTTGATGATTTTTAAAGAATATCCAATTGGATGCAAACTTTTCTTTAGCAGCAACTAACATTATTCGCAAAACTAGTTAAAATTTTTTTAATCTAAAAATAAATATCATTAAATTTTGGTTCAAATTGTAAGAAGTTTCTATATCTTTAAACTAAATAAAATGTTAGGAAGGCATTGACTTAAATATTGAGGAATCAAATCAAATTAAATGTTAAAACTAGTAACTCAATTTCAAAAGAAAACATAGTGGTTATGTCAAATAAATATATTATTTTAATTCAAAAAATTTATGGAACTATTGAAAGCCAAGTTTGAAGCAAATAAATAGAGATTGTATAGTAAACCGGATTTAGCCGTAGTGGCTTTATTAATTAATTGTAAAGGAAACATTTAACTTAATCCACTCCGATAGACAATAAAGTAATCCGAATTTAATCATATTTGTCTAGATTATCTAAAAATAATTATGAGTCAAGATTGGGGCAACAGAGGCGTTACTTCCCCATTTACAAAGATTCCAAAAAGTGGCACGCAAAAAAAATGTCGCTTTCGTCTCGCCTGATTTTTATTTTCGTTGCCTCTTTGATATTTTTTTGTTTTTTGTGTTTTTTTTGTTGCAATACCCCCAACGTCAGCTGTAGCTAACGCACACATGCACACCCTCGCACAGCCGCTCACGCACACACATTCAGGTACACGTAGGCTTGTAGTTGTTGCTTTTTGTACACGCATGCAATGTACATCTGTGTTCATGGTTGGAGTACAATCGCATTGAACGCCACTTCCTGGAGAGTCTGGGAACCTCCGGGGATTCAAAGGGATCGGGTGACTGGCTTTTGAAGCCCCCAAAGGGGTAACCCACACAATCACACCATCACAAACAGTCGCATGGTCTCACACTGTCACGCAGAGCAGGTAATTGGGGGACACAAACGTAACTCGCTTTCAACGTCATCAGCTTTCTTTTGGGGACGCGAACAAAGGAATTTCTGGATTTGGCCTTCGCATTTTGTGGTCCCCGCACCCGTCTCCACTGCCCTCACTGACAGTTTAGATCCTGCAGTTGGTCCTTGAGCCGCAAATGTCCCCCAGAAGAAACATTCGGAGCCTCCCGAAAAACTCTCTCTCTGCCAGTTTTTTCTCGTTACGTTTCACTTTCTCGGCTTTTTTCGATGTTTTTGCACTGCATCGCTCACGATATAGTTGCGAGCAATTGGCAGCTCACTGACTCACCTTCAAAATGCACATATTATTGCATTAAAGGTACGAAAAGATGTTTTTTAATTTTCATTGGAACGTTTTGTAAAAAAATTGGGAAGTTGCAATTAGTATGACCGCAGGTGGCCAGCGGTGGAATACTGAATTCAGTAAGGTGAAACCGGGCTGGTATTTAGCTTGGCCCTGCTTGCTAAGAAAGGGTTATCAATGAATTTAAAATTCCTGTTATCGATGACAAGGCGTTATCGATTTCACAAAGTGTCAGCTATCAAACTTTGAATTTCTTTGTTGTTAGAAAGTTTTATAATTCCTTGCGCTACTTTTCAATGGAAGTCATAACCAAAAATGTAATGACTAATCATAATTTAAAAATAATTAATTATTCTTGTGTAATATAAATCAAATTATTTTCATATCGTTTACCGCATTATTTTATTAGCTAATTTTTATAATAATAAGTCCATACTTTTGTTACTGATAAACCAAACATATTGAATTAAATATTTCCCCAATTTATGTAAATATTTAAATATTTACTTACGGGCGACTGTTTTAAAGCCCCTCGTATTTGTAATACAACTGATTACAATTATCTCGTTATTAGCAAGATAGTTTATAACTTCATATAAATAGTATTTATTCAGTTTCATTTCACTTTTAGTTGTACACTTTCCTCAGTGTACTTTATTTCTAGGATTGTGCAGGCGAGTTATGATTAAATTAAATCCACTTCATTAAAAAATGTCACTCTGCGTTGGGAATCTATTTCTTTGCTCCATAGTTGGAGGACTTGCTGATCTTCGAAGCATTCACGGCGTACTCCATTAGACCGTAGACTGGAAATCAAGTAAATATATTATAAATAAATAATAATAAATATCAGATTCCAATCAACTTACAGCCAGCCAGAATAGAGAAGACAGTGAAGAAACCAACCAAGTTGCCCGCAAGCAGGGACGTGATCATATAATACAAAATGAGGCCAACGGAGAAGCTGGCCCAGCCAATAAAGTTGAGCAAGCTGCATAGACGCGGCTTGAAGATCTTTTCGGGCACAGCTTTCACTCCGGATGTTTTGAAGAAGCTGCCAGTCTCGTGGAAGCTTTCGAGCAGTTTGTCCTTCTCCACGTAGAAGTCCTGCATCCATTGGGCGGCCTCCTTTTCGCCCTCGGGCACCACATCCAACGGCACACGGCGGATGTACATGTAAGGCTCCACAGCCTCTCCGTTCAATTGGGACAGCATAGTTGGTTTGGGCTAGAGAAAAAAAAATTACTTATTTTAAACATAAAAAAAATAGAGTATTTCTGAGTATCCACCTCAGCGTTCCGCTTAAAGGCCAAGTTGATGTCGTAGATAGATGGGCAGATGCCTCGCATGGTGGGCAGACTGGCGGTGAATCCCTTGGTGCGCGGAACCAAGTGGTGCTTCAGCACTGGCAGACCTCGCTCCTTGGCGAACTTCACGGACAGCTCGTGCTTGGCCGGGGTGAAGCGGGTGCCTTCGGCATTCAGCAGTAGCCAAACGGGATCCGGATTGGAGAAGACCTCTATTAGCTTCTGCTTGATCACAATCTTGTCCTTCTCGAAGTTGCGGTCCAGGAAGATGAACTCGCCCATCCACCAGACCCATCCCATGATTGGCACATAGCGGAGCATCTTCTTTGCGTACGCCTTGGTCGCGCCCAGGTTGCCCAGCTTGTCGGTGATCATCCAGGCGGTGAGCCAGTCGATCTCGTAGGTGTGGTTCATCAGGAGCAGACCGTGCTCCTTGCCGAAGAATTTCTTCTCCTCCTCGGGATCAATGTAAACATGCAACTTGGTTCCGGCATACCACTCAGCCACACAAACCAAAACTAGAAGAGGAAAAGTCGGGTTTGGTTTCACTTACAAATTCAAAGATGTATGGTTCTGTTAAAACTATAAATACAATAAAACCTTCTCAAATAGAATATATATTTATTTAAAAAAAATAATAATATTATGGAATGTATTAGGTTTGTTAATTTTAATAAAATAATACACATTTTAATCCCTAGTCATAATATTGAAAAATGCAAGCAGCTATAATATTATTTCTAATTTTTAAGCCTTTTAAGTAATTCAATGGAATTATTGAACTGCTATTATGAAAGACTCATTTATAATTATATCGTAAGACTGTTTTATGAAGATTTTAGTAAACCTCTTAAAGAATTTTACTTACTGCTATAGAAGGAATAGGTGAGATAGGACATAAGGTGCCTAGACAAATTCTTGTCGAATGGCCGCACCACCAGGATCAACAGGAGCTGCGCAATATTGATGAAAAAGCCGCACGTGAAAAAGGTCACGGCGATCAGCAGCCGCCCCAGTCCCTTGTGTTTTCCCATCTTAGTCTAAAAATAAATGCATTAAAAATAAAACGATCAATTTAAGCAGACTTTACGTAACGCTCATTACGAATTCACGCACTGAAATCCAGTTAATAAATATGTCCAGCAAGCAATATCGAGATAATGATAATTATGGCACCACTCAAACTTTGCTCCCAATATGTCATGAGCAAATTGAACTGCTTAAATTATAGTACCGTAAACGCACATACATATATGAGCAGTGGACGCTCGATACAGTAAACTCTCTATGAGGTGAATTCTTGTAAGCATATTATAACTCTTAAAATAACTTAATTATATAAGTCAGCATTTAAACTAATAGAAAGTAAAATCCAAAATAAATATTGAAACAATTTTATGTTTTAACTTTTTGTGTAGAGATTATTTTTAAAAGAAATAAACATGTTTTGGATCCTAATTTTGTAATATTGACCTTAATAATTTCTGAATTAAATTGAGTAATATATAATGTTTCCTTTTACTAAAGAATAACAAATTTTGCACAACTACTCTGTATGTATTTGACTGGGTTCACTTTCTCGATCATCTACTCTACAACTCGAACACACACACACAGACTCACCGACCTATCTTTGCGGAATGTAAGTGCGGGATCTTAACAAATTGAAGACCAACTTGTTCTACCAACCGACCGAGTTCGACTGAATGAAATTAATGCTGTTAGGTGACTCGGCCTCTGCTGATAACGGTCTTTTACGATAGTACACCCCAAAAACCTATAAACTTATATTATTAATCACCTGTTATCAGTTAGTGGGAACCAGCAGCACTGCTTATCTGCAAATGTATAGACGGATTTATGTTTATGTGTGTGGTGGGTAGTCAAGGGTAAGCAGTCGATCAAAAAAGCTAACGGAACGTGTGCTGCTTCTGATTCTTACAACTGATAATATAATCTGTATTTTAGTGAAATTCGAAAGTGTTTAACACGATGATACATATAAGGGAAGTAATTATTATAAAAATAAACAGCAATGAAATTCATGACTCCCGTTTCGGTTGTATATATTATCGCTTGTCAGCAATCGATTTTATACTAACATTCTAATACTTGCTGTGATACAAATAATAATTAGGAAATGTATTATTGATTTTTAAAATTTTTGCGGATGAATGATTTGATTTTCAAAAAATTTCTTATTAGCTTTATCCCGCTTTTTGCCACCTATTAAAAATACTCGCATTACTACAAGCAATTGGTATTTCTCAGAAGGTCACTCTAAAAAATATACACTACACTGCTTTAACGATGCCAGCTGTTTTCTGTTCTTATCACCCCACAGCTTGCATTATCAATATCAAAACACTTTCTCAGGTTTTTTGCTTTAATTTAGTTATTGCAATGCTCGCCAAAATACAATTGATCAAACAATTAAATTTTCACTTATGTGTACAGTACAACTACCAACTACATATGTACGCAAATTGATGGCTCCAGTGTGCGGGAGTTATCTCGTAACCATAAACTTAGACAAAACATGTATTCTGTTCAAACATTTTGACATCGTCCCTTCCGGAAACTGGAATCGCGAATTGATCCACTTAGCAGAGAGATTTGTGAGAGGACTGTCTAGTACAAAGTCACTTGTAGATAATTGAGTTCGTCAACAAAACGAAAAAACGAAATGCGAAACTGAAAGTTATTTTGTGCTCGTCTTGGCCGCTCCGTAATTCGAGGCCTTGCTGATCTGCGTCTTCTTGATCGCCTGACCCATAAGCCAGTAGACTGGAAAAGATAAAGATTTAATTAGATAAATTATTCATTGTATGTACGCGGAGCAAACAGGGACATCACATTAGGAAGCGCTTTGTATTTTAAACTTATCAATACAACTTTGTAATAAAGAAAATAAAATTAGTTTAAGCATACACTTATTATTCAACGCTAACGTTTAGAATTTTATCATTAAGATGCTAATGATCGAAATAATATATGTATACTTCTAATATTTAATTTGCTTTTTCCTTATGCTTCAAATCAAAGTAACTTTTTTTAAAAGCAATAAATAATTTGTTTTTTAAAGTTTGAAATAAGACAGACTTATTTCCCAAGTTTGTTTTTCAAACAAGTAAATACAAACAAAATTAAATACAAAAATATAGATTTAGAAGTATCCAATTCTGTCTTATTTAAATCTTTATGCAACTTTCTAATATGATTAGTGTGTCCCCCTAAAAACTTACAAAGTCCTAGCACGGAGAGGGCGGTAATAAAAGCGGTCCAGTTGGCCGCCAGCAGGGAAGTAACCAGATAGTAGAAAATGCTGAAGAGTGAGAAGGTTGCCCAGCCGGCGAAATTGATCAGCGAGGACAGCCGAGGCTTGTTCACGTACGCCGGCACCTCCTTTACGCCGGAGGTCTTGAAGAAGCTACCAGTCTCCAGGAAGCTGTCGATGATTTTGTCCTTCTCAACGAACAGGTTCTGCAGCCATTTGGCAGCCTCCTTCTCGTCCTCGGGCACCTGCTCCAGGGGAATGCGCCTCATCAGCAAATGGGGCTCCACGCTCTTTCCGTGCAGCAGACTCAACATGGTGGCGGGGTTCTAAAAGAAATACAAAAAAAAAATATAGTTTGAATGAAATATTTTCATTACAGATTAAAGTTCGAAAAATAATAATAATTGCTCGAGTTCATAATTCCATGCCTTCTGGCTTATTATAAATAGGGAACAGTTATCGTATTATAAATAATTGGTTACAAAATTTAAAGCGAAACTAATGCTAAGTTTTAATAAAGTCTGAATTGATGTTGTCACGTTCACACCATAAAAGCGACTTTTGATTCCACTTAAGTCAAGCTCGTAAATTTTATTTAGAACCGTAATAAAGCGCACTACTCACTCTTTAAAATACAAAAAGTCATAACCGTACAACCGTTTACAACTGTCCGTATTAACATTTTATGAAACGGAAGAAAAATTTAATAATTATAAAAGTCAACAGTTACTCACTTACTAGAAATGGTTTGCCAAAAATATATTTTCAAAATCAATTGTGTGTGTTCATGGGGAAAATGTTTTTGGTTGTAACTATTCACGTCAGGTAATAAAAAACTATACAAAAATTGAATAGACCCCCAAATAAATACATTTTGACCAATTATGTATAATTTTCACATGATTTTGGAGTTGTAACACTCAACAAAATAAATTATTATTCATACTGATAAGGTTTTCAGTGGAATCGACGGGATTATTTAAAGTGCTCATAAACTGATTTGGTCAAACTTGTTGAAATTGTATACGAAATCAAGATAATTAGCCACCAGATAGCTTGAAATTTTGTAGATTAGATTGCACTTTAAGCACGCTTGTCTGCGTGGTTCCAATCGACTTGGATGGTAAAGATAATCGAAAATATATATGTTTCCAAAAATAAGAATGCAAAATTATGCATAATAGAAAATTTTTCCATTCGCGCAATTGCATAAGTAGAATGCTTCAATTAAACTTAATTAAAGGAGTGTTAATGGAAGAAAAAATGAAATAGCTTCACCCTGTCTGAACTATAACCAAGATTACCTTGTCTGTGGGCTTATAGGCCAGGTTGATGTCGTAGATGACGGGGCAGAGTCCTCGAATTGGAGCCAGGCTGGCTGTGAATCCCTTGGTGCGTGGAATCAAGTGATGCTTCAGCACAGGCATTCCCCGCTCCTGGGCGAACTTTACCGATGCCTCGTGCTTGGCCGGAGTAAAACGGGTGCCCTCGGCGTTGAGGAGCAGCCAGGTGGGATCGGGATAGGAGAAGACCACCTTCAGTTGCTCTGTGATGATGGTCCTGTCTTGTTCGAAGTTGCGATTAAGGAAGACGAACTCGGCCAGCCACCAGCCCCACCCGATGATGGGCACGTAACGGATGGGCTTCTTGGCATAGGCCTTGCAATTGCCGAGGACGCCCAACTTGTCGCAGATCATCCAGCCGTTGAGCCAGTCAATCTCGTACTTGTGGTTCATTATAAGCAACACATGCTCCTTGCCAGCACGCTGCTCGAAGTCCTCCTTATCCATGTAGGTGGTCATCTTGCTGCCCGCATACCAATCGGCCACAAAGACAAGCTCTGGAGGGGGTTGAATTAGAATTGATTTAGCTTTCAAGGGAGTTTATATTACGCAGAACTCACGGGAATACAGCGAGTAGCAGGCATAGTACATCAGCTTTCGGAAGAGTCTCTTGTCGATGGGCTTGATGAACACATGCATCAGCAGCTGGATCAGGTTTAGGCATAGTCCGCTGGTGAAGAAGGTGAGCGCGATGCACAGATGGATCAGTCTCAATTGTTTCAGCTTCTCCAGGTCCACCATTTTGATCTGCAATAGATATCAAGAAATTAACCAATAAAACTGCCACTGTGAACCATTTACGTAATCTAAACTTTAATTGGAGGTTTCCCCGACCGCGAATTCGCCATAAAAACCCCCCGTTTATGGGCCAGATGAGACGCTCTGTTTATTGCCCGTAAAACTTATTCTTCCTACCTTTTGTTTTTTCTTACGCCCAAAAAACAAGCGGCCAAGTTCAAAAGAGAGCGTTAAAAAGCGGGAATAACAGAAGGCAACAACCTGCACCTCACACTGGCTGGCAACGGACTGGGCCAACGGGTCGAAGCAGAGATATTTGCCAGATATTGGCGCTATATGCTTTAGCTACCGCCAAAGCCGGAGGAGGAATCTAATCTGCTTGGCTATCGCCTCGATGACTCCCATGGACAAAGTCCGGTCACAGCTAGAAGGTACTCATTATAGGGCAACTCGCAGATATTTTACTCAAAGTGTAAGTGTAAATGTCTGAGTGAGCGGATTGATTTGCTAATGAAGTCTTTTTAACCTTCCGATCAAAGTGTAAACATTGCATGACCAGTGAACAGTATTGATTTAACTTATACATTGGGTTTTATTTTAAGCTTCAGGTGGCTGACAGTTATAAATATTAAAATAAATGTCTTAAAGAGCTTACTTAAAGATTGCTAATATTTTTATGTCAAAGGTTTTGTGTAAAAAAATACATTTTTTAAACCTAAAAATCGAGTTTATAATCATTTTAATTTAATTCTAGTATGAATATTTGTAAAATGGCTTTACAAATATTCGTAACATAAATTACTAAAATAATCATGAAAAAATTAAAACATTACATTTATATATTTTTGATGTTGATCTAGAATGCATAGAATTTCTAGTGTCAGGAAAAATTATTGGACATAAGTTTTATATATATTTTAATAAAATATAAATATATTTTATAACATGTGTTTAGAATACACCAAGTTAAAAAAATGTTCACGCAAACTAGCCTAAATAAATTGAGGCAGATTAATTGTATTTAATATTAATATTAATATAATTTAAAATTTGAATTTAAATGTTGTCTAGAACACAATTGCTTTATTATAAGTATTTTACACTTTTTTTATTACCAACCACTCAAAGCAACCACTCTTACCAAAATTCTAAATGAATTGTCAGATTGCCTAATGACAGACAGTATTAATTGAATAAATGTCTGCCTTCGACTGAATTATTTCGAGAAAGTAAGCCTTTGAATGACTGCCATTCTTTGCAAATCAACGAAGTGACCCCTCTTGATTGGCGAACACCTTGTATTTAATTAGATACTCATTCGATCGTTTGCTATACATGAATATATATAACATGCAGTTGTAGCACAAAAGAGTTCTTTGCGCTCCACACGCACACATGGGCCCACGTGTGCGTAAGTGTGCGGCGGAGGAGAGTGGAGGGGCTTGTGTGACGTGACGTGGTTGCGCTGTGAGATTGTGCTCTAGGGTTATCACTCTTCGACTCGCGAATCACGATCTGCGACTCACGATCATCACCACCCACCCACAATTATCAGACACAAAGTCCACCGAAGGGCGATTCGTCTTTATCAATCCGCTCCGCAGCTGCTCTTATCGGTTATTCCCTACTACACATATATATGTATCTGATATGATACATACTGCTGACCGCTTTACTCGTTGTTTACACATCGCCCCGGGGGGTTTGTGATCTTATAACACTACGAAGCACTAGAGTTTAACACTTAAAGCCGCCTTGCGCGCCATTTACCTTTTTGGCAATGTTTTTGTGCGAATTGATTTGTTTTTTTGTGAGCGATGTGTTGCAGTATGACCGTTGAGCCTTAAAACCAGCAACATCTGCTCCGATGGCACAGTGCTGGGTTTTTGCTTGGGGAGAGAGAGCAATTTATCGACTGCTTGCACTCGCTCAGTGTTGCCTCGGTTAGTTGTTATAACTGCATCACACTATCATAATTTTGTTTTTCGATTTTTCAATTGCGAAACAGAGGACATTTCAATCAAAAATAAATCGCAAATGTTATACAAATTCTTTGATATATTTGTATACTTTGTATTTTATACTTAGCCCTACCAACTTTTACCTTTAATGAAATATTTTTTTTAATTATGTATTTCAGAGTTTTCTAAATCTCGATAAATTTGTTGGCTCACTAGCTAAACGGTATTTTCGTTGTAAGCTTATGCGTTAGCCCCATAGACTCTTTGGTATGACATTTATCGACAGCTGGTAACCCTGCTCTGCATCTCTACGATTTTTGTGAACAAACGTCAAGATTCTTTTTGTTAAACAATTAGAGCGGCAAACCGCTGTAAGTAGCCGTTTCCACAGCTGGAAATATCGAAAAATAACGTTCTGGGAATTTGGTTTAGGGATTTTGGTAGACCCAATCATCCACGGAGGCCCAGAAGAGCCAACGGCGAAAAAATTCAGCCGGCAGACGCCGATTTTTGCAGACGTGAGCAGAAGGAAAAAAAAAGGAGAAGAGGAGCGCGTGTAAGTTGGGGGTTAAAGCCAAATGCATATAGATACCTGACCCGGGGGAATATATCCATGCAACCGATCCCATCAGATCCAAACCGGTCCCGATGGCCAACGTGGAGATCTACGACTCGTCGGACTCCAATCTGAGTAGCGATGAATACAGCCACGAGGAGGATGATGATGCTTTGATGGATGCGGCGGTTAGCAAGCAGAGCCCCTCCCACAGCCGCCCCAAATCCAAGGCGGAAAAGGTTGCCGAAAACGAAGGCATTAGGCCCAAGGAGCTGCCCAAAAAGCCTCTGGGGGGAGCTCAACCGCCTGCAAATCGAGCGGAAACTCTTCGCCAGATCCGTCAAATGCAAAAAAATCCGAATAGGAAGCCCAATCTTTACTTCAAACGACGCAGTCTCATTTGGTAAGTCTCTGCCCCATTTCCCCTTGGGAATCCAACTTTAACAGAGTTTTTGAACTGCCCCTAGGCTGGCCCCCAAAAAGCACAAGTACAAATCGTATTTGGAGGGACTGAAGGACTTGGTTCCGGACTACGAGCACAACAGATACAGATACGATAAGCTGAGGAAAATGAGGGGAAGCTACTACAGCAGCCGGAGCGTGAGCCGCAGTCTCAGCCCTTCACCCAGTCGCAGTCGCAGCCGTAGCCGAAGTCGCAGCCACAGTCGCAGTCGCAGCCACAGCCGAAGCCGCAGTGCCCATAGTGGCAGCCAGTCACCAGAGCTAATATGTCTGGATGACACTGAAAACGAGGAGTCACCCGAGAAGCCTGAGGCCCCCAAGCCGGAAGTGCTCACTCCCGTGAAGGAGGCGAAGCCCAGGACTACTCCTCCACCTCAAATCCATTTCGAGCAAAAGGCAGCCACGCCAGCTCTCGGTGAGAACGGTTCCTCCGTGCTGGAGGAGTTCCTCTTGCTGAAGGAGCCCATTCCCATAGCCAAACAAAGCTTCATTGCACCGCAACGTGCATATGAGTTGACCAAAAACACGGGCACTCTGGAAATAGAAAATCTGGCTGAGCAGAATCTTATTCAAGAGCAACCGCAACAACCAGAACAGGAGGAAGTTGTATCGATGGTAATGGATGCCACAATTAAAAGACGACGGTCAGTCACACCACCGATACCCACCAGCGAGATACAATCCAAGGCAGAAACTGTGAAGAATCTGGACGAAGATGAAGATACCATCGAGTTTCTACAACTTCACGAAACCAAACAAGTCAAAGAGCACCCTGCTCCAGCACATAAACCGTCTGTAGCTCCTGCAGCTATTCCTAATTACAATCCCTTGCAGACTCAGCCAGCTTTTAAGTTGAGCACTCCTTTCTCTTTGGCTTTGCCGCCTGCCAATGAACAGACTGTTAACATGGCTGCTGCTTCCTACAGCTTGAATACGCCCACTCCGCCGGCCGTACCCATGGAGATCTCCTATCCGGATGAAAAACTGCCAAAAATGGCAAAACAGATGGGACCTCCACCACAACGAGCACTTCAGCATATGATTCAACCACAGAAAGCAACACCTTCGCAGCAGATAACTAATAATCCTATACCACTGATGACTACTGCTCATTCACAGCACATGGCTCATCCACAAAATGTTGCTGCTCCTACCCACCCTATGGCTGGTCCTCTACAACATGAATCTGCTCCTGCCCACCCTATAGCTGCTCCTACTTACCCAATGGCTGCACCTCCACAACGTATAGCTGCTCCTGCACAGCGTTTGATTGCTCCTCCACAGCGATTAGCTGCTCCTCCACATCGTATAGCTGCTCCACCGCAGCGCATAGCTGTTCCCCAACAGCACCTTGCTTCTCCACAACATATGGCTCTGCCTCTACAAATGGCTCCTTCCCCGCAAACAGCTCAAGCTCTACCACTACCACCGGTCTCTCCAGTTAATACTCCAGCCAACTTTGTGGCTCCCCAGCAAACACGCCGTTCGGAAACCGTTTCCACTCAAACGCAGGATTCGCAACCATCACCAGCACCTCCACCGCCTACTCCTCGCCAAAGGTCCGGCATTGATCTCAACAACAGCGATGCCACGTTCCATCACAAGGTCAGGGAACTCTACACCGAGCTGGACGCGATCATGAAGGAAAAGATTAATGCGATTTGCCCGGATCTGAAAACTTACACTGAGGAGCGGGAGCGCATCGATGCTGACCTGGAATCGCTGGACAAGCTGTTATCCCAAAAGGAGGATGAGTACAATCGGCTGTTGCATCTGCGCAGTGTCAAAGAGGAGCTCCGGAAGAGACTAGAGCGCAAGCAGCGATTGTCCGTCATCAATGATTTACTGCCCTCCGTTCTTAATTCAAGCTGCAGCACTGACGAACTAATGGAGATGGAATCCATGCTATTAAATGAGCACAATGCTCCGATGCCTTCTAAATTTGGTCCCACAGCCGTTGAAAAGTGCCTGAATCGTTTGGATTACAACCAGGAGAACATTCGACTGCTGAGAGGGTGAGTTGGGAATTGAAGAGGAAATTTGCGTTTTTTTTTTCTAATTTGATTGTTAATTTAGAGTTATGGGTATGAAGGAACCGGTTCCATCGTTTTCCTTTCGCCAATTTGAGGTTGAACAGGAGCAGCAGTACAGACGCCACTCATTACCAGCACGCCAGTCATCGAGTCGGGACTTACGAAACATGGCAGAGGAACCTCGCCGGGAGTATCTACATGAGGAACCTCCCCGAGTGTTCCCCCGAGAATATATACGAGGAGAACTGCCCCGGGAATATTCACGAGGGGAACCTTCGCGGGAGTATCCACGAGAGCAGCCCAGTGATATGCCGCCCGTGAGCAAGCGGGCCAGGTTGGAGAGGTATGAAGCCCTATTAGATGGGATAAATGGGATTTTAATTATTTGATTTCCATTTTCAAGATACCATCAAGAGCTGGCCAACTCCACACCAAATCTGGCCGCCTCCTCCTCTTTTGTTGGTAATAAGTGGCAGACTGAAGGAAAGCCCCCTATGAACAGCCAGACTTCCCTGGATTATCACCAGTTGGAGAACGAATCGCATCTCAAGCCATTGTACAATAGCAGTCCCATGGCCTTTCGCAATTCGGCTAATAAACAGGTGGCCAAACTGTCATTTACCTGAAATAAAATAAATAAATACTTACATTCTCCCTTCCCAATCCAGTACCAAGTCTTCGAATCACATTCCACCTACCGCAAAGATGAAGAAAGGACCGAGAAGAAGGCCAAGTCGCAAATGAAGGACCACAAGAGCAAGAAGAAGGTGCTTCCTGAAGCTGTTGCCACCACAAACGGCAAAAAGGAGACACGCTGCCAGCGGTGCGAACGACCAGGAGCGAACCACGTGTGCTCCAGCTGTCAGACGCAATGGTACTGCAGTCGTGATTGCCAGGTGAGGAACCCAGAAATTTCTAGGCTCTCAAAATATGAAACTCCATTATTTTCAACACAATTTACAGGTGCGCGACTGGGCCTCACATTGGCCAAAGTGTCGCAAGAAGGATCGCGTCTAAAATATCAGCATTACTATGTCTATACTATAAACAATAGCTATATCTATAAGCGTATCGTATCTTAACGCATATGCCCAACTCCATTACTCAAACGCGTAAGTCATTCACTCAAGATTCCACGACATGGAAGAACCATTTCAAATCGGAATGCATTCAAATAATTTTTGTACTTGTATTCAAACGCCACTCATCTCATAAATAAATCAAATACTTCAAGATCGGGTGGAACTTAATAATCACATTGAAATACGGATTTTGGACAAAACAGAACTTTAATTTAAAATTTGTTCCTTATACTTTGATCGAACTTAAAATTTAATGTAATTTTTCGTTAACTATATAATTGTGTTCAATTTAATAAATTATATATTTAAATTTATTTTGTTTTATTTTCTTTCGGATTTAATATATTCAACAAATAAACTTATATTTAATATTTATTTTAGCATCTAAATTTAGTGCAATTAGTTGTAAGTCATATATTTAATTTTTGATGGTTAGTTATTCAATTCAATTTAAAAATATTATGATTAGATTAATGATTTACTTAAATGAAAAAGAATAATATGTTAATAATTTTTCTATAAACAAATATTTAATTATAGATATCAATTTATGGCAATTTGCTGTAACTCTTACTTTTCAATATATGTTTATTAGTCATTAATTCAGAAAATATGAAAACTATGATTAAAGTTTAAGTTATGTTCTTTTAGATTTGTACGTTTGGTGGTTTATTTTTTCAATAAAATTCTTTAGGAAATATAAATAATTTTTTCTCAATTGACAAGAAAAATACTAAACGAATAATTGAATTTGGATTCTTCAACACTGAACCGTCAGTTTTTATCGATAAATCTCTAATGAATGGCAATGCCTCCCAACGGCTGCGCACTTTTAAATTAAATAGGGCGTTGGATTTTGCCAAAACTTAATTCTAATTATATTCCATTTAAATAAAAACGTATCTATTATATGGAATATAATTTGACTTATTTGCTCCTCCGGCGCACCTGGCACAGCAGATTGATGTCATTGATATGCAGCTGGAGGGGCTGCCTCCTGGACCACGGGCCGCGTCTCAGTTTCCGGATTCTCAGCTGGCGGCTGCAGTGCAGCCTGAATTTCAGATTTGGGTTCCAAGCGCCCGCGGCCGGGGCGGAGGGCGTGACGCATTTATAGGCGTATTGCCACCACAACCGAATGCTCTGCTTGGTGCTGTGCTGTTGTGTCAAAAGGTGTGGGTTTCGGGGGCAGTAAATATTATTGGGGGGCCCTAAAAATTGTCTGAGGGGAATAACACACTCACCATGTAGACGGGAAGAACGTAGAAGCGCTTGCACTCGCGCCTCCTGAAGTTGAATGCGATGGGCCGTCGGTATGTGGCGGACATTTTGGTCAGGTGCGAGCGGATCGCACTGGCGCTCGTCGATCGCTGCAGACGCTGGAGCTGCAAAAGGCGTGCGCACGTAATTAGTTTTCCAAACAATTGAACGTATTTTGAGAACGCGATTAATATGCGCAAAATGTTTGCAAAGAATTTGCGCCAAATTTGGCTTGCAAATGATATGAATCGGGCTTTAGTTGTGTGGATTTAGGGCCGTTGAGCTTAGCGTTTTCGTGTTCACTATTTGTAAACTATAGGGCGGCTATATTGTACTTAATTTAAACACCTGGGCCTCGAAAACAATGAGAACTACTACGGCAGCCGAATTTGGAACAAAATATTTCGCATTTACATTGAAAAAAAAACACATTTTTATACTGATACAAAATACTGATATAATAAAGATTTGTATCTAATTATCACGATCCCAATTTTATTATAGCAATAAACATAAAGTGTGGGTATTGTTTTGGATCAATTTACAATTATTTGTTGTCTTCTGGGTGTGAGAATAAACAAACTGAGCATTTGATAAAATTAAAGAATGATATCATATCGTTTTGACAAACAAATCCAAAGAATGATTTGATCAAATTAAAAATATTATTTTTCCTCAAGGTGTGCTGAAAACACAGAGTAATTGATATACAAAAGTTACATCATATCGATTAAATTAACAATTATAAACCGGAAATATATATTTAAACTTATACTTTGATTAGATAAGCAACTGCTAATGAAATAATAATTTCGCAATTTGCTTTGTAACTTATTATCTTTAAGGCCGCCATGCAGTACCTTAAGTTCGGAAAACTCCACAATTGTGCTGGTATTTATAGTTATTTGCTGGGTGGGAGGAGTGTTAATGGGTTGGGTTGGATTGGAGCGGGAGTGTCCCTGAACCTGCTTATCAAAGCGGCAAAGTAAAGTCGCTGTTGTTGTCTACATAATGACTGTAAAAATTACAGTTGCAAGCGGCATTTATTCTTTTTCCCGTGAATATTTAATGTGAACTAATAGCGACAGGCGAAGTCATCCAACTCGAAGTTGATAGCAATTAAATCCGCTTATCAGTTTAGAGACTCGATTCAAATTAACACCCCAATGGAAGATCGATCCAACACCCCCCCTCCCTCGGTATTTTTCCCCGACTCTTTGTGATTTGTCCTCGGCGATGACTACACGCCGACAAGTTTTTGCTATTATTAAACAGTTTTACAAGCCGCTAACGCTCAGAAATTGTTGCTAATTAGTTGAACCGCGCACGCCGGCGCAGCAGACCTTAAAAGCGACCCGCGAGGAGCCAGGGGGCAACGGGGGGCTATGCGGGGTAACCGCCAAGCCGTACCAGCTCTAATAAAGGTGTACAATGGTATGGGTTTTCCTGCACGCTAAAAAATTCCACATTTCTATCTCAATTCGTTTATAATCCAAGTATCGAAATCAGAGTCCCCCGAAGTCTCTTGGGATTTATTGGTATTAGTATATTAATGTGCAGGTCTCTTTCACTCGTCCTGAATTACCCTATATATCGATTTATTTAATAGCTGATAAAAGTACGACTACAATCTTAACAATACCAATTAACTTAGTCATCGAATATAGTGAAAATCCCCCTACGTTAACAGGTATATGCTCTATTCAAGTACAAAACCATGAATTCTGGAATAGAGATATCTGAAGTGTAATAATTGGGGTCAACAACTATTTTTTTCAGAGTTTAATTTATCAAATTAACTTACTTCTTAGTTTTTGTACAGATAACAAACACTTCATTTGTTCAAAAAAGAAATCGAACACTATGCTGATTTAAGTGATATTTTCCACAGTGTACATGTCAAGATTGGAGGCAATCGAGCTGAATTAGACGCTCTGGGGTCGATTGAGTGCAGATCAAGCGATGAGCAATCGAGTGCAGGGTGCAGCGAGCAGCCCAATTAAGTTCTTCGAAAAAATCTGAAATTATGACAGGACCTTGAATGCAATTGCATCGCTACACGAAACTGCATTTGCATGGGAAGGCAGGGGGCTCTTGTTCGCGTCCCACAGTGCGCATGCGTGATTTTTAAAAGCAGTGTACTTCCGCAGGGTGAACTCCTTGTCAAGCAGTTTAACTGACTGCTTGTCGATAAATCGCTGTTATCCTCGCGTGTGCTTTCTTACCCCTTCCCGATCTTCAGCTTGCCATCCCGCTCACACCGACACACCATCGACAGCGACAATTAACACGGCAACAGCAATAACAACAACAACAACAACAACAGCAACAAAGGCAATTGCGAATGCGAACGCAAACAAACAAACAAAAACAAATCTAACGCTTCGTTTAAAGCGATTTGTGCGCGCTTTTTAATGAAATGCGCTGTTGTGTTGAAGTTGGATGTTGTACGTAGTACGTCCGAAGGGGTATGTGCGTGCCTCGCTTGGCTTGTGCTTGTGCTTGTGCGTGTGCGTGTGGTTGTGGGTGTAGGTGTGTGCCGTGTCCGTTGGGTTGTCACTATCTCTATCTCTGCCCTGGCTATATCTAAGCGCGATCGGGTCGGGAGTAGAGTGTCACTGTGTTCGTATATATTTTGCATTTGTGTAAGTCTATGATTCAGCGCCGGGCATGCCAAACAACAACCGTAAACAAATAGGATAGACAGCTGAGAGTCTGTCGACTTTAAGATACTCAGTATTAAGAGATAACAGTTAATCTTGGTTATCCTTGCAGGGAACAGAACACTGCTTGACCTCAACCCTTTTTCATCAATTACACAACCCAATCTTTAAAAGCTTAAATTCGCTTTATCAGTATTGAATTCCTTCATTAAGTTTCTCTGTAAATAATACGAAATATAAATTCCAGTTCTACCTAGAGTTGAAATCAAATTAAAGGTTCGTTTTTCGACCGAATTATTTTAGTTAATAAGAGATTATATGATAGGATCCATAATTTGAAACACAGCTTCCAAGCTATTAATGTTTTAGATTAGTGTAACTTTTTAGGATTATATGTTTTAGTTATCAGAGAAAAATCAGAAAAACTTTCTTATTTTTAATCATAAGGGGCAAAATGTTCGAATTCTAACTAAGTATGTTCAAATTCTTTTTAGAAGTCTAACAAATTTCCTGCTCTCTGACTTAAACTAAAGAGTATTTAAAATATTGTATCAAATAGTTTATCAGGCTAATTTTTGTTAAAAAAAATAAATATTGGGTTTCATAATTGAAGTAATTTTATATAATCGTTTTTGAGAGTAAATTTTTTAATATGAATTTTATGTAATATTTATTCTTTTGACTTCTAAAAGGCCATTAAAAAGGCCACAAAAATTACTTCTGGATGGGAACTGAATTTATTTCTCTTCGTCTCAAATATTCTAATTAGGGGTAAGTTTTTAACACCTGACATAGTTCGATATACCCCTCAAACTCCACATATAGAAGGTACTTCAACTCCCACCACAATGAATGGCGGGCGCTGTGTTCCGTTCTGTTTTATTCTGTCAGTTCATTTCTGTTCGGGTTCGGATCCGCTCCGTTCAGTTAATGTTCAGTCGGTTTAGTTCGACCACGGTTCGTGTCGATCTCAAATTCGCAACCCTCCACTCGCTCACTGGCCGTTGTCATTGTCGGGTTGTTTGGTGGATCGTGGAGAGGGTCTTGCAAGTAAAATTCATGTTAATGAATGTTAATTTATACATTTGTAAGAATCTAAAACCTTTTTTCCATACACAACAATTATTGGCGCGGCATTCGCTCGGTGATTTCGAATTTGGAAGCAGTCGCGCCCGAAACGTCGCCGCGAACGCAACGAGCATTAGAAAATAACGGTGGCATAACGGTTAATGGTTAACGGATACCGAACGGATTGCTAAAAATGGATCCGGAATTTGTGAACAAATACAACCAGGTCCTGAGCCGCCTCAAGCTGGTGGAGAACTTTGACGGCAGCGATCCTGGCAAGCTACCGCAGTTCCTCCAAAAAATCGAAGCCCTCATACCGGCCATCAACAGCTTCGATGACTATTACAAGGCCCAGCTGATAGGACACATCAAAAATAAATGCACGGATCGGGCGAGGGAGGCGGTCTTCACGCGACAAATGAGTGCGCCTGTGGGTAATGCCCATCTCGCTGCTGGCAATGGCCATCTCCTGAAAGGGGAATCCTGGCTGAAGCTCAAGGATCAGCTGCTGTACAACTACGCGGAGAAGGATTCCAGCTACTCGCTGATACACAAGATACGCAGTGCTGTTTTGGACTCCAACATAGAGTTGTATTACCAGAAGCTGGCTAAGCTAAAACACAGACTGATCAATAGAAAACTCACCCACAACGATACCCTGTATTCCCTGGAGGACATTGAACGGATAACGCTGCAGGTGTTCCGCGATCACCTGCCTGAGCCCACCCACTCGATGATCCTGCGAAGGAACCCCAAGTCCATGGAGGAGGCCTATCGCTATATTGTTGAGGTCCAGCAGCAATTCTACACCCAAAGCGGATCCTTGGCCAGCGATCACCAGGCGGCCACCTTCAGTACCAGCCACAAGCAGGCATCCTACGGAGTGGGTATGGGCGGAGTGGGAGTGAGCACCGTTGGACTAGGTGTGGGCATGGGTGCTGTGGGACTGGGACTCTCGTCCTACACCCGCCAAATGTCCGACAAGGGTCAGCAGAGCAACACCAAGAGCTACTACAACCAGGCGGCTCCCGCAGTGGGTGCCGGCAAGACCAATCCCATGTTCAAGAGCCTTGGCAATCCCACCTTTAAGTCCAGTTTCAGCTACAATGGAAGCAGCAGCGGCAACTCCGGAATGGGCTACTCCAGTGGGAAGAAATCGGATATAAAGGCAAACTACCAGCAGCAGAAGAGCCTCAACTACAACAAGAACTCCTCGTCGGCCAGTGCTTGGAAAAAGTAAAGGCTGCAGAAATGGATCGCTAGCTGAGAGAGATCCAATGAGATAATCCGACCCAGACCAAGCATGACCTAATCCCTTGGAGCCTGTGACTAAGCCCCGAAGGCAAAGTGCTTGCCACCTCATGCTAATTACCCGAAGCCTCACCCTCTAATGGTTCAACGATTGTGCGAGAGAGATGTGTGGATGCAGATTATAGGATGTGAATATAGATTAAATGTGACTAATACCGTGCAATGAAAGGGAGAAGCTAGCGATGATGGCGATCGGGAACCATGTACATACATCATAATGCAAAAATCAAAGAAAATATATACATATTAGAAAATAAAACAACTCAATCAAAAAGATTGCAAATGCAAATAATACAAACTATGTGAATGTAGATGAAGATAATGCAAATAACACACAATGCGAAAGCAAATAAAGTGGCTGCTGATAAAAGTAATCAATTCATGTTAAAACAAATACCATTGTTGATTTAGAAATTATGATAATACGGTATTTAAATACAATGAAAATAATAACCCTATGGAATTTGATTGAAATGGAAACTGTTGTTGCTTAGCTTATCTTTAAATTTGTGAACTTCGAAGAAATTAAAATATTAATTATTATGTAAGCCGAGTACAGAATGAAATGACAAACCATTATACTAAATATTCGTGGAAGAGTTGTCGATATACAAGATAATGATGCCGATTAACTGACGGTGATGCCCAATAATGATGACATCGATCGCGTGTCTATCGATGATGATCAATCCACAGACAGTATGGACATGTTAATTATTAGCTCATAAGACTCGAGTGTACATAGCCCCACACCTCAGCCTCAGGCCCAGTCACATTACCCCCGTTTTTTTCCTCCCACAATTCCCCCTACTTTAATGCCAAAACTGTTTTTTGTTAACAATAAAGTGTAAAGTCTAACAGTCTTTTGTGTGCGCTTGTTGGCCAGGGATGTGAGACTCCATTCTTTTCTATTTTTGGCTAAATGTTTACTCACAATCTGCTGGGAACTGGATCGGTTGGCGGAGTTTCTCGGATCGTAGCCGAAATCCTGGGGTGATGCATCCGTTTGGGGCTCCTGGAGCTTCACTGCCTTTGGTTTGACCTTGTCCTTGGTATCCTTTTCCGGCTTGCCAAAGAGGCCCCTCTGCTCTGCCCTCCTTATCAGGTATTTCTCATTCAGTTGGGTCAAGTTTTTCCTGCGCACCAGGGACAGATAGCTGCCAGTCACCTGCTGCTTGATGCAGTTATCCTGATTGATGCAAATATCGGGCACCGTGTCCTGAATGAACTCATCAATATCAGGGGTGACAATCAAGTCTATGCTATCTACTCTGGGCAAAGGAGGCATTGCCGGAGCTCCAGGAACGCCTGGAGCAGGAGGTTCGGGGGCAGATGTTTTGTCCTTCTTCCTGGGCGAGTCCTTGCTCATCGCCGCCGCAGGAATATTAGCAGCTTCCGCTTCAGCCAGAGCCTCCAGACGCTTCAGCTCCTTATAGGCATTTCGGTGTTTCTCCAGCGCTAATTTGTTTATCACTTTTAGGACATACCGCACCATATCATCGTTCTCAGTGCCAACAATCGAGTGGGTTTGGTACAGGACAAACTGAACTTGCGGCCGCGACATAGACATGGTGAGGGTGAGCAGCTGCTCCTCCAGAATAAGACCCACCCGCTGGCGGCCCTCATCGCTGACCTCCGATTCTGTGAGCACTTCCAGCATACTCAGATCTCCGCCCCTCGAACAAATCAAATCTATCGGGTCGGAAATGGCACTAAAGGAGTTGGGAGGCGTGGCGAAAATCCCCACCACCGTCCTAAATCGATTCGATTCCATGGGAAACGAGGTGAAGGCATCGCCAAACAACCGGATATTATTCACTCCAATTAATTCCATATAGCGACGGTATTCCTTGAGATTGGCACCAGCTCCATAGACATAGAAATTGTTCACTCTATTGATCGAATAAAAAAGAGCGGCTAAATAAGCGGTGGATCTCGGTGAGCCAATGTGGGTCTGCAGAATGTCCCCATCCAGCTCAAAATATTCCATCAGCTTGGACATGATGGCAGGGCCAAAGGTGAAGTTTTTGTCCTGCAAAAGGGTGTCGAAATCTTAAAAATATTTATAAATCAGAGGTGTTTAATCATAACAACAATAAGATATTAATTACTTAAGGAAAACAATAAATAACAATTGGTCGATATTTGGTTTCAATATTTATTACTAATACGCAACGTTGACATCGCTCACAGATTGTATTTACAAAGGCATATTATTTTTCCGATCAAATTAAAACGTGCCTGTGAGCTTTCCAACCTTTTGGACATTTTTTTTATTGTTTTTTAATTGTTTTGGTATTTATGCCTTACTAAAGTGTACACTAAAATACCTATTAATGACCAAGGTGCAAAAGAAAATTAATCGAATATTTCCTTAATGAGATAAAAACGAAAACGATTATATTCAAACCTGCATAATAAAGTAATGCTTGGTCATCAGCACAGATTTTGTGAATTCACTGCGATCCTTGGGAATACAGGATATGACTAATGGACAGATATTGTCCCATTTACAGTGTTGCTCCAAAAGAGGCTGCTCATCCTCCGGTCCGTGGACTGTGAAACCCATCTTTTCGAGGATTTTATCCGCCTCTTCTTTGTTGCTAAAAAAAAAATTAAATAAAATGTAATTAAAAATAAATTTGTTTTACGCACCGCACTAGAAAAGGATTAATCCAGCCGGTGACCACGGGATTGGCTGCTGCAAAGGCCACTTTCTCGTTTTGCAGATGGATGGGCAGCAGTTGGGAGAGACGCAGTGCTCCTACCCGTATTCGCATCCGCGATATCGAGGCAGCCAGGCGTATGCGATGCACCCACAGGACATCAGCAAGATCTTAGGGGGATTGTATAGAAAATGTCTCTTAAAACCACGTCCTGGTTTTTCAATTTACAACCCACCTGTTACTTCAGCCTCTTTATAGAGGCTTGCCTGGAGATCTTTTTCCTCTGAGTTACGGCCTTTGAATTGGCGATCGTACAGCTCGAAAAGCATTAGCCAAATTCTTTGTTCGTCATTTAAATACTAATCAAAATTATTATTATTACTATCTCTTTGAAGAACATTTTTGAAATGATTAAATCGTACTCTAATACATCAAAAATACATCCTTAAGAACAACTTTTCCAAAATGAAATAACTCATAAATTTTATAAGCATTTCTTTACCTGCTGATGCTGTTCAAAGAAAGATACATCACTAAGGGCATTCGACATCACAACTTTATCTAAAAGCAAAGCAATCCAAATATGAGAAGACCAGAATATGTAACCCAAAATGTGGTACCCACAGCGAAAAACATCGTAGATCAAGGAGTAGGCCAATCGCATATCGTGCTCGTTCTCGAAATGCACGGGAATCGGTGGCTTTCGGAGTAACTTGGCAGCATTCGCAATGGTGGGCAGAGTCCATCGAGCCCCGGCTTTTAATTTGATTTTAACCGTGGTAGCATGACAGTACTTCAGGGCCCTGCTACGACGACCATTGGGACTTACTCCCGGCGATAATATCTTTGTGATTCTCAGTGGATCGAAAACGGGCTTTTCCTTTTTGTTGATGTCCAGCAGCGTCACTTTGTCGTCCGAAGAGTCATTCACCTGGCGCTGAATCTCCAGGAGCATGTAGTACATCTTGTCCTGCCACTCCTCATCGCTGGGCAGGTAAATCTGCTTGGTCTTCTTGAGCTTTTTACTTTGCTCCTTGAAAATGGCCGGATACACGGAGAAGATGTCAGCCAAGCTCAGGAAAAACAGCTGATTTGACATTTCGAATGTCTAAAGAAGTAACCGGGTTTAGTTTATATATTCTTATTCCATTAAATGTATCCGAAATCAGAACGCTCTCTGTATTTATTGTTAAAATCAATTGTATTAAATGTCAGCAGAGGTTATTAGCAATATTTGTTGGATTGGATAAAGGTTCTTCAAATTCGTTTACCAATTGCACTCTATATTGAATATTCAGGAAATATAATAATCACACTCACACACTTCAATCAGCTAAATTGCATCCCTTTTAAAAGTGTCAAGGTCAAAAGACGTAGGCGAGTTAAATTAAATATTATTTAGTTCATCCATGTTTATTACATTATTACATTAAGCCCGGGGACTTTTCTGATAAACGGAAATGCTGTCGGTGAAAATGAACAACAATTTGATTTAATGCAGCGGTTGTAAAAAACAGTATCTAACAATTTACAAACACTCAGCACGATCGGTTAAATATAATGAACAGAATTACAAACACATTACACCAACAAAGTAATTAGACCAAACTTATTGCAGATGATCTATGAGTAAAAAGTAAAGTAAACAAAAAAGCAGTAGTGATAATTTCGCAATTTTAAAATTTGTTACTAGCCAGCTAACTATTAAGTTCCAACTCGATCGCTTTCTCACAAATTCCGCGGAATCCTTACGGATAAACGAGATACACCACGGATAAAAAGATACTCTGCCGAACAATAACAAAAAAAAAGAGCAAGAGCTGTAAGGAGCTGGAACTAATCCGAACCGAGCACTTGGAGTGAACAACAGCAACTGGATGAGCAGGTGGCTTCTCCTTTCGATGGCGTGTCTTTC
>JAJJHY010008789.1:3560529-3617480 GCA_021224005.1 Drosophila setifemur | reverse complement strand
AATACATTTTTAATGTTTTGTTTGTTTTGTTTTGTTTTGTTTTCTTTTCTTGTTTTTTTTTTTTTATACACATCTTTATGCATAATGGGCGTATATAAGGTTTATGTATATAATTATAAGTAATAAATTTTATCCGCTTTTGTTTAATTATTTGCACACGAGAATCAAAATTACTATTTGCAATCATATATATATAAAAAATAAACTTAATTGCCGTCATTCCGTTATATCATTATATCGTTCCTATACCGTTCTCATTCTCATTGCATGTCATCCCCTGCTACACCATCACTATATATCATATCATATCATATCATATCCTCCTATCGTACTGGTTGCGGATCCTTTCGTTACTTTAAGCTTAATCAATTTTGGAAGAGTAAACAATACCATCGAGTTGCAATTGTTGCTGCATATGCTATATGTGAGTGTGTGTGTGTGTGTGTGTGAGTGAGTGTATGAGAGTTTGTTGGTGTGGATGAGTGTATTATATAGATCGCTTTGAATGAAAACTAATGATTAATGCGTATTGTATGCTGTTTTACACCTTCCTTTCCTTGCCTTTTATTTCATTTCCTCCACCACCTTTCCTTTCTATATCTGCCTTCACTCATTTTACTCACGTTTTGCTCACTTGTTCTTTGTTTTATTCGAGTTCTTTAACTAATTTTTTATAATTTCTCCTCCCGCTCTTAATATTTATACGTATAAACTTTTATAATTTTATACTAAATGGTTTTTACGGTTTTTTTTGCCTTTTTGTTGAATTTTTTCTGTTTCTTGTTCTGCTAATACAAACATCGTCGTGTATATATATAAAAAAAGATGTCCAAAGTTTTTACGTTACGTTATTGTATATACTTTTTTTGTTTTTCTCATTACTTAGTGGATCGTTCTTTTGCTTGATGGTTTTTCTTTTCATGCCTGCGTTTGCTTTACAGTTGTCCTAGGTTTGTAAATGGTTGTGTTGTTTTCTTTTTGTTTTTCGAGTGGATTTCTGATGTCTGAATGCTTATATATGAGAGCGCAGCACCTAGCTATATAGGGCCTTACTATATAGTATCGTACTACATATGTATATATATATAATGTGTGTGTATGTGGGGTGTTTCCTTCTGGTTTCTCTCGATCATACACATATACTAGACATATGTACGCATATAACTAACGGCGAATTTACTTTGTTTCCTCCTTCTCTTTGTTCTCCTCGGTCGACTCCTTCTCGTTCGACTGCAAAAAGAATGAAACATTTTTAAAATTAATATATACATTTATTACGCATAGCCCAGCATTTTTTATTGAATCGTTAGAGTCCTAGTCCTATTAAATAAATTATTTTGAGAGTTCAGAGTATGAAGTATAAAAAACACAATTGTTTCTCTTTTTTATGGATCCCAAGCGATTCGAATAGAAAAAAAGGAAGACCGTCTAGGTTTTTTTTGGAAATCCAAACTCACCTTGTCCTTCTCCAACTCCTTTTCGATCTTATCGCCCTCGGGGCCCTCCTGCTCATTTGATTTCTCCTGCTCGCCGCCCTCCTTGCCCTCCTTGGTCTCTGGCCTAAGCGATGATAAGCAAATGATTAAGAACTACTCATTAATATATATATATTATTTCCAATTACTCACTCTGGCTTGGGAATGTGCGCATTAAGGTCCAGCTTCGTGCAGATCTCGTCCCAGTCGGGGAAGCACTTGTCCTTCATGCGCGAGACGTGGCCAATCAAGTTGGGGCACTTCTCGGTCATGTAGTCGCGCAGCGGATACGCAATGTCCTTGGAGAGATAGTGGAGCTGCGAGAGAACCGCGAACGCAACCACATCCAGAGTGGTCGGCTCGTCGCCAAAGAAGAACGGCTTGCAGTCGAGCATCTCGCTGAGCACCTTCAGATCGTTCTTGCCGAACTCCTCGATCTCCTCGGCGCTGTGGACACCGATGCCATGCGCCTTCAGCTTCTTTGTGCCCTGGAACCACTTTTTGTGTTGAATAGTTGTTTGCCGCACAAATGTTACGGTTTTACGGGGTTACGGGGGACGAGTGGGATGTGCGGGTGGGATGCACAAGCATTCGTTACGGATTCGAGGGTTGGATGAGTTCAGTTATTTTGGGGGGTTCGGGGGCACAACACATTACAATTAGATGTTCAAAACCAAAGTAGTATGCAAAAATAGAACGAAAAAGAAAAAAGAGAAAAAACCATGCAGAGTTAGTGATAAAATAACGATTGTTTTTCTTTGCTTCTTATCATTTTTTTTTTTCAATTTCCCGTTTTGGTTTGAGTTTAGGTTTTTTGTTATGTGAGAACCCATAGGATGCATAAACAAATAATTTGTTTATTCCCAGGGATTCGGAAAAAAAACTATGTGTGGGGATGGTTGGTGTTGTGAGATTTGGTTTTGGTTTGGTAGGTGCAACTCAATACTCCACCGCTTCCTTTAATTGTTTATTTACACTACCCATCCATCCCCGCCTAATCCACAACGCCAGCGAGCTGGGGAACAACGGCTCCATCTCCAGTTTTGGATTTCAAATCTAAACAAATCACGGATATCTTCAGTTTTAGGAACTGCCTGGAGTTCAGCTGCTGGCGATGTGGAGTTTACGAAACCAACTACTTCAGCTACTTTTTAAGTGTACAAAATATGGTTCTACAGGTCTATGGCAGACATTTTTAGGTTTTCACTTAACAAAGTTTTCTCAGATTTCGATTGGAACACATTTTAAATTTGTATTATAAAAATTAGATTTCAACATTAATAGAATTATTACGTGGTAAAGAAATTTTAATTATAGTTAAAAGGTTTTTTAATATTCAGAAAAAAATGTTAAATGTTTAATTTAAATATGTTAATTTTAGCCCGCCCAATGAATTAATTTTATAAAATGACCAAAAGTATGCAATGTAGTCAAATATTCGAATCGAAATCATACAAATTCCAAGTAATGAAAACCAAACACCATGATCATGACCTCCGGAATAAAACCACCATTCAGTTAGTTACCTTGCGCCCGAAGGTGATCTTGAAGAAGAAATTAAGAATGGAGTTGGGCAGCCGCAGGCCGAGGGCGTGCTGCAAGTTGACCTTGTAGCCCTTGAGCACGTTGTCGGGATACTTGGCGCGCCAGTAGAAGATGATCCAGATGAGATGGTTCTCCAACATGGCAATCGTGGCGTACGACACATTCCTCTGCTCGGCAGTCAGTCCGGCATCCAGGTTCTTATCGTACTTGGCCGAGAGCTCCTTGATGATAATGGCCGAGTCGGCGATTTCCTCACCATTCAACTCGATGAACGGCAGCTGGCCCTTCTTGGAGCGGAAGCGCATCTTATGATCAACATTCTGAAAAGGGAAAAAACAAAAGCATTTAAATTATTTTTAATTCCGTGTGATGACTAATCCGGCGAGGAATGCGGGGGAGTGGGAGATTGTGTATACCACACCCTTTCATCTGGGGAAGCATTAAAAATATATAGGCACAGAGAACACCATCAAGAGGATTGGTCATCGATTCACCATTTCCTCGTTACCCAGCTGTTATCTGTTCTTAACATTTCAGATTTTGGATTTATCTGGGTTGTCACTCAAATGAGTTTCAAGAACTGTCAAGATATTGAGTATTCAACGGCGTCATTCATTATAGACAAATTAAAGAATTTGTGGGCTATCAAACTAAGCTCCATTAGGAATGTTTTGATGTTTGAGTGCTTTATAAAACTATAAATTTGTGTAAACTAAAAAATTGAGTTTTCATGTTTTCCAAGTAAAAAGGCTGACATATTTTTTATATTTTCCATTATCCTGGTTTTACTGAATCCTGAAACAATCCATTCACATTGTTAACCCCTAAACATATGTATGAAAATAAAATATTCAAACTCATGACAAAAGATTTCCAAGTAAAATATGCTGAAATGTTCTATAAATTTCCCATAATCTTGGAAAACATTATTTACAAATGAAGAATATATTTCATCTCCTAGTCGAAAAGGAATATGAAAATGTTAAAATGGCCATTCCATATGGAAGGAATCTGTTTTTTTTTTATCTCCGTGGCTGATGCGAAAATGTAGTTCAATCCCTAGGCTGAATACCGGCCGCTAGATGGCGCTCATGACATACATATAACCGGCAAACCTGTGTCCATGTGTATGTATTTCCTATGTATGCCAAGCAGATGCTGAAAAACCAACCACTACACGAAAAGCTGTACCTCTCCCAGGAACCCAAAACCCAGAACACAAACTCTAACTTAAACCCGAGCCCGAGCCCGAACCCAAATCCGAATTCGAAAACCCACCCATAAAACCAACACCCCTAACTCACACCAATGCATTTACAAAGACCAAACACGGCGCAGCGGGAGGGAAAAACTGCGTTCCAATTGCTCGCTATTTGAACATTTTGACATATTCCAATGCTTCCAGTGTGTACACACGTCCGCTTTGAACATAAACCGTTACGCGGCTCGTGTGACAGTTATAGGCGGGTGTCCGGTTTTCTCATTTTCGTTTTCGGCTTGACTGCACAAATCTACATAATAATTTCTAATTAGAAATTTGAAATTGCTGCCACAACAAAAAAGTGAGCCGTTGGCATATTTTATGCTTTCGCGCCCTCCCGAAAAGGGAGAGGCAGGGTGTGGTTGCCCACAGAGAGCGGGAGAGAGAGACCAGTCCAGGAAAGAGAGAGCACGGCGGCGGTGTGTTATACAGAGAGATTTCCAGCAGCAGCAGCATCGCTCCGCAAAAAGGGTGGAGTCCACATTTCAATTCCAATGATCCACAAAAAAGGCAGCCTGTCTGCTGCTTGCTCTTCTTCTTCATCCTCCTCCTCCTACACTTCTTCTTCTTCTTCATGCGCTCGTTGCCTACGCCAACGCACATAACGGTTGCTGTCAGCGCAGGCCGCGTAGAAAAAGAAGAAGCAACAGCACTGCCGCCGCATTGTCGCCAAACAATGCAAATATTTATTTTTTTTATTAAATCATTATGCCAATTAAGGCGGCGGCAATAATGGCAGTTTATGAATTTTTAAGCTTGCTTAATTTTTGTCAAGAGTACAATCCGGCAAGAAATCATGAAGAACAAGAAGTAGAAGCATAGCAGTGGCAATGCAATTATGCAGCTCATTTGTGCACATGTGTGTGTATCCACACCCTTGTACAAAAATCCAGGGACAGAGAGCAACAAAACATAGAGAGAGAGGCGAACCGAAATTGCAGCCGAGCGAGTGAGCAACAACAAAGGCCGCTCACAGTGTGTTGTTTTAATGCAAATATGCGGTTTATTAATTAAAACAAAGGCAACAAAAACAAGAACAGACCCACTGAAATGCAGCATACAAAAAAAAACTCCACTTCCTCTCGCACACACACGCACACGCCAGCGCATTCAATTCGCACACGTACAGTTGCAGCTATGCTATGTATAGAGTTGCCAGATTGTGTGGAAATTAAAATTTAAGCCTGGCAATATTGTAAGGTAAAATGTTAAGCGCGCGCCATCATTTCTCTCATTTGAATTCAGCAATCAGGGTTAGCAAATCAATTGAAATTTATGCGTCGATCGCAAGCGACTTATTTGTATCTGTAATGCATATGCAGATGGGGAAGAGGAAAATGTGAATTAATTGCACAATCTACAAAGCGACGGCGACGGCGGCAGCGGCGGCGACACCAAGGAATTCCAGCAATGCGGGCCACCGCCTCAAAAGCGAAACTTATGGCTTGTTGTTGTAACGCTCACTGACTCGCTTGCTTTTTTTGTTGTTGTTGTTGTATTGGTTAATGGGCGCCGCCGTCGCTGTAGTGTGAAAAAATATGCATTTGGTTTATCATCAATAAAGAAACAACTTCTGCTCTTGTTTACACTGATGAATGTGAGTATACAAAAGCTGGGTAGGGGCAGAAAAAAAATGCACCAGCAGCAGCTGCGGGGGGTATTGAGCGGTGCGGGGGGATGCGGCGCGAGCAGGGGCTACGCAAACTGGCTTAGTCAGTTGCAGTTGAGTTGCACCCTCCCTTTCGGTGATTAATGCAAAGCTACGACAAAGACCAGAAATGTCAAAGGTCCACACAGTACACAGTTTGTTGAACTCTTCTTTCTTCCGTATTCGGTTGCCCGTTTATGTTTTTATTTATTTTTCGGGTGCCGCGTTATCAGTAGAAATGAACATGGATGGAAAATGGAAAGTAATTTCCAGCTGCGGGCTAACTGACGGACTGTCAATCATAATTGCTTTCAATGCAAGAGCGATGCAACATATGGCGATATGCGGGGCGAGGTTAAGGGTGGTGGGGTAGGATAGAGTACTTATCGGGCATCTGTAGATTCCTCAATTAACATTCCTCGGAGGCTCGTTTTTCATTAACCAATGTAATTAATAAGATTAAACAACAATTGCGTCGTGTAATTTTGTGCGGGTGACCGCACCCATTTCTTCCCGTCCCCCTCTTTATTGCCCCACACACCACCCCTGTACCTTTCAAGTTTTTCCCATGTGCCTGTGTGTGTGTGTGTGTGTGTGTGTGCGCCTATAAAAATATGAAAAATATGCAAACCGCATCGCGCGCTTTAAAAAATGAGTAGAAAAAAAGCGAAAAGCTAAAATGGAAGGCACCAATGGAAGTCGTTGACAGCTGCCTGCCTCTTTCCACAGCCGACCCCCTCCAAGCCGCCCGCCCACACTATTACAGCTACTTAACGGACTGACAGATAAGAAGCAAAGAAGGAGGAATGAAGAGGGAGAGCTATTTCTGAGTCCGTCTTAAACTGCATCAATTTTAATTTTTTTTTATTAAAAGCAATTACAAGCTGCTGCTGCAGCAGGCTGAAAAGAAGTTGAAAGAAAAGTGAAATAAAAAACAGTGCAGCAGCAACAAAGACAAAGAGCAGACACACGAGAGTGAGAGAGCGAACGAGCGAGGGAGCAAGCGAGACAGAGACAAAAGGAGAGAGTCAGTCAGCAAGTGCAAAATTTGAAGCACGACTTCGTTTGCGGAGAGCGGGTTGGGGTTTGGGTGGGGGAATTGAAGTGGAAGGGGAGAGTGGAGCATAAAAGTTGTGCTTTTATGAGAGGGCGCAGTGGCGTGGGCATGGAGGAGCATTTTTTGCATATACATTTCTAATGCAACGTGCATATCACATATCCGATTTCCTGTCATTCTTAAAAAGTAAATAATTAAATTTCCTTCTCGATTAATTCAATTATACTGATTGAAACTCCCACTTGAATTTTACACTCCCTTTTGAATTCAGAACTCCCCCCGCCTCTCTCCCCCTTCACAAAATCCTGCGTACGCCACTGAGAGGAGCAGCGCAGAGGCAGCGACGCCGCCGCGGCGTCGGCGCACACACAAATTTTATGTATACGCTGTTTAACGTAGACGCACGCACACACTCACGCGGCCAGGCTACAGGTTCACACACACTGGACAACTGGAAGAGCGAGCGAGAGAGCCGAGCCGAGCCAAATGCTAAATGTATCCCTTTTTCAGCTACGGGGCAGGGCAGGTCACACACACACATGCTGGCATACAGGCAGGCTTAGCACACAATCATGGCGGTTGCTCGCTCTCTTCCCAGCATGCTCTCCCGCAGGAGAGCTGGGAAAAAATCTGTACCGCAAAAATGCGTGGCTTGAAAAAAGACCCAGGATTTTTCGGGGATTTGGATAGGGATTGGATTCGATTTTGAATATACACAACAGTTGCTCACCTCGTATTTCAGTCCGACGAGACGCAGCCAGGTCTCCACTTTCAGGCAGTAGGGCGAGAGGGAGGGAAGGAGCGGGGTGCGCGAGAACTGGTACAGATAGATCATGTCCTTCTCGAAGTTCGCCTTGTGCACGTTGAACTTCTGAGCTGGTGGCGGGGCATCCGTTTTGGTCACAGCCGTTGCCGCCTCCTCCTTCTTGGCCTCGCCATCAGCGGCGGCCGCATCCGGCTTCTCCTCTTTGTTGTCCTTGTCCTGGGCGGCATCGCCCCCCTCCTTGTCGGCTGGGGCGGCGGCTGCGGGGGCGGCCGCTGCTGCTTCGGTCGCCGCCGCTGCTGCGGGCTTTTCCGCCGCCTGCTCCGCGGACGCGTTTTCTGTGCTGGCCGCCACCGCGGGCGTTTCCTCAGCGGGAATCTGGGCTACCTCGCTTGCCATATTACAATTTTCCTTAGATTTTTCTCGGTTTTAAAGTGCTGCGCTTTCTTTCGGCTAATTCTTCACACTTTTCCTTGCACACATACACACGCGCGCGCGAAACAGAGAGAGAGCGAGAAAATAGAGAGAGAGAAACCACCACTGCCGGGGATTCGGATTCGGTTTCAGTTTCAGAAATGCACCACAAGACACACGGGCCAATGCAGGATATCTCGGCTGTCGGATACAAGTCCCGCCGCCAATTCAAAAAATTCTCGAAAATTTCTCTCAAATGAACACTGCGCGCCGCTTATATACCCTCCGGGCTGCACATTTGTGCCTTGAAAATCCCGAATACTCAGCGGTTGGTATTTCTTTTGGTTCTTGCAGTTGCCCAGAGTCAAAAATTTGGTATTTTAGTAGTACCTATTTCTTTTCAAGTTTAAAACCGTCTTTGTTTTTATCATTCAAAGTTTGGATGGCATCGTTACTTTGCTTGATCAAAGCTTAGCCTTGAAAACATTTTAAAGTATAAAGTATATACATTTGAGAGCTCAATGAGAGCCACATAAGTTTGATATTAAACTGTTCTGTGTCTGTTCTCATTTGCATATTTACAATCTTGAAGGTTCTGTATTTGATAGTTCAAATAATTTTTTTTTTCAATTAATATATGAGAAGTACCTTCCTTAACAAATTATATTTTTAATGGGAAATTTCACCACATTACTAAGGCCAACTCATCTACAAACCTTAGGGAAATTTGCAATAAAAGAAGCGTTGTTTTGGGTAATAGGCTCAATTGATAGAATAGATCCATCAGTAGCTCAGTAGCTTGCGATTAGTTTGCTAGTGATAATATCATTGGGACATTCTGTTGCATTGATAGTATCCTATTAGTTGTAAGGTCAGGTACATTTTGTATAGGCACAAGAACCATAGTTTCAGAAATTATAAATTTTTTAGGTCGGCTTTGCAATCGTATATTTATATGTATGTATATTGTCAGTAGGATAATCAATTTTTAAAGAAGACTGCTCGTTGTTGTCAGCAGATATTGGTATTGTTGTTTTATGGAATTGTAAGGGTAGATTTAATATTTGAATTTAAATATTTTAAGTGCACTCAATTTAAAATTCAGTATTTTTTTGCTTACTCGTTTTTCGTTTTGAATCGATGTGGCAACATTGGCAAACATGGAAAGCCGTTATTTTTAGTTAACATGGACTACATTTAAATAATTTTAGTCTAGCTAATTAACAATAAAATTAAGTTTAATAATTAATAGCAAAGAATGAAACCGAATGCAATCGAATGCGACATTAAGCTATGATTTATAAGTATGCGTTTGAACAAATTTATTTGTAATCTTAGTAAACAGTTTTAAATTAATAAAATGTTAGCATTCTGTAAATAAATTATGCATGGCAATGTTAAGTTGGATGAAGTCATTGCTAAACAGATTATTCTCTTAAGTCTAAGCCAGTTTCAGAACCTTGTGGAGTGTTGCCTAACGTCGCTAATAAACTTCAGCTCCTCGAAGTTGCACAGCACTATTGTTATTAACCCGACACGTCAGAATTTCTGTTTTGCGTTAATTATTTGCACAGTTGTCGGGGACTGCATTGAACAAAACTTCCCATCAAGCGTCCCACATCCACACTCGCAGCCATGGCGCAGAACGTGGCCCTGCTGGGCCTGGCTTTGATTGCCACTTCCGCCTTCATTTCGATCAGCACTAACGCTCTGCCCGTGACGCAGAACAAAAAGGAAGCCAAGGAGGCGGAGTCCAGCACTCCGGCCACGGCGGACGTGGAGACGGCTCTGGAGTACGAGCGCTACCTGCGCGAGGTGGTGGAGGCTTTGGAGGCGGATCCGGAGTTCCGGAAAAAGCTGGACAAGGCGCCGGAGGCGGACATAAGGGTGAGTACGGGATACGGGGATTTCCCGGAACACTGACTTCTCAGATGTATATTCATAATCGCGTTTCCCCCCCTCCCCACACGCAGAGCGGGAAGATCGCCCAGGAGCTGGACTATGTGAATCACCATGTCCGCACCAAGCTGGATGAGATCAAGCGAAGGGAGTTGGAGCGCCTGCGCGAGCTGGCCAACAAGGCGTACGAGCTGTCCAACGACATCGATCGGAAGCATTTGAAGGTCCCTCAGCATCTGGACCACGACAACGAGCACACCTTTGAGATCGAGGATCTGCGGAAGCTGATCCAGAAGACTTCCGACGACCTGGCCGAGGCGGATCGCAAGCGTCGCGGTGATTTTAAGGAGTACGAGATGCAGAAGGAGTTCGAGCGCGAGTCCCAGAAGAAGGAGATGGACGAAGAGTCGCGCAAGAAGTTCGAGGCGGAGGTGAAGGAGAAGGAGCAGAAGCACAAGGAACACGAAAAACTGCACCACCCGGGCAACAAGGCGCAGCTGGAGGAAGTGTGGGAGAAGCAGGACCACATGGACAAGAACGACTTCGACCCCAAGGCCTTCTTCTCCATCCACGACGTGGACAGCAACGGCTACTGGGACGAGGCGGAGGTGAAGGCGCTGTTCGTCAAGGAGTTGGACAAGGTCTATCAGAGCGACCTGCCCGAGGACGATATGCGGGAGCGGGCCGAGGAGATGGAGCGCATGCGGGAGCACTACTTCCAGGAGACGGACACTAACCACGACGGCCTGATCAGCATCGAGGAGTTCATGCAGCAGACCACCAAGGAGGAGTTCCAGAAGGACCCTGAGTGGGAGACCATCGACCAACAGCCGCAGTACACGCACGAGGAGTACCTAGAGTATGAGCGCCGGCGCCAGGAGGAGGTCCAGCGCTTGATCGCCCAGGGCCAGCTGCCACCGCATCCGAACATGCCCCAGGGCTACCACGCCTACCAGCAGGTGCCGCCGCCAGGAGGCCAGCTCCACTACCAGCAGCCCGACCAGATGCACATGCAGCAGCAGCAGCAATACGCCCACCAGCAGCAGCAGTATCAGCAACACCAGCCGCAGATGCAACAGCCATACGCACATGCCCCGCAGCCAGTGCAGCTGAATGCCAATCAGGTGTACCAGCACGGTGGGCAGATTCCGCACCAACAGCAGCCTGTGCAGCAACAATATCAGCCCGTACAGCAGCAATATCAGCCTGTACAGCAGCAACAGCAGCCTGTTTATCAGCAACAACAGCCTGTACAGCAGCAACAGCAACCACAGCCTGTGCAGCAGCAACAGCAACCTATACAGCAGCAACAGCAGCCTGTGCAGCAGCAACCACAGCCTGTGCAGCAGCAACCACAGCCTGTGCAGCAGCAACAGCAGCCTGTGCAGCAGCAACCACAGCCTGTGCAGCAGCAACCGCAGCCTGTGCAGCAGCAACAGCAGCCTGTGCAGCAGCAACCACAGCAGGGGAACAACCACGCCCTACCGCCAACTCCAAATCAACAGGTGCCAGTGCAGCAGCAGCAGAAGGAGCACCAGCAAAGCCAACCAGCACAACAACAACAGCAGCAACACTAAATACTAAACATTCCTTGCTGTCGCATTTGATTTAGGAAATAATATCAAGAAAAACGAAATGAATATTCTGGATACGCGAACACAATGTGATTGGACTGAAATAGCGAACATTAAACAATTTACGAGTATCTCACTATGATTATGTATAACAGGAACATTGGCGACCGCATTGTCTTTCCAATTTGTACACTTGGTTCATTTTTGTACTCTCTCTTCTCATCCGGTGGTCCTGCATTTGCGAGATGATTTTTTAAAGGAATTTTTTTGTACATATGAGTTTTATAGCAGCGAATAAATAAATGCAGTTCGAGGAAATGTATTAGAACTTGATTCGAAATATATGGCCATTTGAATGTTTATTCGATTGGATTCCAATGGGATTACCCACATATTAAGTTTCGAACGGTTGCCGTTCTCATTGGAAGATAAATGGAACGCCGATAGCAGAGCTGGTAAGCGGGAGAGAGCGAAGTTTAAGAACAGATAGAACAGCTGTGAAAATGTGCGATAGATCAATGAAAGAGAGTATAGAAAGAGTAAATAAATTATTCAACTAACATTTAAGGCGGTTGCTTTGGAGGGGACCACGAATAACAGGGATATTTTTGGGAGGCTAACAGACCTGATCTCTACACTGTAATGTTAACGTTTCAGGTGATTGGTGATTGGTGTGGGAGAGGTTCCGCGAATAACAGTGCTTGATCTAGGGAGAGCAATAACATATCTGTAGGTTGCTTTCGCTGCTGTTAGCGACGGAAAGTTACTTGGTTATGTTAATGGTAATGTTACAAGGCTTCTCTAATTATATCCTTGCAGGGGGTATTATAATTTTGACCAGAATGTTGCAATGCAGTGAAGAATACATCTATTATGTAAATCTATATTATATATATATACTCGATTAGCATCACCAGTCCGTCCGTCTGTCTGTTTCTACGGAAATTAGTCTCTTTTAGTTTTATTGGGCTGAACTTTGCACCCACATTTCTTTCTGTTGCAGGTAGTATATAAGTTGGCAGGAATCGGAACAATACAGCAAATAGCTGCCTTAGGAACAATCGGGGAAAAAAGGTCGCAAATTCTAAATTTTTAAAGATAATTGATTGATTTTTAATTTTTTAATAAATCTCTTTTTAATATCTATGCTAACCTATCGAACTACTATATTTCATAGCTCTCATAGGAAAGGTAGAAGAAAATGGGTCATGGACCATAACTCTGGTGTTTATTAATATAATTAATAAATTCTTGAACAATAAACTTCATATACATTAAACTCAATTTATAAGATTAAAACAAAAAAATGGGACCACTATAACCTATAGCTACCATACACATCGAAGGGTCTGCAAGGGTATTCCAGCTTCGGACCCCGAAGCTAGCCTTCCTTACTTGTTTTGTAATGTTTTATTTATTAATAAGGCGAAGGGTGAAGAACAAACGCAGCACTTAAAGGCTTAAAGCTCTTAAACCAAAGATAATTTAAATAAATTTGAATAGTAGAATCCCAAACGTAGTCTTGTTTAATAAAAAATAAGACTTCATTCCCAATGAAATAATTAGTCAGTAATAAATTTACAATTAAACTAGTTTAATGTAAATTAAATGAAATTGTATAGGTCTTTCAGTAAGGACGGGTCTAAGTTTTTACAATTGGAGCATTAATTTCTACCGATCCTAAAAATTTCATTAAGTTTGGTTAACTAGATAGCGCACAATAAATATGCAAAGTTAACAATGCAATTAACATAGACCCGTCCTTGTTGAAAAAGCCTTAATAATAAAATTTATTCATGCCCTGGAAAAACTTTACTTTTTGAAACCCCCCTTCATTTTAAAGAATCAACATCCTTCTTAATTCGATTGTAGAACATTTTTTGGTATTACGACAAAACTTATTAAATGCAGACCGAATCACTTACAAAGAAGATATTAAATAAAATCAAGAAAGGAAGGATAGCTTCGGGGCCCGAAGCTTAGAATACCCTTCTCTCAGTGAATCCCCATCTAATTTGTGGATTATCAAAATAGGTTCATCCAAGTGCTTAAACAGACCTTCAAACAATGGCGGAGGTGATTAAACAATAGCTAGGGCGATTGATAGCCAGACACCTGAATTTGCACACTTGCTTACCATATGCTAGGCTAGTGCAAATAAATCCATCCCAGACTCCATTGTTGGATTCATAAAGAAAACACAACTCAATTTGAACCCATCTCTGTGCCCTGCTTCTGCCTTGTTTGCTCTGGAAGTCGGCCAACTGTGCTTACATACGGAAGAGAGTCCTCTAGTCTGGCGGGCCACGCGCCACAGATACGAGATTGGGAAGCTAGGGCTTTGCTATAAATACGCGAGGCAAAAGCTCTCCAGTTATAGTGCTCCGAGAGTTGTTGCGACAACAGCTCAAGATGCGATCCCAACTTTCCGTCCTCATTGGCTTAGTGCTGCTCATCGCCTCCGCCTTGGCAGTCGATGATCCGACATCGCCGACCACGCCAACCGATCCCACATCGCCGACCACGCCAACCGATCCCACTTCGCCGACTACTCCAACCGATCCAACATCTCCCACCTCTCCCACCTCTCCAACTTCGCCGACTACGCCAACCGATCCCACCTCTCCAACCTCTCCAACCTCTCCAACCTCTCCAACTTCGCCGACTTCGCCTACTACGCCAACTGATCCCGCATCGCCTTCGCCCATCACGCCCACATCCCCCAGCACGCCTAGCACCTCCCCCAGTGTCCCCTCCAACCCGATCTTCCCCAGTTCCCGCACTAGAGGCTCGGGTGCTGCCAGGCGACGCAGGCTTCGCCGTCAGCGTAGGCGTGAGAGACGCCGCGCGAGGCGTCAGCGCCGGCGGCAGAGGGAACGTCAGCGGGAGCGTCGCGATCGCTTCCTTTAAAGGGATTGGCTTTGAACCAATCAAACTTGACACTTGCATGAAATAAAATTGTACAACCAAAATGTATTTAATCGTTCCGTAAAGCTTAAAGCTTCAAGTCCTACTAAAAAACAAACTGAGGGATACCCAACGACAGCCAAGTAACGCGATTGGCCGGCCTTACGCGGCTAAATAGTTATTTTCCACAATAATTATGAATGTTACGCTTCAAGTGCCGTTCAGCGTTTCCAGCGATAAGATATATTGATAAGATTCGACAGATTTTGAACGATAAAAGTCCATATGCAAAGATTCACCCTAGAGCAAGTTAGATGCAGAAAATGCTTTCAACAGAAATGCTTTCCCCAGAGCTTTTCCAATATCTATAATTTTCCTTTTAAGATTTGTGGTACTTTAGAAAACCTGTGGAATTTTTCGCTTTTGCTTTTACAAATGTCAAGCGTAAGAACTTATCTGGAACCTGAAGATCCTCTTGATTTCTATCCTTGAAACTCTAAAAGCAAGGTGAAGTTCGCTAGAGACTTGTTTCATGTATATTTTATATATACGTGTATTTTAAATAAAGCTTACTGCAGCAGGAAAAGCAAATGCCTTGAGGCAGGCTACGTATTTACAAGATGAACATTTTATGCCCTAGGAGTTGAAATTCCATTGTCTACCTCAAAATACGAGTATATATATATTTTATATCTTCTAGCTACATTTGTGATCTTAAAACGTTGTGACAATGTCTAACAGCTGAAAAGTATGCTTATGTCAATTTTTAAATAGTTTCTGCTATGCCCAATTAAACATATTTTTCATGCCAACGGGTTTAATGACCTCTTTTAGCGGAAACAAAAATAGTATTTAAGATCTATTGAAATTTGTGTCTGACTACATAATACATAATCCACATAATCTTTATAATAATATTTTTCTATATAATAACATAGTAATAACATAATAGTTAAGACTAAAAAAAACAACTCATATTTAGGAAATAAGAAGGCGAATTTGAATTTGGTATTGGAACTTAGCAGTCTGACAAAAGTATTCTCTAACAGTTAATACCAAATTTCAGCTTAGATTAAATGAGGTAATGGCAGCTACGTATTGCTTTGTTGTTTGTTAAGAGTATTTACAAACGAAACAATGGGGTCCCCAAAAAGCATGCTACGAAAGTAGATGTAATTGTTGAGCTCAGGAATTCGGGTTTGCGCAAGAAGTAAAAACTGGAATTACGTCGACCCAGGTCTAAACAGTTTAACAAAGCATCGTAAACATGCCGGGGCACTGTAAATGGGACAAAGGCAAAATTAATACGGAATCCCCAACATCTGTGTTTGCCTGCCATTTAATGCCTTGTCTAAGAAGCGACTATAAATATCCAGTCATTTGACCAAGTAATCCACAATAACCAATCCACCGATCGAAACACCTCACAAAAATGCGCTTCATTCTGGCTCTTTCCCTGGTCGTCCTGGCCACCTTCTGCTTCCTGAGCAGTGTGGCAGCTACTGGGACAGCTACCACCACCACCGAGGCTGCCACCACCACCACAACCACCGCTGCCTCCGACACCACCACCACCACTACAGCTGCATCCGACACCACGACGACAACGACATCCGCCTCCACCACCAAGAAGAAGCACCGCCGCCGCCGTGTCATCATCCGACGTGTGGTCATCCGACGTGGTGGAGTTCGCCGTCGTCGCGCCTCATCGGGAACAACAAGACCCCGCCGGGTGGTGGTCCGAGTGGTCCGAAGGACTACCAACTGAAACTATAAAATCCATTTGAAAAATGTCTATCATTAAAACTACGAAAAATAAAGCAATCAAATAAAATTACATTTTATGAAATCGTTTCTCATTTGGCAGTTTATTCAATTTTAAATATTTGCGATCTGAATATTAGGAAATTTACCAAATTTCAATTTGTTTAATTTCCTTGTAAAAGTTTGATCTTTATTTATCCGTTTATTTATGTGTTTCTAATTTTAAAACAATATGTTTCCTTAAATATATTTTAGCACTATAGTATATGGATCTTATAGAATGTAATTATATAGCCAACATGCCTACAAACATATAAACATATTTTAATAATGTAGTCAAAAGAACTCATTCATAAAGAATCTGTGATAGATATTTGGCTCAATTGCTCAATCTATGTATTTACGTCAGAGTTACCATTAAATATATTTAAAGCCAATAGATATCTATTCATGAAGTGCGGTTTAAACATCGAAATTAAAACATATACTATCTTACGCCTTATATTTGGCTGAAAACTGATAGTACCAAATATNAGCAATTTTGGAAAAGTCTGTATTAACAAACATAATGGCCAAGCCACCGGCCTCAACATTCCCCAGGAATCAATGCATCCATAAAAAGATACTTTGTGAGGATTTTTGGCTGAAGGCGTGATTGGGCCGTACATTGCGGCTTTCAAATATATAGCTTTTAAAACCAAAATAATGATTATTTTAATAGCTCAGACAGGGCTAATTTATATTATTTTAGCATCGACCAGCTTTTGTTAAATGACCTTATAATTAAGTTGCCTATTGGCAAGGAGAGTATTAGATCTAGAAAACCATTTTAACCATTTCAATAGCAAATCTTTTAATACTTTTTAATTACGAGTAAAACCTAAAATAATGACAAATCATTAATTTTACACTGACCGTAATGTTAAGCATTGCTTTGCTTATTAGGAATTTTATATAAAAAAACAAGTAAGAACGTTACAGTCGAGTTTCCCGACTGTTACAGACCCTGTACAAAAAAAAAAAATATATATATATATATATTCACACCGAGTCCGGTCTGGGATTCGAACCCAAGATTCTCGCGTTTTAAGTCGAACGTCGTAACCATTCGACAAACCCAAACTTTTTGAACAGACAGCTAATACAGTATAAATATATTGAAGACGCACATTCATACATACATACATACATACACATTCCTATGTATGTATATGAAGGTAGGGGCAGCGCAGCTACAGCGGCACTTCCGAGAAAAATCAACCACCGAACGCAAGCGATTTACCGTTTTTTTGCGCAAATAAACAGACTTTTTGTGTTTAGCGCGTGTAAACTTTAGGAATTTATTGTGCGCTTTCTAATTAACCAATCTTGATGAAATTTTCAGGATCGGTAGAAATCTATGCTCCAATTTTTTAGCTTGAAAATTGTGCAGTGCAGGGCAGTGCGAAAATTCAAATACTAATTGCGGGGGCGGTGGGCGTGGCACCAACTTAAAAAAATAAACTCTAATTTACTCAGTATTAGAAGAATCTACACTGGTAATACGGTTCTTCTAGCTCTTACAGTTGCTGAGATCCGTGTGTTCATCCGGACGGACAGACGGACAGACGGACATGGCTATATCGACTCAGCTCGTCATGCTGATCAAGAATATATATACTTTGTGGGGTCTGCCACGCCTCCTTCTGCCTGTTACATACATTTGCACAAACTTAATATACCCTTTACCCTTTGGGTACAGGGTCTAAAAACGATGGCCTCCAAAAAGCGCGCTACGAAATATTGAATATGTTCAATCCGAGAATTCGGGTTTGCGTAAAAATAGAAATTCCATTTGCGTCGAGCCAGTTGTAAATAGGTTAACAAAGCCTTGTAAACATCCGAGATACTACAAATGGAACAAAGGAAATTCTTTAAGGGTCACATCTGTGTTTGCCATTTTATGCCTTGTCTAAGAACCGACTATAAATATCCACCCTCTTGGCAAAGTAATCCACAGTAACCAATCCACCGATCGAAACACCTCACAAAAATGCGCTTCATGCTGGCTCTTTCCCTGGTCGTCCTGGCCACCTTCTGCTTCCTGAGCAGTGCGGCAGCTACTGGGACAGCTACCACCACCACCGAGGCTGCCACCACAACCACAACCACCGCTGCCTCCGACACCACCACCACCACTACAGCTGCATCCGACACCACGACGACAACGACATCCGCCTCCACCACCAAGAAGAAGCACCGCCGCCGCCGTGTCATCATCCGACGTGTGGTCATCCGCCGTGGTGGAGTTCGCCGTCGTCGCGCCTCATCGGGAACAACAAGACCCCGCCGGGTGGTGGTCCGAGTGGTCCGCAGGACTACCAACTGAAGCTCCGAAAATGAGTATTTAAATGAAGAATATTCTGGGGTTCAATGATTAAAATGTATAAACATATTAACACCGGACATTAATTGATCAGCTAGGAATAATTTTTATTTGCAGAACGTATTTTAATTTTAACTGGCAGCAACAGCCGATAGTTTCTCCATTCGACCCTTCCATTTGGTCTAGGTATCAAGTACAAGTCCGAGTGCCCGAAATCGGAGCAATATAGCAATAAGCATATTGCTATCATGTGAATTAGAAACAAGTGAAGTTATATTTTAAGGTTGTTCATTTGTTTTATGATGATTACTTGGATCTATCCCAAAAGTTGAATTAAAATTGGCCCACAATATCCGATAGCGGTTTAATTAGGGTCTCGATCCAAACCGATTTGAAATCGTTTTAAATCAGCCTTAATTTTCTCTACCTAAACAATTTGGGAAAGCAATCTGCAAGGGTAAATATTGTATTAGTTTGAAATATGTATGGTTAATAATTTTAATTTTACTTGTATAGTCTATAGGAGAACCAAGTTGTTAGTAATTTAATCACCAAGGTTTTTATTAAGAACTTGAACGTATTAAAATTCATGTTAATGACCCCTCGCTAATAAGTTAACAACAAAATATTGTTAAATAACAATAAAGTGCTACGTCTGAACTCGAAGATCGTACAGAAATAGCTTCCTTTTTTTTTAGAACAGTTTATTTTTGAAAAAATGTTTGTGTTTACATACATATGTACTATATGTGATGTATTGTATTGTTGATTTAGACTTAGCAGTAGCTTTCCACTCAGCCATGCAAATATGTGTAAACACATTCGACAAAACAGCAGCTTTTATCTCGTTCAAAGCCTTTTTTACGCCTTTTATTTCGCATTTTTGAGCACCCACATATTATTTTTTGCAGAAAGTGTGATACAGTATATACATAATATAAGCATGTAAAGCAAACTAATCTTACAGTTTTAAATATATATTACTGTAACCTGGCAGAGACCCTTTCCGGAACAAGGCAAAGATTGGAAAATATGGCAAATCTTTGTTCTTATAACCCACATCGCCAGCAAAGTCAATTTCTGGAAGCAAGTTGGGTGTCCTGCTGCAACGCACTATGCACCTGTCATCTGTTGTAGTAGTTCTGCGCTTACAACACCGTGTTTTCCGATGTTTTATCCTAATGATAATGCTTTATATAACATACATGCTTTATACATCATTTCAGCTGACCATTCTACCAAAGGGTATATTAAGTTTGTGCAAATGTATGTAACAGGCAGAAGGAGGTCGGCAGAGTATATATATACTTGAACAACATGACGAGCTGATTCGATATGGTTATGTCCGTCTGTCTGTCCGGATTAATGAACGGATCTGATAAGCTAAAAGAGCTAGAAAACCCCGTATTACCAGTGTAGATAGATTCAAGATAGATACACGTGCAATTTCAACCGATTCTGAAAATATAATTATGCTTGGTTAATTAGAAAGCGAACAAAAAATATGCGAAGGTTTCAGCCTCTGGCAACAATGTATATGTTTATTTCCTCAAAGAAGTGGAGTGTGTCGCTTGGGGTCGAGAGTTCGAGTCCCCGCAACACCATGCGAAAGATTTTTTTTTTGTTAGTATTACTTTTTTTATACCCTTGCAGAGGGTGCTATAATTTTGACTAGAAGTTTGTAACCATATAAAGTATGTATATTCTTGTTTAGCATCACCAGGCGTCTGCAAGCATATAATTATACCCTTGCAGAGGGTATTATAATTTTGACCAGAAGTTTGCAACGCAGTGAAGGAGACATTTCCGACCCTATAAAGTATATATATTCTTGATCAGCATCACCAGCCGAGTCGATCTAGCCATGTCCGTCTGTCCGTCTGTCCGTCTGTCCGTCTGTCCGTCTGTCCGTCTGTCTGTCTGTCCGTCTGTCGGTTGCTATGTAAACTAGTCCCTCAGTTTTAAAGCTATCGAGCTGAAACTTTGCACCAACCCTTCAATCTGTTGCAGTTAGTATATAAGTCGGAACGGCCGGAATCGGAACACTACATCACATAGCTGCCATAGGAACGATTGGGAAAAAGTGTCATAAATTCGCCATTTTTTAATATATATTGTTTAAGTCTTGGTGAACTCTATTTAATAGCAATTTTAACATATCCTGAAAGTTTCATCAAAATCGGACTACTATATCCTATAGCTGCCATAGGAACGATAGGAAAAAATGGGCCATTGAGCATAACTCTGGTGTTTTTTAAGGCAATTAATTCATTCTTGAGAAAAACAGTTTTCATAGGCATTAAAGCCTTTTTAGAAATTTAAAAACAAAAGATCGGATCACTATATCCTATAGCTGCCATACAATTGATCGCACAGTTTTAAGGCAACTGGTCTGCAAGGGTATTCTAAGCTTCGGGTACCGAAGCTAGCCTTTCTTTCTTGTTTTATGTATCAATTAATTTCGAAATACCTTATTCAACTATTATTTATACTTACTACTAAAAATATATGTCGACATATAGCAATAACAACCGCACCTATATTTTTTGAGCACAACTGTATGTCCTAGACAAATTTAAAATCCGATTTAATATAATTTCAGATGCTCCAATAACCAATTGAAAATATTAAATTAATTTGATTTAAGTACCTGCTCCACCTAAACAAAACATAGCTCCATCTTCAACAAAAGAACTTGTTTTCCAGAAGTTATCTTTGATTAAAACCAAAAAAAAATCAACCTTAACCAATGCTACAACCCAGACTTTGTTACATATTTGCTCAGTAAACAATCAAGGTCTGGCAAATTGGATGCTGGAAAGACTTTCACTATAAATAAAGCGGTCTGCTGGCTGTAGAAGACATTATTCGGAGTATAATCCAAAGAGTAGCCACCATGCGTCCACTTTTTGTGCTCCCCCTGGTCGTCCTGGCCGCTCTGATTACGCTGTCTGCCCAGGCTGATACGACTGGCGACAGTTCCGCCGCCTCCACAACCGGCAACTCCACCAAGACCGCCGACAGTTCCGCCGCCTCCACAACCGGCAACTCCACCACGACCGCCGACTCTTTAAGCAACACCACCACCACCACCAGCACCACCACTACCACGACGACCACCACAGCCGCAACCACCACAGTTGGCACCACCACAGAGGCCACCAAGAAGCATCGCCGTCGTCGCCATCGGCGCAGGCGCATCATCGTCATCCGCCGTGAAGGACGAGGACGTGAGGGTGAAGGTCGAAGGCGGAGGCGCAGCCGTGAGCGTCGCGCTCGTCGAGGCTAATGATTTCCCATAGAGAGTCCTTAAACAAAAAATAAAGTTTATATAAATAAAAGTCAAATTTCATCAAATCTGAATTTTCGTAGGTGACATGTTAATCGTTTGGAATAGGAAAGTCTTCAGTTGTTTGTTAAGATAAAATAGATCTCTACCAATCGATTGGTTTGAGAGTAAGTGGTCAGCATGCGTATTGGACAACAAAGTTAGGCTTCCATTCCGGTTTTTTTCGAAAACCCTTGCGAATACAATAATAAACTGTCAGCAAAAGAAATGATGGTGGGTGCGTTGTAACATGCTGATAGCTCTAAAATGAAGAGTAGTTTGCGTAGATACAGTCATTCATATGGACAGACAGACATGATCGACTAGGCTGGTGATGCTGATCAACAACATATACAAGTATGCACTGCTGGTCTTGGGTTAGACGCACTCAGTTTTCCACACAAATTTGTTTTATATTTGTTATTTTAATGATTATTGAAAAAAAGTTAATATGCAAAAACCTTGGTTATTTAATAATACTTCAATTATAATATTCAAAATATTATAAAAATATAACATAAGTTGTATTTTCAAACATTTTCTTCAAGCAACTTAGAATAAGGCACATTTTTCTTGGTCAATAGATTAGACGCACTTAGACATAAAAAAAAAAATAACTTATTTTTAACTTAAATTTGTAGTTGGTGTTATTATTTGATTTATTAGAAATAAAAATAAATCATTTCAGTAATGAGTACTGCCCCCCTTGTTAGTAATAACTTCATATATCCGGTCCTTCATAGAATAATACAGGGATCTATGTATTTCAACGAAATCTCGCTCCAAGCACGTTTAAAAGCAGCAGTTAATGTTTCCTTATCTTCGTATTGCTTTCGTCCTTCGTAATCCTTCCGCGTTAGCCAGCCCCAAACATTTTCAATTACGTTAAGATCAGGAGAATATGGTGGCCAGGTCATGATATTAACGTTTTGACTCGAAATAAACGACTTTACTACTTGATCGTTATGAATAGGAGTATTGTCTTGTTGAAAAATCCAAAGAATTGGTCCAAAGAGATCATTTAATTTTGAAAAAAAAATACGGACTCCAACAATGTTTTAAAGCGATCGCCGTTCATCTTCTGATCGATACAAATCAATTCAATTGTTCCATATAACGTGATGGCACCCCACACCATTACTCCACCTTCTCGGCTGTAGTGGCGACTTGAATATAGCTCATCTTTTCGCAAATCGTGATAATAATATTGAAAGCCATCGGGGCCATCTAAATTAAAACGTTTTTCATCAGTAAAAACAACAGAACGCCAATTATTAAGCCGAGTGTCAGATTGAACATTCCACGTCATGTATTCTTTCGCGAATCGAAGCCGTTTTTCTCTGCGTATTGCACTCAGAGGTTTTTTCTTGATTTTTAGACGCTTTAGGTGTTCTGCATTTCTGATTGTACGCTGAACAGTTGAAAGGCTTGATTTTACTTCGGCTAATTCCTTAATCTTAGCTGCGGACTTAGTCGAATTCGATGCAATTCTAACAATTATGCGTATTGCTTGTTCAGATAGTGCTCTTTTTTTCCTTTGAAGTTTTTTACATATTCCTCTGGATCTTTTAAATATTTATCAACAGTCCTGGAGCTGCGATTTATCTTTTTGGCAATGTTTCGATTGGACAATCCTTGCAAGTGAAAAAAGTCTACTTTTTGACTTTCTAATAAGCTCATTACACTAGCTTTTCCCATTTTTACTTTAAATATAGCCCTAAAACAATTTATTTGTTTATTTTTAATATTTACTCAATACAAAAAACTGCACTTGTTTACGCAAGACAAATAAATCTAAAGTTAGACGCACTTTATCTATTGACCAAGAAAAAGGTGCCTTTTTTTAAGTTGCTTGAAGAAAATGTTTGAAAACACAACTTATGTTATATTTATACCCTTGCAGAGGGTATTATAATTTTGACCAGAAGTTTGTAACGCAGTGATAGACATTTACGACCCTATAAAGTATGTATATTCTTGTTTAGCATTACCAGCCGAGTCGATCTAGCCATGTCCGTCTGCCCGTCTGCAAGCATATAATTTTATGTAGCAATTAATTTCGAAATACCTTATTCAACTATTATTTATACTTACTACTAAAAATATATGTCGACATATAGCAAAAACAACAGCACTACTATTTTTTGAGCACAACTGTATGTCCTAGACAAATTTAAAATCCGATTCAATATAATTTCAGATGCGCCAATAACCAATTGAAAATATTAAATTAATTTGATTTAAGTACCTGCTCCACCTAAACAAAACATAGCTCCATCTTCAACAAAAGAACTTGTTTTCCAGAAGTTATCTTTGATTAAAACTAAAAAAAATCAACCTTAACCAATGCTACAACCCAGACTTTGTTACATATTTGCTCAGTAAACAATCAAGGTCTGGCAAATTGGATGCTGGAAAGACTTTCACTATAAATAAAGCGGTCTGCTGGCTGTAGAAGACATTATTCGGAGTATAATCCAAAGAGAAGCCACCATGCGTCCACTTTTTGTGCTCCCCCTGGTCGTCCTGGCCGCTCTGATTACGCTGTCTGCCCAGGCTGACACGACTGGCGACAGTTCCGCAGCCTCCACAACCGGCAACTCCACCAAGACCGCCGACTCTTCAAGCAACACCACAACCACCACCAGCACCACCACTACCACGACGACCACCACAGCCGCAACCACCACAGTTGGAACCACCACAGAGGCCACCAAGAAGCATCGCCGTCGTCGCCATCGGCGCAGGCGCATCATCATCATCCGCCGTGAAGGACGAGGGCGTGAGGGTGAAGGTCGAAGGCGGAGGCGCAGCCGTGAGGAAAGCTCCGAAGGAAGCGGTACTGGGCGCGTCGTTAGGCACATCCGCTTCCATGAGCGTCGGGCTCGTCGAGGCTAATGATTTTCCATAGAGTCCTTAAACAAAAAATAAAGTTTATATACATAAATTCAGATTTCTTGTTAATATGGCAATTCTAAGCCATTTGCTGTGCTTACAAATATGAATACAAATTGAGGCGTTCACAAAAATATCTTCTTGGCTATATAGTATATGTATGACTGAACACTGATAGGTAGCATTGCCAACGAATTTTAAAACTCTAATGGTTTCTGCTTCCGTATCAGTAAACGATATATATAATTGTAAATTCGCTTATATATGCAGCTAAATACTTGACTAAAGACATTCTTTTCCTGATTAAACAGTTAAGCCCTGTCCTAGGCAAACAAGTTTGTGGCACTTAAATCTACACCAAATCTTAATTTTCGTAGGTGACACGTTGATCGTTTGGAATAGGAAACCTACCTTACTCTTCAGTTGTTTGTTAAGATAAATTAAATACGCTAGGCTGGGGATGCTGATCAACAACATATACAAGTATATATTGTACACATTTAGGGTCACTGAGTTTGAAACGTCAAGATAAATTATAGTAACCTCTGCAAGGCTATTCTAAAAAAGAAAACTTTTTCCAAAACTATTATAAATCGTGCCTTAAGATGGCAATTTATCTGCAATGTAATAAAGTGCAGCAAATGATTAACATATTTTTCAGCAGTATTTTAATCACCTAAGCATCCATCTATTTCTCTATGGTTTCCCGAGCTATCATTGAATTTAAAAATACACATTAAATATTTCAAGCTATACAAAATCAATTTTTTCGGTAATTAAAATATACATGTAGTATGAAGATATTAAATAAGTTTTAATATATTGCTAATATCAGGTCCAAAGTAAATAAATAAATGTGCAATATTTTCTAAGAGTGTCCTGGAAATTTTATTATCCCCTTCGGCGAGCTCTTTCGGTGGCAGCGCGTCTGTGGACGATTTTCCTGATGATGCGACGCCTGCGACGATGGACAGTTTTATGGGTGACGGGAGCGGATGTGGTGGTGGTGGTGGTGGTCGATGTTGTTGGAGCCACAGTGGTGGATGTCGAGGTCGGATCCGTGTCCGTTCCCGTTCCAGTTCCCGTTCCAGTTCCCGTTCCCGTTCCTGTTCCTGTTCCGGTACCGGTTCCAGTTCCCGAACCACTTGTGGAAGAGTTTCCGGAAGAGGCGCCATCAATGGGGACCAGGTAAATGGCCAAAACCGTAAAAGCCAGTACCAGCAGGATCCTCATGTCGAAATGTGTTCTGTGTTTAACTAGTATAACTTCGACTCGGTTAAAATAATTTCCCTATTTATAGCTTTCCGCAGTTGCGGAATAATTAGATTGCGTCAAAGGAGTGGAAAGTTTTCACTTGTAATCTGGCAGTGATAAATACAAAAACTAGTATTTGAAGTTCCCAATTGCCTTTAGTGGTCTAAATGCCTTATGTTCTTTATTGTCTATTGTCATGTTGATTTGGTAATTGTATTTTTCTTGTCCAAATATTAACTCGAACGCTTTTGTGGAATAAAACTGCGGAGTGTGGGCTCTGCACTCGGCTAGGCAAATATGTACAAACTTCCCTCAATTGAACAGAAGTATTTGTTGCTTTATGTAGCACTAATATCAGTTTATTTTACTAATCCACAATATTTGTAAACTAAATCTAGGAAGCAAATTAATTAGTATTACTAGTATATTTAAATCTTTTTGAACTCCAAAGATTAGATGCAAGTCTAGACAATAAAATAAATAATTAATTTTATAACTGACTTTAAGCAACTTTAAATCAATATATAACATTCATTGAAAATATAAGTAAAGTATTTAATTGGTTCATTCAAAAATATAAAATATTTACATTCAAAATTTTCCTTAGTTGATGTTAAGTAAGCAAATAAATTCTAAAGTATCTACTCCGGCTAAAAATAGTTTCATCTTCAACAAAAAACATATTTTCCAGAACCTATGTACGAGTATATCTTATTGAAAACAAAACAAGAAAGGAAGGCTAGCTTCGGTACCCGAAGCTTAGAATACCCTTGCAGGCTAGTTGCTTTTAACCTGTTCAATCGTTTGTATGGCAGCTATAGGATATAGTTATCCGATGTTTGGGTTTTTAAATTTCTAAAAAGGCTTTACTGTCTATGAAAACTGTTTTTCTCAAGAATGAAATAATTGTCTTGAAAAACACCAGAGTTATGCTCAATGACCCATTTTCTCCCATCGTTCATATGGCAGCTATAGGATATAGTGGTCCGATTTTAATGAAACTTTCAGGATATTTTGAAATAACTATTAAATAGAGTTTTCCAAGAAATAAATAAATTATCTTTAAAAATGGCGAAATTTTGGAACTTTTTCCCAATCGTTCCTATGGCAGCTATGTGATGTAGTGTTCCGATTCCGGCCGTTCCGACTTATATACTACCTGCAACAGATTGAAGGGTCGGTGCAAAGTTTCAGCCCAATAGCTTTAAAACTGAGGGACTAGTTTACATAGCAACCGACAGACGGACAGACAGACAGACAGACAGACAGACAGACAGACGGACAGACGGACAGACGGACAGACGGACAGACGGACATGGCTAGATCGACTCGGCTGGTGATGCTGATCAAGAATATATATACTTTATAGGGTCGGAAATGTCTCCTTCACTGCGTTGCAAACTTCTGGTCAAAATTATAATACCCTCTGCAAGGGTATAAAAATCAACCTTAACCAATGCTACAACCCAGACTTTGTTACATATTTGCTCAGTAAACAATCAAGGTCTGGCAAATTGGATGCTGGAAAGACTTTCACTATAAATAATGCGGTCTGCTGGCTGTAGAAGACATTATTCGGAGTATAATCGAAAGAGAAGCCACCATGCGTCCACTTTTTGTGCTCCCCCTGGTCGTCCTGGCCGCTCTGATTACGCTGTCTGCCCAGGCTGACACGACGGGCGACAGTTCCGCCGCCTCCACAACCGGCAACTCCACCAAGACCGCCGACTCTTCAAGCAACACCACAACCACCACCAGCACCACCACTACCACGACGACCACCACAGCCGCAACCACCACAGTTGGAACCACCACAGAGGCCACCAAGAAGCATCGCCGTCGTCGCCATCGGCGCAGGCGCATCATCATCATCCGCCGTGAAGGACGAGGACGTGAGGGTGAAGGTCGAAGGCGAAGGCGCAGCCGTGAGGAAAGCTCCGAAGGAAGCGGTACAGGGCGCGTCGTTAGGCACATCCGCGTCCATGAGCGTCGCTTTCGTCGAGGCTAATGATTTCCCATAAAGAGTCCTTAAACAAAGAATAAAGTTTATATACATAAAAGTCAAATCAAGATTAGTTTCTATTCCAAACAAAATAATTGAAGGTAAAATATAGTCGGAAGGAAATAAATGAAGTCATTCCAAAACCTAAAGTATCTATACGATTTCAGAATTTTGGATTTAAATGATTAATTATCATGATCAACAATGTTTTATCAGAAGTTTCGCATAAAAGGAATACTAAATTAAAATTATAGACTGACATGTATTGAAAAGAAATACCAGCATTAGTCTAAATGGGACGACTGTTACTTAATGTAAAAGTTCACAAGATTTATTAAATATATTTCTAGTTAAACCGGAATATATAAAATATATGTATATATAATATTCAATTAAAACTTATTCAAATTCTCCTCAACAAGCGCTTGCGAACTCACATTCATCAATTGAAATTATCCACTAAAAAGGATTCAAATAATAATATTTAAAAGATAATAAAAATAGCCGGTAACACTACAATTCTTGATTAAGCTGACTAAGCCTTAGAAACCAAAATACGAATTTAATTAAACAAATATAAATTAAAATCCTTAATTAAATGTGAATCGTTAATCTTGTATCCTGTTTATTGTACGGTTCGGACCCCAACGGCTTGGAGATTCTGAATAGAGTGGTTTTAATAATTTCAGTAATTAAATTAGATTCAGTCAATCATGTTAATGTTTTTTTTTCATGGCACATATGACCTACTTATTATATAATGACATGTGCACCAAGACACTAGCAATTAATAAATAAATGGTACAATAAAATAATTAAATGTCTCCACCAAAAACGTAACCACAATTAGCTCCCCGAACGTTCTTGCTGGTTGCTGGGTCTTGAAATATTAATTACCATTTTAAAAAATATATAACTAATTTTCTGGATTTTGAATCCAACCTATTTATTTGAAGCTGTTTAACCGATCACGAGATTTAAAGTAGGTACTTTTCGACAGACAGAGAGACGGACATGGACATTGATCGACTCGGCTGGTGATGCTGATCGAGTATTTATACTTAATGGTGTCGTCGATGTCTCCATACCATCTGCAAGGGTATAAAAATAGCGTGCATAAGTCACAAAAACATCTCTATTTACAAGAAACATATATTTAAGTTTGTAATTAAGTTTAGAATACCCCTGCAGACCTTTTGTTTTCAAAATGCTTAATCTGTGTGCCAGATTTAGGACAAATGGTTCGATTATGTTGAATCTTTTCCGATCGAAGATACGGCCGGACAGACTAGATCGAATCGGATGTTGATGCTTGGAGAAGTGTCTACAATACCCTCGCAAGGGAATGGAAAGGATCGCAAAATTAAAAATATGTTGATAATCTTCGATTTGTAAATGTGAATTCGTATTGAAATGAAAAATATTAGATCTTAGCTCTTATTGTAGTTATGGCTTCTAATTTTAAATGACTTGTGGCTTTAAATATTTCAAACAAACAAACCACACGAAATTAATTTAGCAATTCCCCTTTTTGTTCAAGGCATAAACAGAACAACTGTATTGTGGATCACGACATTATCCAATTCGTGGAAAAATCCCAAAGAGCTTACATATTTGGTCTGCAAACAACCAAGGTCTGGCAGATATTTTCTTGATGTTCTAGTTACTTTCACAATAAATGCGTCTACCCTGGTCGTCCTGGTCGTTTGATTTCCCTGTCTGCCCTGGCTGACATGACGAGCAGAGGAGTCCATCTGGCCAACCAGCAGTACCTCCCCCATCTCCCCACCCACCAGAAGCACCGACTCTACAAGCAAGTCCATCACCACTACTATGACGACCAGCACAGCTGGTACCCCCACAGTTGGAACCACCACAGAGGCCACCAAGAAGCATCGCCGTCATCGCCATTGGCGCAGGCTCGTCATCATCATCCGCCGCAAAGGACGAGGACGCTAGGGTAAAGGTCGTCGGAGGCGGATCAGGTCGCGTAATCAGACACGTGAGCTTCGCGGTACAATACAAGAGTCCTTAAATAAAAAATAAAGTTACCGAGCAAGGGTGAACTTAACTTGACATTGCGTTGAATGAAAAAATATCGACGAAATGTTTGGCATAAATAACCACTTGGAAAATCTAAGCATAATTGAAAATCAGTTAAATGTATCTTTAACTTTTCCCAAGATTAATCTTAGCCAAACCTCATTATACCCTTGCAGAGGGTATTATAATTTTGACCAGAAGTTTGTAACGCAGTGAAGAAGACATTTCCGACCCTATAAAGTATATATATTCTTGATCAGCATCACCAGCCGAGTCGATCTAGACATGTCCGTCTGTCTGTCCGTCTGTCTGTCGGTTGCTATGTAAACTAGTCTCTCAGTCTTACAGCTATCGGGCTGAAACTTTGCACCAACCCTTCAATCTGTTGCAGGTAGTATATAAGTCGGAACGGCCGGAATCGGAACACTACATCACATAGCTGCCATAGGAACGATTGGGAAAGTGTCATAAATTCGCCTGCAACAAATTGAAGGGTTGGTGCAAAGTTTTAGTCCGATAGCTTTAAAACTGAGAGACTAGTTTACATAGCAACCGACAGACAGACAGACAGACAGACGGACAGACGGACAGACGGACATGGCTATATCGACTCGGCTGGTGATGCTGATCAAGAATATATATACTTTAAAGGGTCGGAGACGTCTCCTTCACTGCGTTACAAACTTCTGATCAAAATTATAATACCCTCTGCAAGGGTATAACAATGCATGGGCTAGCATCCATTTCGAGCTTCCGAAACTGGGGCTAAAATACGATAATGCAAGGTAATAATTCCATTTATTAACCATTTTTGAAGAAATATTTAAGTTTTATGAGCCCATTTGAATTCTCCTTAAATAAGTTGAATTGTTTTTGATATGCAAGCACCTTTGAATAATTTCCTAGTTTGAAAACTGAATAGCTCTAGAATGGCGGCTTTTCGATGCCACACTCGTCGGGCTTTTTGAACACGAGCGCATAGGTGAGGACAGGATGGACATTGCCATCATCGGAGGCGGTTGAGAGGAGCGAGTGAGTGGAAGGACTCTCCATGAACAGCATTTCCGCGTCGAACTGGCTCCACCGCCCGCGTTTAAGCTGCTCCTTCACATAACTGAGTTGGGTGTTTATCTGCGAAATTAATAAAAAAGATAAATACAAATGGAAAAATATGGATAACTCATGGAAAAATGTTGAAATATTTCCATCTATGATTAATTAATGGTGGAACAATATTCATGGTAAAAATTACCATAATTATAGGGTTTTTCAAATTAATGGACACTGGTACATATACTTTATATATATTTCTATGATTCATTCTAATCATTTACAACATTTTTGTAACCCATATGAAATGTTCATATTTCTATAATTGTCAAAAACTACTATCATTTTAATGAATTCGTGGAAATCATGTGGACACAATTGTGTTAAAAAATATATTATTGTAAATTTTAATAGGACAAAAACATTTTTTTTTTCATTATCAATAATTAATTTTTTTATTGCTGCAATCATTTTCAAATAAAAACTCTTAATGACTTTTACGGTTTTTACTCTAAGTCTTTAAAATGCTAAACTTTAATATTTACTCCGAAAGCTTTATTTAAGTTATCCTTTATTATCCCTTATTAATATTCTGCAATATTTAAAAAGCCTTATTATTACCATTGGAACAAGCAGCGGGTTTGAAGAGCAGTTAATCAAATCCGCCACAAATTTCCGCATGTTGTCTGCTGATGGCTTCGCATTGAGGGCCTGATGGAGAATGACCCTGATTATGGCTCGTATCTGAGTGAACAGAACAAAGGGTTAGCAATGTTGGTAAAGGAGCTTCGGAGAAGAAGGCTACCTCGGGATGTTTGCAAAGATAGTCCCAGTTTCCATGGCGCAATTCCTTTTGGATATGCGATATGGAGCCATAGTTCTTGATGGCCCGCGAGTCCCACTGGCCGAGGTCCCACACCTTGGTGAAATTCGTCTCTTTCTCCTTCTGCATCTTCGGTAGTTTTTCTCGCTTTTCGTACAGGAATTTTGAAAATGCTTTACAAAATAAAATAATTGAAGTGACAACTAGTTATATGTATAAAAATAACCCACATAAAAGATTCGAAGTTTCCAATGCCCTTGTAACTATGGCAGCTGATTTTTTGTTGTTTTATTTAGACCTCTTTTATAATGTTTACATTAATATTATATTTTGTGCTTCTTTTTAGACATTATAAGATAACGGTCATTAGTATGCCCGCATTTCCTACCAGTCAACGACTGGTCACATTGCGTGGCCTCCTAACCCCGGATAGTCTGGCAACGTTGACATTCTTAACTTGCAAAATTTAGAATTTGAATTGGCGCGCCTTCACTTCAGCTGAGTACTCGAAACGTTCGCTTGGCATTTCAATCCGCATAGCGAACGGTCACACTGCCCACACAAAAGAAAATTTTTGGACGAAAAATTTTGGATTTCCGCTTTCAATTAACAATGATGAATTAATTAACACTCAAATTAGGACAAGCAACAGCTCAATTTACTAGCACACCAGCAAGGCAATAGATAACGATGGTAAGCCCCGCCAGAGGCGTGCGTAGAACCAGTGGGCAGGCAAAAAGCAAAGCAAACCCAGCCGGCCAGGCCAGCCGGCTAGCCCGGAACGATGAGTGTTGGTCGTAATATTGAACCAAAAATAGACCGGAGCCGAATGGACGAAAATAGCCGCCACATGGGTATAGTATCCAACATGAACTGACCACCGATCCCCATTCCTTGCAGGCTGTGCTGGGCGCCCAACTGGTTATCACCCTGGTGATGGTCAGCGTCATCCAAAAGCTGAGTCCGCACTACTCCTTCGCCAAGTGGCTACTCTGCCGCACCGGTCTGCAGCGCTACCTGCACCCCACCGACGATGAGCTGCGCTCTCGGGGCGGTGTGCCCAAGGAGAAGCCATCGAAGGGCTCCAGGCACAAGCTGGCCAATGGAACGGGAGCCGCAGCCGGGAGTGGACAGTTCCACATACCGCGCAGCATCGAGGTGGAGCTGGAGACGTCGCCCGTGCTGGAGCGAGATGTGGTGCACCTGCGCTACTTCACCGAGTACCAATGGCTGCTGGACTTCAGCGTCTATGCGGGCATCGTCTACGTGATCTCCGAGGTGCGTTCCAACTAGCAGTCTAGTACGTTAGCTACCAATTTTGAAAGCCCTTTGTCCAATACACCTTTCTGTCATGCTAAATCTTATCGATGCTCCGTGCCGATCTTTCTGGGTCAGTTCACGTTCAACAATCGTTTTTGGACGACCTTCAAGTAATTTTTTTTAGAGAAAAGCATGCAAATCGGAAATCTTGCTTTTCACAGACCAAAATTATTGCACACAAATATCCGCTTAGGAGTTCAATGTCGGGATGATTTTTTCTGACAATTTAAATAAACTTGCAGAGGGTGTTAAAATGTTTACCAGAAGTTTGCATCGCATTGATGGAGACATCTCCGACCCTATATGTTCTTGAACTGTTTCAACAGTCTAGTTTATCTAGCCATGCCCGTCCTGACGAAACGTCAGGAATTGGAACTCTACATTATATAGCAGCCACAGGGTCCAGCCAGACTTTTAAAGATAATTTATTAATTCCTTAGAAATTGCCTTTAAATGTCGGATAGGGTGAACAAAAAGTGTGAAAAAAATATGCATTGGGCATTCAATTGTTTTTAAAGATTTAAGTATTGGGAGATATACTTCTAATAAAAATTAAAGCATATTTTAAATGATTTATTAGCGGTCCACATACAAACAAAAGACCAATTCGGACACCGAAAATAAATAGAGTATGCATACAAGAAAAGTTCTTTGTAACTTTAGAGTGGAAAATTCCAAAATATTACATGAAAATGGCAATTGTTCAATAATAATAAAAAAAAATAACCCCGTACTTCATAATCCACCCACAGCTCTTCCACTACTACTACCCGCTGCGGCAGGAGATCAACCTGAGCATGGTGTGGTGCCTGCTGGTCGTTTTCTTCGCTCTGAAGCTGCTCTCCTCACTCACCGTGCTCTACTTCCAGAGCGATGAGTCCATTGGTGAGCGGTCAATGGTGATAGTGGCCTGCCTGGTCTACCTGCTGGTGGCCATGGTGGTTTTGATTGTGGACGAGCGCATCCTGGAGACGGGCCTCGAGGATGCCTACGCCAGCTTCAATGCCAGCGCCTCCAAGTTCCTCACCGAGCAGGGCCTGCCCTCGTCGTAAGTGTTAGGGTCATTTAAAACCAGGCAGCAGGGAGCTAAGATTGCCTTTCGGTTAACTTTTGCAGGGGCCCCGCCTCCAAGATCGTCGTGAAGTTCTTTCTCGCCCTGGGCTGCGGCCTGCTCGGCTCGCTGTTCACCTTCCCCGGGCTGCGCATGGCCAAGATGCACTGGGACTCGCTGAAGTACTGCCGCGGCAATCGGGTGCTGCAGGTGCTGCTGAATCTCAGCTTTGTTCTGCCCTTCATCCTGGTCATCCTGTGGATCCGGCCCATCAGCCGCGACTACCTCACCGTGCGCGTTTTCCAGGGCATGCACCAGCCGCTGTAATATCAACCTCCTTGTCCTTTTCACAACTCAATTTCTGACCCCTTGGATTTCTCCCAGACTGAAGCCGCACGTGTTCGAGACCCTGCGCTTGCTGCTGGTGGTTTTTGTGGTGGTGGTTCGCTTCGCCCTGATGCCGATCTATCTGCAATCGTACCTGAACCTGGCCCACGATAAGATTTTGGACCTCCGAAAAGAGGCTGGTCGCATCACCAACGTTGAGTTTAAGCAAAAGGTGAGAAAATTTACAACAAAACTTGTTATTTGTTGTTGTTGCTTATGTCCGTAACGCAGTGATCTCCGACCCCATAAAGTATATATATTCTTGATCAGTTGGCTTTAATCTTTAGAATAAACCGAATTGAAATAGTTTTTTGAACTCTTAATTAAAATTACAAATCATGGAAAAAACCAAAAATAAACCACCGTTCCCGACATTTCGGTTAATTACTTTAACAGATCATGTAGATCACGTTTTCTTGCCTTGAGAGAATTTGACAGGATTGATATAGTCCGGGGACTAATCCCAATATAAAGCTACATTTGTTTATTAAACTTATACTATTACTTTTATTTTATTTTGTAACTAAATACGATCCAAACCTAATTTTTTGTAAAGACTTATTGTTGGATTTATTTCGAGACTAACATCTATTTTAAAAGTGCACCTAGTTTGAAAACCAAAAGAGCATTGTTAATACATTGTATTGTATTTCCTCCAGATCTCGTCGATTTTCTACTATCTCTGTGTTGTGACGTTGCAATTTGCGGCCCCACTCATCCTGTGCCTTTACCTCACACTGATGTACAAGAGCTTGGGCGGCTTCAGTTGGGCGGGCATCTTCTGGGAGAGCGGCGTACTGCAGCACGAATGCGCCGCTGGCGACGACGTGGAACCACCTAATGCCATGTCCAACGGTGAAGAAGGCGATTTCAATATTCTGGAGTCGGCGCAATCCCTGCAGGCCTCGTTTAGCAGCTTGAAAAACGTAGGTACTTTTTTTTTGAGTTTTGCATTTATTACAACTAAATGGATATTGCAGGTGTTCTCCACTGAGGTGTACAAGGGCTTTTTGGGATTCGCTACCTGGTGGAGCTACTTCACCCTGTTCGCCACCTCATCGCTGGGGATTGTCTACCAATCCTACTTTAACAAGACCTAGGTTCATCTTATTCTTATCACCGGAGCTTTCGTAGTCACGACACTAACATGTTGTTTTGTAGTCCATTCGTATCGAACATATATTTGATATTGTTTTTTTTTTTAGTTTAGTCACCTTGGAAACATCGGGGTATTCACCTTGTACTGTAAATAATGCTATTCTATTCATTGTTTATCGAGTTTTGTAATAAAGACTTCTAACCAAGCTGCCCTAAGAGTAACCAAAGTAAACTAAAACTAATCGGAACTTGTAATATGTGTTTTAAAATGGGTACTATGTTGTGATTTTTTTTACTAATTGTATAATAGTAGTTTTTAATATTTTGTCTACGTATCAGTCATTGAACAATCGGATTTATGAACCCCTTGTATTTTTACTACATATACATCTTATGCTACAAGGTTGTAAATTTTCCGCAACTGGTTGAATATCGTATAGCATTAGAAATAGGTTTTGGCCCTATGCTTAGTGTTTTTCAAGCTATCTACGAGCTATACTAAATAAGGCTCTTAATTGCTTTCAATACAAATTTGAACAGACAATTAGATGATATAGCTGCCATATAGCTTTGGCTCATACAATTTGAAGAATTAGTCAATATAGTTTGAATTGTAAATGTAAAGAATTAACAACAGTGTTTCGATAATGCGAATGTAAATATTTTGGGATATAAGAACTTTAATTTTAAATTTCCCAGATCTGCGATTATATTAACTCAGATTTGGATAAAAGTCCTGAAAGCCTAATATTAATATCAAATTATGAAGACAAAACTAATGCTTCGCCAAAATATTCAAAGACAGAACGGTATTACCCATTCTAAATTCGAAATCCTAACAAATTTTAAGATATACCAAAATTGATTTAAAAAACAACATTTGTGGTTTGGTTAATTCGCAAATACCATTTTATTAAACCATAAAGGTTGCGGGTTTAACCAAACAGACCACAGGGTATGTAAATGTAGAAGTATATCGGTTGAATTTCTCAAGTAGATAATGATAAATAGAGTCACACCATGCTAGTGAGTTCCCATACTTGAAGGGGAGCCCCTTTCCGGATATTGATTCTGGTAAGCATCCACCCGGCTTAGATCTTCGCAATGCCAATGACACCGCAACCGATGCGGGCGCCGGCATTGCCCGTGGACTTACTGAGGTCGTGGCCACCCTTGCCCAGATCGTCGGCATCGGCGTGGACAACCACGGTGCGTCCAATGATACTGTCGACGCCGAAGAGAGTGATCTTCGAGTCGGTGATGCTGACCGCGGTGGGACAGTTGCCGGTGGCCTCAATATTGCCCAGGTCGCCCAGGTGGCGGTTCTCGTCTCCAGGAGCACCGTGCTCCTTGCCGTGTGGGTTAAAGTGAGGCCCGGAGGACATGCAACCGTTGGTATTATCCCCGAACTCGTGCACATGGAATCCGTGCAGCCCCTTTGCCAGGCCACACACCTCACCGGTGACCTTCACGGGCGCCTCGTTGCTCTGTAGACAGCAGTAAGTTAAAAAAAATTAGTATTCAGTGAATCAATTTCCTTTTCAAAATGGGAAATTTAAATTCCTAAATGTGCTTAAATTCACGGTTTGTACCGCTTAAACTATCTTGTAGAACTTAATGATCTAAATAATTCGAATAGGGAGCTCTTTGCATTGTACGCATGATAATGCTCGTCTCTTGATAAGGCTGAAAGTCACTAGTAACCATGACAAGTAGATACAAGAGGAGCGGTCAGAAGAATAGCACATCTGGAGAAATCAGTTAAGGCAACAGTTGCTGAAGTTTTCAAACACTATATAAACAAAACCAACTTATATTTGCTCGCAGTTTCGAGCTTATTAGTTGTTAATAAATTACAATTCGATTTTTAATTTAATGTTTTTATAATTTTTTTGATCAATATTGTTCAAAATATAAAGACTTCTTTTTAAAACAACCATGAATATAATCAAACTTCATAAATGGGCTTGCAAGTGAAAAATATCTTGTTAAAAACATTTTAAAACCCCGTTGTTTAAAAACAGTTATTTAACCTAAAAAATTAAACTTTTTTGCCTGTTACGGTGTTCCCTTTTTTAACAACAACATCAAGGGTCTTATTTTTGTTAAAGGCTCAAAGCTTTTATTTGTAAGGCAAAGCCTAACCTAGAAGCAAATTAAAAGAGTTTTCGACATCCTAATTAATTGACGAGGAGCATGCTATTTGATGGCGGATGAAGAAACTGTTTACTACTATTACTTTAACGTTACTGATGCTGTTTCCCTGCTGCTAGGCTTATTCTATACATAGGTAGTGCTAATACATTGAACTGCGCTGTGCGCAAGTATATATGCCTGTACTAAAGAGGAACACATACTTGTGCTTGTTGAACTTATATAATGCTGCATTTGTTTGGTGACTAGGCAAAAACCGCAATCACAATCGCCCTCAAATGGAATGCTCGACGGAACTTCAAGCAGCTCAATGCAATTTTTGACGAGCGCGGGGGTTGCGGGGCAACCGGCACTTTGACCTTTAGTACGGCTTTAGCAACAATTTTCTAGAAACTTCCAGCTGAAATTCGGGAATGCTCACCTCCTGCTCGAAGAAAACTGTGCCCTTGGCATCGCCGTTAATAACGCAAACAGCCTTCACCATGTTGACGACTCACGATTTATTCTGATTAGTTATCAAGAGGAAATAAAATAGCGAACTGCGAACTGCGATTTATGTATCTCGAGTTTTCAATGCGACCGTTTTTTCGCTTATAAGCCAGTGTTGTCAGGTGGGGTCAGATCACCAAAAAGAGTTGCCGCCGGCCCTTAGTTCGGTTCGAATTCTACCCGGCTAAATAATTTTATGATTATTGGCACGGATTAAATATAGTATTCAAACAAAAAACAAAAAATAATTGTACTTTTACAATACAATTATTGTACTTTTATTTCCCACAAGGGTGAACCACGTAGAATCCGATTATCAAAAGTTGACAATTGTCCAATATTTTAAAAATAGCAAAGTTTTGTGTATTCATTCAATCAAACATTATGCAATTCGAATTCCGATCTTAAAAGATCAGATATCGTCTGACCGTTGAGCCGAACCACTGGTTCTTAATAGGACCGAACAATACCAAACCAGTCTGGAACCAGTTGCGTTCTAGAATTCGCAAAGAGTGACGCTTCTCACTTCGTTTTGGAAACCCTGCCTTATCGCACAATTATGGAGAAAATGTAAAAAAAAGCATGGGCTCAAAACTGGCACTTATAATACAAATTAATTTAATTCCAAAGGTCCAATGCTTTCAAGAGGATGCTCGACGAGAGGATCTTTACGGACTGCCGCATCACAGTCGGGACAAAGGTTTTCCATTGCCACAAGATGATCCTGGGGGTCGCCTCCGAGTTCTTTGAGCGGAGCTTCCTCTCCGATTTCAAGGAGGCGGCAAGCGGCGAACTGAGCCTTCCCAATATCGAGCCGGAGACGTTCGACCAGTTCCTTCAGTATGTCTACACTTATGACAAAGGAATACTTGAGACCTACGATGAACTGGCACTAGCCAAGCTGATGCAATGCGCCGACATGTGGCTGGTCCCCTCTCTGCAGGCGGCCTGCAATAAGCTTATCCTCAAGAAAATGGACTTCATGAACATCTCCAGTCTGCTGGTTTACTTCGAGTATGTCCATGATGTCAACAACGAATCGCTAATAGCGTCTGTTTCCATATATCTGAACAAATTTTCTGGACATAACTTTCCGGACGAGGTCTACCAACTTGGCTCCGATGCGTTCAGGAAACTTATAACGATTATTGAACGCGATTCTCCAAAAAGAAAGCTGTACGACATGTTGGAAAAATACCTGGAAATCAATGGATTCATTTTAAACGAGCAAGAACCGAAAAAGTATGAGTTCAAATGGCCTTCAAATGGGACCGAAGCGAGCCCTGATGGCTGCAATGTCAATCCCAATCCGTTTGAACTCAAGCCATCAAGGCTTTCTGGTCCATCCCAAGACTCCAAGTCTAAAGCCATCAACTTGCAGTATGTCAAGGAGCTGTTTAATCTTATTGATTATACCAAGATGACCATTCAAGAATTCTACGAGGGCCCCGGCAAATCCAAGGTCTTTTCCTTCGAGGAAAAGTATTATTTTCTGTACAGAATAGCCAATAATATTAATCAAAATAGTAATAGACACAATAGATATGGTTTTAATTAAAACAATATATTTGACATTTGATTTTTGTTTGTTTTGTTTTTTTTTTTAATACACAATTTGTCCAAACACTTAAATGGGATTCCCTTCATTAATAAGAAATAATGTGCAATCATTTCCTTCTTTTTATAATGTTATTGTTTCCGTAAATTTGTAGATATTTCTTACTAATTTTCATCTTTTTGTTTTTGCTTGTATTTTTTTAAAATTTTGTATATATATTTATATATATATATATTTTATATTTAAATCGATATAGGTAAAGGTATGTAGATAGGTAATAATATTCATTCGCCTGTTTGTTTGTTTGTTACTTGTGTGTGGTTGGTTGCCGGTTACTTAATTTTCCCCAATTTTTTCTCACGCTTCTCGCACAATTCGGTCACATAGCTATAACATCTTAAACATCATAATCATCAATCATTACAATAATCAATCGTATATATCTATATAATTTTGCTTTGTTTGCTGCTTTACCTCGCTTTAAACTTAAAATTTATTATATTACTTAGAGAGTAGCGTCATCGAGCATATTGAATTCGTCAGATCTAAGGGGTTAGAGTTAAATCGTAGCTTCGAATCGGGGTTTCGAATTTCTAATTTCGAAAGTGTGTACATGCAGTTGCCGCCGTTGAACGGTTCTCCGGCCAACGTTTCAAACTCAATCTCACAGTTGCTATTTGTAAAATTTATCTTTATATCAATTTATACAATTCTCCGTAGGCGTGGCTTCGCATTTGCTGTGTTGTTTTGATTTTGTGTTGGTTTTGGTTTCGGGTTTTAGTTTTGTGTGTTGATTTGTTCCTGCGATCTCGGGTATGGGATTGGCAAATTCAATATACAAGATGGAGATACTTTTGTTTTTGCATTCTAATTCCGTTTCATTCCGCCGTGGGGCCCCACTATTTGCCCTTATTCTGCCGGTGCTTCTGGATCCGCACGCATCAGAGCACCTCAGACACGTACTTGGGTCGCTTGGCCACGGTGGCCTCGCTGGCAGTGGTGACGCACTCCTCCTCGCTGGCATCAATGTGACCGCTGTAATCGGTCGGCAGCTCCTCGTAGATAATCTCTGAATGCTGCTGTTGTTGTTGTTGTTGCGCCACCGCCTGTTGCTGGTGCATCACATGGTTCCGCTTGAGTGCGATCAAAGCCCCCACACCGCCGCCCCCTCCGCTGCTCTCCACATGCGTCTGCGGCACGGACACGCCGGAGTTTTGATTGGTTACATAGTACGGACTGCTGCTGTTCAACACACATGAAAAGTCAATAAATAATTATGCGTGACCATTAAAAACGATTGCTTTCTACCAACCTGTACTGATTGGAATTGTTGGACAGCGTTTGCTGTTGTTGCTGCTGTGGCTGCTGTTGCTGGTGTGCATTTTGAGAGTTATAGATGATTTCTGCAAAACAATTATGCCCATATTAGTAACGCCTTGGATAATAATAATCGTGCAAAGCCGCTTCTTACCAGCATCAGCAGCACGCTGTTCCAGCGACATTCCCGGTGATCCAGGTGCCGATTGGAGCACAATGTCCTGCAGCGGCGAGCTCTCGCGCGAATTATCTGCATCGAATTCAAAATTATTATCTAGCCGAGATGGTTGAAACCCGAGAACGTACCCATGTGACTGGGTGAGACGGGCGCCGAGCGCGGCATCCCGTAGGGTGGACGGAAACCCTGGCTGCTCCGCTGGCGACGCTTCTTGTAGCTATGATCGATTAGTTTAGCCCCGCTGTCCGGATCGATTCGCCAAAAGGAGCCTTTGCCGGGCTCATCCTGGGATCGAGCCACCTTGATGAAATACCTGGAAGAGGATTGAATTAGTCCGCGTTGATGGTTGACTGCCAAATTTTCGACCTGACAATGTCACTGACCTGACCATTTTGAAACAATTATAAAATAAAAACAAGAAAGGAAGGCTAGCTTCGGTACCCGAAGCTTAGAATACCCTTGCAGACCAGTTGCCTTTGAATTGTTCGATCGATTGTATGGCAGCTATAGGATATAGTGATCCGATCTTTGGTTTTTAAATTTCCAAAAAAATTGTAATGTCTATGAAAACTGTTTTTCTCAAAAATGAATTAATTGTCATGAAAAACACCAGAGTTATGCTCAATGACCCATTTTCACCCATCGTTCCTATGGCAGCTATAGGACATGGTGGTCCGATTTTGATAAAACTTTCAGGATATGCTAAAATTGCAATTCAATAGAGTTTACCAAGAAATAAATAAAATATCCTAAAAAATGGCGAAATTTTGGCATTTTTTCCCAATCTTTCCTATGGCAGCTATGTGATGTAGTGTTCCGATTCCGGCCGTTCCGACTTGTATACTACCTGCAACAGATTGAAGGGTTGGTGCAAAGTTTCAGCCCGATAGCTTTAAAACTGAGAGACTAGTTTACATAGCAACCGACAGACGGACGGACAATCAGACGGACATGGCTAGATCGACTCGGCTGGTGATGCTGATCAAGAATATATATACTTTATAGGGTCGGAAATGTCTTCTTCACTGCGTTACAAACTTCTGGTCAAAATTATAATACCCTCTGCAAGGGTATAACAAAGCTTAAGTATCTATTGTTCATTGCCAGATCCGCAACTTATCAGACAATCTCGTATTTGCTTTACTGTATCCTACCTATTCAAACTGAGATTATGACGTATGGAATTCTGCCAGCCCTTGTTCGTCTCCTTGCGGTAGTACGGATAGTGCTTGACAATGAACGAATAAATGCCCGAGAGCGTCAGTTGCTTGTCCGGAGCGGCGGATATGGCCTGGACAATTAGCTGGGCGTAGCTGTACGGCGGCTTCTCGTTGTGATTGTAGCTGGCTGTGGAGGGAGTCTGGAACAGATCCTGCTGCAATGGGCAAATAACTTGTGAGTACACAGACCCGCTGGAAGCAAACCTTTTACCTACCGTGTTGTTATTACTGTAGTTATTGTAATTGTTGGGCTGGTTCTGGATGAAGCCCTGACGTGGACTAGCCGGACAACTGTTGGCAGCGCTTATTGTACCTGCAAAAGCGAAAGTAAACCATTAAAAAAGGGGAAACCATCAACTTGTCAACCAAGCCTTGGTTTGGGTGCCAACTGCCCGCCATTCTCTTTTGGCAGTCAAGCTCCCTTTTAGCCCTACGGTGAGGATACCCGCCTTTAGTGTAACCATCACAAGCCCGTTTTTTCAATTCAAAGTTTCTACAATATACATTTTACGACTGACGAAAGCATACTTTTGATAAAAAAAGGGTAGTCCAAGCGAGTTCATATAAACTAAAAAATCAGCCGAAGTTGTCATTTTTGTTTGATTGAGAAGAATCCACTAATTTTAATTTCTTTTCAATTTAAGATCGACTTTGATTTTAGGTTTTTTTTTTTTTGACTTCATTACTCCATTGCTTAAATCCATCTATAATGCTTTTTAGAAATGTAGGATCGGAAATAACTCATTCTAGCATGTCCTCAGAAACTTGGAAACCTGTTGGTACCCCTAAAGCTACTACAATTTAATCTAGAATCGATTGCCACTTGCCAGTTGGTGACAGGTAGGGGCTCTTCTGCTCCTTTTTGGGTATGGATATCTTGAGCGGAGAATATATGCCAGATCCGTCTCCAGCTGCGATCAGGTGAGCTGCCCCCGACGGAGGCGCCGCAACAATACTGCCACCACGCTGTTGCTGATGTTGCTGCTGCTGCAGGGTTGTGTGGTGGAGCGGGTGGTGTGGTGCATGCGGGACTGTTTGGTGCACCGTCTGCTGCTGCTGCATCGGCAGGTGGTGCGCTGGCTGGTTGTGCGGGAGCTGCTGCAACTGCGGCTGCTGCTGTTGGTTATGGGGGTTGTGCAGCAGCAGCTGCACCTCATCTCTCGGCGGTGGTGTGATTATGACATGAGCTCCACCAGGACCAGCGCCACCGCCACTCACGACCAAAGAGGGCGAATGGGCACCGGCGACATCCGATGGAACGGCGGGCGCATAACTCTCGAACTCGATGCGAATCTCCGTGCTGGGGAAGCGAAAGTAGCAGCTGCAAAGGGAAACGGACTTACGATTAGAGCTACTTTGTCTAAGAACTGAAATACATATTTATAAGCATTTTGATTGATTTCGACATATGGGCATTTTCACGGTATTGTAAAGTTTTATAAAAACAAAATATAAATTTGAAATTATTAAATATCTCTATTTGTTTTATTTTGATATGCCTGAGTTGCCGAGTATTCGATTGCCTATAACTTTTCCTTGACCGTTTATTGATTTTTTTAATTTTTATTTGTTTTAATAATTTGTACAAAAATTGCAACCATTAAATAAATTACCAAAGAAAAAAAGCCATACTGTGGAAATGGCCATTTACATAATAAGTATACATAAATATAAGACATGATAGAGGTCTCTTACCGTTGCGGCAGGCGCAGGGGATCGACGTTACGGCGTTGCAGGAAGTCGTCCACAAATATGCCGTTCTTGCTGAGGCACTGGACATAGAAGGCGCGCAGCTCAGGGTTGTAGTGCACCTGGAAATGCTTGCGCGAGACCAGATTGTTCTCGGCCACGTTAAAGTGGACCAGCGAGGTGGAGGAGTTCCGTCCGATCACCGTCAAGGTGTCCGTGATGGGCAGCACCTCCTGGTTGAAGCGCAGCTCTCCATATGGCGGAGCTGATGATGATGGGGGCACGGTGGTGGCGGAGGCGGAGGGGGTGGTATTGGTGCTGGCAGGTGGGTGGTTTGCTGAGTTGCTGTTGTTGTTGCTAGTCAGCTCGGCGCTGTTGTTGCTGCTGCTGTTGGTGTTATTGTTGTTCAGCGCCGCCGCTGCTGATGCTGCGCCATGGTGCAGCTGCAACATATCCTTGGCAATGGCAACGGTGGCGGCGTCGGCAGCCGCAGAGGCTGCAATGCTGGCGGGTGGTGTGTTCAGAACGGCGTGCACCGTGACAATATTATTATTATTATTGCTGCTGCCGGTGTTGTTATTGTTGCTGCTGCTATTGCCGGTGGTTGTTGCTAGTGTTGTGGTTGTTGTTGTTGTAGTGGCGGCCATTGAAAGGTAATCGCACTTGTCCTATGCCTCCTTGCTGTTGTTGTTGGCCTGTAAATGTTGATAAAATGTTATTAAACGTATTCTTAAATCATTTTAATGGAAGTTTTATTATTATATTCTCGAGTTTCTTTCTAAAGTTTTCATATCCCTTATTTTTTAATTGCACATTTCAACAGTATACAATTTGAATTCAACGTGTTTTTTATTCGCAAATTGATTTTGATTATTTTTTGTAGCAGAATTGATATTGCTATAATTAGTTATTGCATTGTTTATTCTTTTAGCATGTTATCAATGAATTAGTTTGACCACTTAATTTTCATTTAGTACGTGTGTTCACAAATTTCTTTGATTAATGTGTATCATTTTTTTAGTATAACTCCCAATTTTGATTGTTGATCCACAGAAGTTCTATCTTATCAAATGATATGTATTTTATTCGCACATTATTTGGCACATTGTACAACCATAATTTTTCTTAGTTTTTTCCACAACTTTTCACGCGCTTTTCGTTTTGGCCCCAAGGTTTCTTCTTTTTTCGTCAGTCACAAATTATTTTCCACATACATACACGCACGCAAACACAGACACACACACCATTGTATATGCCTGATTCTGGTTGCCCTGCTGACTGACAGTTTGTCTCCCTCGCACCTTACCTCTTCGCACCACCCCACCATCCCCTCCAACAACCTCTTCGATTCTGTTTCGGCTTTTGCTTTGCTCTGTTTTGCTACCGCAGCCGCACAGACACACACTTATGCACTCATGTACAACGCGCTCGGCAACAAAAACAAGCCGATTAAAGCAACAACAATAATAATAATAATAACACAACTACTACTACTATGCTGCGGACACTACGTGAGTAAACACTCTCATACACACACACACCTGGACAAGAGGTAGAGAGCGGCAACTACGAGAGCCTAGGCTCACGCTTGCGCTCTATCGCTTTCCCGGGCAGAGTGGAATGAAGTGGAGCAGAAGCTGGCGTATTGCCGGCGCAAAGCAAAGCAACAGAAGCGCCATTGGAAAAATCTCTCCAACTCCACACATGTATCCCTCTTATTCTCGATCTCTCCAAACTGAGCTTGCGGACAGTGTTGCTAACAGGAGAAAGAAACTGATTTTTTTCAAGAGTATCTCAAAATGTAGCTCGATTGTTTGTATATATATATAAATGAATGAATATCATTTATCAAATTAAGTTTTTTTTTTAACAATATACTGATAATCTGATAAGCATTAAACGGCGAAGCTGTTATTAGGTTCCACAAACTACATTGCAACTGAATTTTAATTTTTTAATACTCAAATACTTATATCTACCTTTAAAAAGCGAGCGAATGTTATTGTTTTGATTCCAATGTAATAACAATTAAATATAAACAAAAGACAAGTGTGACCATGCACCGCGGTAGGTATTTAGTCCAACTGTCAATTGTTATCTAAATATATATTTACATTCTAGGCGCTACAATCTTCCTATATGAATCCCCAAAATTGATCTGGTTCCTGGAAATCGTAAGATTGGGAGGGGGAATGAGGGGCAAAATGACACATTAACCACTTTTTTACGGGACGAATAACGAGCATTGGCAACTCTATTCGGCTCCTGGCTTTGCACTTATCCACACATGCGTGGAGAACTCACGGACGGACTCAGAACTCTCGCACTGGCATCCCCACATGGCGCCCCATCAATCGATCTTTGCTTGCATGCATAAACATGCAAAACGAAACCAAAATAAAATTAACGAGAATAACAAAAGGCAAACAAACGTCCATACATGCGGCCATATAAATAAACACACGCACACTCTCACGTATATATTGGCGAGTACATATGGCGCTGATGTGTTGGGTCACTCGTAACGGCAACAGCGAAAGAGAAACACAATAAATAAATAAAAACACCACAATACACAACACACTCATACATGCGCGCGCGAACACCGCGTATTGGAAATGCGTAAAAAATGCCGCTCGTTGATTTTTCAGCTAGCAACCGACTCCACCTGCGCACACATACATACAGACATAGGCGAAAACACACCGACAACGGACGACGGTGTTGTCTTGTTTGTCTCTTTGTAAACACAGAAAAAGCACACTTTTCACAACGCCATAGCAGGCAGCGCTTCTCTCTGGTTTTCGTTTTCGCTCAGCGATTGCGTAAACTTGCCGCCCGCTTTTTTCCCACCTAACATCAAAATATGTACACACACATGAGAGGCAACCACACAGCAATACATACATACCCACATACATGCGGCGATTGTATGTGCGTGTGAGAGCGTGTGTTCCAAAATAAAAACTTAATTTTTATTTATGTGCGATTTGCTGGTCGCTTTTCCGCTCGCTCTGCTATTGATTCTATTATTACTAATTCTCGCTCTTTCGCTGTTTATATTTTCGCCGTTGGTTATCAAACGCAAACTGTTTTTGTTGTTTTTCCATTTCGTCTCTTTTTTCTTCGTCTTTTTTTTTTTTTTTGCACACAACACGTTTTTCGCTGCGTGTTTGTGTGTGTATATTATTTTTTGTTCGCCTTGTTTATTTTTATTTTTTCGTACCTTCTTGAAAAAACCTTTGGCGCTCCGAATTCGTTAACTCACTCGATATGGGCGTAACACTAGTATTTGGGCAATAATTCAGAGCCAATTTGTTCACTTTTTCAGCTATTTTAATGCGGTTTTTCCGATTCTTATTGCTTGCAGCGCAGCGCGGTGAAGGAGAAGAAGAAGAGACCCGTTCGCGGAAACCAGGTGGCAACGCCACCACGGGGAGCCATAGCGCATGGACCTGCGGTGGCCTGGCAACGCCACCACATCAGCTGCTAGGCCGCATTCCGATTTTGTAACAGTTTTGCACGGTGAAAACCATATTATTTCTGGGCACTTTCGGATTTTGTCTGTGAAAAATGCAAAGCCTGACGCGTCTGCTGAACACAGCCCTCACCCTGCAGCCGGTACATCGGATGGGCCCAGGCCTCGTCAGCATGCAACAGTTGCGTGGCAAAACGAAGGTGGTGGAGAAACCGCTGCCCGGTGCCGGACAACAATTCCGCCGCACCGTGCATTTCCCCGAGGAGTACACGGTGGAGCCGCTAAAGATTACACATCTGGCCGGCAGAGATCCCGTATCCGGCCGCCTGGTGGCCAAGGGCATTGGCGGGGGCATTAAGCAGCAGTATCGCTGGGTCAAGTGGGTGCGGGACGGACCCGCGAATGGGGCGCCCCAGGAGGAGCTGGTGCTGGAGGTGATGCTCGACGGCTGTCGCACCGCCAAGGTGGCCCTGGTGGCCGTCGGCGATGAGCTAAAGTACATTTTGGCCACCGAGAACATGAAGGCGGGAGACCTCCTGAAGACTTCTCGTGTGATCCCTAGGATTCCCGGTGGGTTTTTTTTTTCTAAGTAGGCTGTTGCTATTTATATTTCTGAGCCAACAATTAAAAATCGAACTTTGCCGATTTTATTATTCTTCAAAATATTCATATTCAAGATTAAAGCCCTATTGCATTTATATGGTGATTTTCGAAACTCTTTCGCAATGCGATAGGATGTATGGTGGGGTCATGGAAAATCCTTTTCATGCTCGCCAAGGATGCCCCAATTTTAAGGTATGTCACATGTCGATCGTTTTTGATCACTGTACATACTGCATTAATTTTTAGACGTTCTTGCTCGTCCTAGTTTTTACTGTCGCAAAGTTTGGTGTTCCATCGCCAAAATTATGAGTTGGTCGAAGCATTCTTGCCTTGACAAGTTACTTCGAAAATCCTAATTATTTATTGCATTGCAAATGTCATAGTCAACCATTATTATGGGGAGACGAAAAGTTAAAAGTAACTTTACGGTAGAAAGTAGAAAACTTTTAAAAGCAAATGACTGTAATGGTAAAAGTGACCTGGCCAGAATTATAAACTGCAATTTATATTGTAAATTTTAATATCTCAAATTATTTATATTTAATTAAAATTTCTCCAGTGCGTCCCAATGAGGGCGACGCCTACCCACTGGGCGCCCTGCCCGTGGGCACCCGCATCCACTGCTTGGAAAAGAATCCCGGCCAGCTGTGCCACCTGATCCACGCCGCCGGCACCTTCGGCACCATCCTGCGCAAGTTCGACGACAAGGTGGTGGTGCAGCTGCCCTCCAAGCGCGAGTTTGCCTTCCAGCGCACCTGCATGGCCACCGTGGGACGACTGTCGAACACGGAGCACAACAAAGAGCACGTGGGCAGTGCCCAGCGCATGCGAGAGCTGGGCAATCGTCCTCGCTCCGGCCTGTGGAAGCGCAAGGAGGGCAAGCACGGTCGAAAGATACGCCGTCTGCCGCCCATGACCACAATATCGCCGCCGGCCGCGCCCAAGGAGGAAGCCCTCAAGTTGACTCTGCCCCTGTGAGGCCTGCTTTAATTTCTATGTGTCACACAATATACAGCTACAGCTAGAACTAGAACTAGAACTAGAGCTATTTGCGCGTTTTCTTCATGGAAAAGCCGGTTCCGTGGAAGCTCTCACCATCGGAGCCGTCCGCGGGACCGGCTGCCTCGTCCTTTCCCCTGTCGCTGATGGGGCGAATGTTTCGATCGAAGCGGATCAGGCCGAATTGGAAATCGTAGTCGGGCACGCCGCGGGGCAGCACTTTCTTGAGTACCGGCGCCTCCAGCTGGCTCTCCTTCTTCTTTTTGCCATCCAGGCGAACGCCCGAGCCCTTAAAGGTCTCCACCACTTCTTCCAGCACGGTGTTGGCAGCGCCAGCGACCACTCCTCCGGCCGATCCAGCGACGCCTTGCTGACCTGAGCCCGAGGGCTGGCTCTCCGAGTGATCCTTGTAACCCACCGGGGCCTCGAATTCCACGTTCATGTCGCACTCAATGATGCTGACCGCATTGCCGGGCTTCGTCTCCAGGACGCACAGCTCGTAGACCTTCTTGTTGTACTTGATGGCGATGACATCGCCCTTGGTGAGGCAGGCAAAGTTGCGCAGCGCGTTCTCGAGCACAGCCTTTTGGTTCGTGATGTCTAGGAAGTCGGTGCTCTGCGGCTGGAACTTAGAGAAAGTGGCCACCGGCAGCGAGACGCTCTCCACGTTCAAGATGTCGCCCTCCTCCAGGAGCAGGTTGTCCATCATCCAGTAGGGCAAATAGCACTTGCCCTCATCGGCGACGAACTCGAGGACGCCGGCGTGAGAGGAGCGCGACTTCTTGCCGTTGGTGAGCTTGAACAGCATTGGGTACTCCACATTCAGACGGGTGAGCGAGTCCAGCGCAGAGTTGGGCATGATAACTACGGATTGGGGAGTCGACGATTTAGACAGAATAAATGGCTAACTTGGCAGCTGGACTCACTCTTGCCCCCCTTTTCCACGTCAGACCGCTCGTTTCCGGGCAACATGGACACGGAGAAGCATTTGTAGGTGGCTGTGAAATTCCGTCCCTCCGGAAACATCATATTGAAGCCACTGAAATGGAACATCGTGTGCGAAAGCCCCTGCCTGGCTGTTGTAAGGGTTATTCCTGAATTCTACGCTTCAAATTTAAAGGTGTATTAGATATTATCCCTGTTCTCAGGGGCCTCGAATTTTGTTTGTCTGTTATTTTTTTTTTTTTTATTCTGTAATGTCACTGCAAAACACACACACTCACACTGCAACAGCTGCACGTCCGTGCTGCCACCTGGTTCACAGGCTTCGCTGGTACGGCACCTCTGTTCCGGGTAGCCATCGATCAATCGGTTAAAATATATTATTTTTAATACAAAATGGTTAAAGTTAAAAGGTAATTGATTATTTAAAAATAAAGCTGAAATACTGTGTTAAAGCTTGTTCAAAAATTGGGGCCTTTCAATTCGTTTGATCCATTAGTTAAAAGGTAAGTTATCTACTTCACCGTTTCTTAAGCATATGGGGAATCTATAACATAATCGTTAGACAATAAAGATTTCATATAGTTCTCGGAATAGGCATATTTGTTTTTTTATCGGCAATGAATTATTGAAAAATCTGCTGTGGTCAATAATAATAAGAAGTCTTAAACTTAATTCAAATTTTAAAATCATCTCAATTCTCGACTAAAGTTTCCAAAGCTTAAAACCCACCGCATAGAGTAACAAACTTTTAATAAATAAATTATTTACTCTATGCCCGAGGTGTGAAACCACGGTTAACAGAATTAACCGATTGAATGATCATTTTTAACGGATGGGCCGGATGCACTGAATTGTTTGTTCAGTATTTAAATCGGCTTCATTTGTAATGTAATTTGTAGTTAATGTAGTTGTATGGGAAAGAATAATCCAATATGTTATAAATAGTATAATTGTTTGAATATAGTCTTAATTAAAATAATATAATATTTAATTAAAGGGCTGATCCTAAACTCACTCCATAAATAGCCTGGGTTGAGTGTTGTTCTTTTCCCGGAAATATATTTTGCTAGTGGCACAAATATTTGTGTATCACAACCGTCTAAATTTTGTAATTGTACTTGTGCTCATTTGAACAGTATAACAGTTAAATTAAATTACATTTACAAATAATACATCGAAAAACAAAGATTGATAAATATTTCAGAGATCTGCGATTTGTATTATTGTTTATGGTTGTCATTTCATTCTGCATTCTGCTAGCTTTATTGTTTGTTATTTTCATTTGTCATTTGCTCTAAAAATATCGATACTTGACAATATCGCGGTGAGAATTTCGCACTGATGTTATCGTAAAGCATCTGCCAAATATTGTCTTTTTCGATATATCGATATAATATACTTTATTAACACGGTGGTTGCGCGCGACATCGTCCCGCTTAAATAAATTCAATAAACGCTTTATTGATTTGGAAAAGTGCTGCTGTTCAAGTGAGTACCCAAAAACAGAGCCACGAATTCCGCCGGGGAAATTTGTTGTCAGTCCATCTTGTAGTCAGCTTCCCAAGAACAATTAGGAAACCTCCAATGCGCGTGTGTGTGTGTGTGTGTGTGAGGATATCCTTGTGTATCCTTGCAGTCTGGCTGGCGCCGCGTGTTTTTCGCGTGGGTGTGATAGATTTTCGGTAATACTTTTTTTGGTTGCCCCACACAAAAAACATAAGTATTGAATGGATTCGGTTTTCTATACAACAAAAAACGAAAATTATTAGTTCCGAGTGTTTTGCTAGAAAAATCAATAAAGTGAGCAACAAAAGGAGGACAGAGGAAGGAGGGGAAGGGGGGCTGCTGTCGAATGTAAAGTGTTTTGTGTTGTGTTTTCGCAGATCTGATTGTTATCCATTGTGTCCGAGTACAGTTACTTTCGATATTTTGCATACAGTTTGGCAGCCACTGCCGCCATGTGCAGCTGTTTTCGAGTCTCCGTTTCTCTGTTGTCGTTCGTTGTTGTTGTTGCCTCGCAGCTGCACCAGAAGCAGCAACAACATCGAAGGGAGAGGCAGCTAGGGTGCGACAAGGGCGGCGCTCGCGCTCTCGCTCACCCACTCGCACTCCCCTCAGTCCGTTGCTTCTGGCAGCTTCCAGACAGTCTAGCTCTTCCACCGCCCACTCTCTCGCTTTCCAGCAACAACAGGCTGGCATGATTCATTGCTCATCTCATCCCTCCCCAAAATGTACACAATTCTATTTTCTTTCCTTGTTTCTTATTAGAAATGTTTAGTTGTATTTACAAATATTGTAGAATATTGCAAAACTTTGGCTGACGTAAGTCCGGAAAAATATCCTTCATCTGCATCCTTTCTCTTTCTTTCTAAAGATGGCATTCAAGAAAAGTTTATCTTTGCAGCGTTCTTATTAAATTTTTAGTTGAGTCTCCACCCACAGTGGGATCCGAACGTCCTTTTAAAAAAAAAAAAAAAAAATTTAAATGGGATGACATAACTAATTTAAAGTGCACCGAACTCACTTTTCATTCTATCCAGTTTACATTTGGACGTCAGGCACAACAGACGTGTTGCAAAAAAAGAAATTCCATCTTTGCATTTGAAGATTATCTTCATTTAGCTGTACATATTTGTGGTAATAATAATAATAATATATAAAATACAAATAACATGTAAAAAGAAGAATTTAGGAAAGGAAATTTAATACGAGCTCTCATTTAGCGGTTTTAAGTATTATATATTTTGTTTTCAAAAATGTTTCTTGAAATGTAAGCTGCAGAAGTTACATGTTTTTTTTTTGCATAATAAAACATTTTAGTTGAAAGATCAATATCAAATAATTTAATTTGTTTTACAAATTGTGTTAAGTTTTTAGAAGTGCTAGAAGTGCTCCACTGTGCAGCTAAGTACGGTTTGCCGAAAACTTCAGCATCGTTTTGCGTACAGTTCTTCCGTCGGAAAACTAAATTTAACAAGCCGCCAAAAAATGCGAAAATAGAGCAGCACACCGAAAAGTATTTAAACTTTAAAATAGCGCAACGACAAACCGCATACGCATGCTGCACAACCGTGTGTAATGATATATTAATGTATTTCCATATCCCAATATTTGGGCTTACGTCAAACAAAGAGAATTTTTCAATTGGAAAGAAATCGTGTTCCTTGCACGAATGATATCATGAGTAAACAACAGATTGGTTCGGGCCAATTGGGTATTGGGCTGAGAAAAAATAAGGATGCTGGTGGGTGGTGGGTGGTGTGGCAGCAACCCCGCAAGGTCAAAGCATATACAAAAACTCGCTGCCGGATGGAAAGTGTGTGCAAATGAACCCGATTCAATGCTTTTGCTGTTGCAACTTGTGGGTTGTCCAATGGGCTATCCTAAAAATGTACTTGGATTAATATTTTAAAACAAATAAAATATTTTGACACAAATGGGGTCCTATCAGAAATTTCAAAATTAACATTAATTACAGATATTTATAATTCCAAAGCACAATTTCAATCCTAATTCTTTTTCGCTATTCAAAAAGCCCAACTGTACATTTATTATCGCTGGTTGCCAGGCGCCTGAACAATTATTGAATGGGAATGGTTTTTCTATAGGTACACAGAACATCACTTCTACGTCTGCCCAATATATAAATATATAGTTACCCATGAATACATACGCATACGACATACAAACATACATACGTACATATGTGAAATTCAACGAGGCGGCAGAGACGTCTTTTGTTGATTTCGTTCTCGGTGCCGGCAAAAATATCCATTACTTTTGTTTTTGTTTGGTTCTCTGAACACGTTTTAAAAATCAGCCGACAAACTCGTGATTCCATTTCTGGATCGCGTGTGGCGGAAAAAAACCCGAAAAGCATGAGCACATTAGCTTCAGCGTTAGTGTGCTCTTGTGCTGAAACTTAAGAAGTCAGAATTAAATAAAGAATTCGCAATATTTTGCCAGCTTGTGAAATTTGTACAGTCACAGGTGGTTTACAGTTGTAATTTTAAATCAGTTATTAAAATACCCATTGGAATTTTCAAGTGCTATTATTATATTTCTCTTGAAATTTTACTCACTGTTTTATTTTATAGTAATAAATTCAAAAAATATATATTCAATGTGCTCAAAGAAATTGGTTAGTTAAAAAAAAATTATAATAAAATTCAATACTCGATCATTTTTTACTAAAGTACTTCGTAAATTGGTTGTTTTTGTTTTCCAGTAGGCTGTGGCACGTGTTTGTTAATTATGTACCTTTCACACTTGGGTGCATTTCCAATTGGATTGCGCCCACTTGGATTACCGGTTAGAATGGGGAAGGGGGGCGGTACTGCACAGTTTTGTATTCACTGGATGAGGTTGTGGTGTTAATTCAAAGCAACTAAAGCAACTTACCCCGCCGCGACCTTGAACTTGCGGCGGCAACCACCCCAAAAAAAATGCGAGACAATTGAAAGGCAACAACAACAAGTGGAAATTGTGTTAGGGGTGCAAGTGAATAAGCCGCTTTTCCTCGTCCTGGAAAATCGCAAGCTAACAGGTCTTTAATTTGCCGCCTGCTCCGTCCTTGGGACAGTGCGGCAAATTAAATCAATATTAAATGCAGTTTGCTGTTCCCAGAGGCAGTTCCCGTGGAAGCCGGTAGGTGGCGGCAATGTCAAGGTTGCTCCTGACGTGCTCAGTGCATCACACACTGTGACAAAAAATTGTATTTTCGCTAAACCTACTTAAAGGGATCATCCACTAAAATTCCAACACAATATGCTTTACTAAACTTTTAATGAGCATAATATAATAACTAACGAGTTTTTTGTTAATAATTACATTTTTTTTTTTGTGTAAACTAGTTTAATGGAATAGTTTGCAAGTTTAAATCCTTGTAAAGTTAAAATATTATTTTAAAAACTAGCTTAATGCATATTAGACGCATCGTTTTTTTGTGTGCATCTCGTTATGGGCCATCTGTTGTTATTTTTCACGTGCCATTCAATTCATTTTAATTCCATTTCCATGTCATGCAATGGCAATAGCCATAGTAGTCCATGAAACTACCCCAGGGCACATTGATTGGTCTACTCCCTCTGTGGAACCACTGCCACCCCCTTTACTACCACCCACTTTCCCCCTGTTTTACTTAACGGTTGATTTCAATTACAAACTGACCGGTTGCCAGGTAATCTCATTAATTTCTCAATGGACATTGTACAGGAATCGACTTATTGTTGTGGGAATCGAAATGAGAAATAACTTGATTCTTGAAGTTCATTTTACAGGTATATTCAAATTTTATTTAATTTTCTATGAATAATTAGATGAAAGCATTATTAAATTCGAGATCCTAAGGTTAGAATGCCATTGATTTGTACATGATTTTTGTAAATTTAAAACTTTGATATACATACTAACGGATGGACAAAGCTGTATCTAAACAGCTTTTGATGATGTAAAGACTATATATATGTATATAGTCTGAGAAATCTCCTACATTTCATTTCACGTTTCTGCGCAAAATTACAATACCAATCAGCAAAAATACGAAATATATCCTGAAAAAAATTCCTGTGGCCGACTGTGCCATACATTTGCTCTCGATTTATGGCTTATTGAATTGCCATAACTCAGTATTGGTATTCCTATGTCATTCCTTCCGTTCGTATCTGCCAATTTCACCAGAGCTAAAACGCTTTTATTAGCATTGAAATGGCTTCAAAACTGTGCGGTTGCGTGTTTGCCTATTTTCGATCAAAAGTTCAAAATACGCCAACAAATTGGCGGCGATTACTACCGAAACTATGATTGCTTCCTTTTCCCATTTTCGTTGTGGGAATCCGAAAGGTGCACCCCTCTGGGGAGATGGCAAGTGGGCAGATGGAAAGTGGAAAATGTCGACGGCGACGCACGCAAATATGAAAATTTCGCGACCATACGTCAGCGTAATCAGCATATAGCGCTGTTCTGCTCGGCGACCTTGCTCCAGCGCTGTGTCAGCCATTGTCCTGATTACTTTACTCAAGCCCCCGACCTCTGACCCCCTTGTCACCCACTTGGCGTCATTTGTCTTCCACTTGTCGGTGGGTGGGATGATGGGCTTGTCTTGGGGTTTCTCAAGTGTGGCGAGCGTGAAAGGTAAATGTTTTTTCTCGGTTTGTTTTGTTCCCCGGCTTTGTTGATGTGGTCATAGGGTAATGAGTAGCAATACTAATTTTAGAATTTAGTAGCTTCTATAATGGGTCAAGACCACTTAAATTTACCCTTTATCAAGATTTCATCGTTTATCCGAAACAAAGAAGCTTGTTCAATTTTACTTTAATTTTATTTTAAAAATGTATTTCAAATAGCTTGTTATAATAGTTATCAAAACATCTGTACAAAAAATAAACAATTTTTGTTTT
>JAJJHY010008789.1:3524894-3560514 GCA_021224005.1 Drosophila setifemur | reverse complement strand
TATATAATATAACTTAGCTTAATGCTCTTTTTATATATGCGAATTTTATTGTCTAAATATTAATTTGGACCAACTCATTCCCATGTATCGATATTTTTCAGAGCTCACCAATAGTTTCATACATTTTCATCAGCTCGGGGCAGTCATTGATCTTTATTGTAAACAATAAAAAACCATTGGTTGTTGAGCTAACATTAATTGTTATTGTTAACTGAACAATGATAAATAATAGCAAGCGTCTATTACGTTTTCAATTGCAAATGTTTAATTTTGATTGTATCAGTTTGCTCGGCTAATTCTACAAATACTCGTACAAACAAATAAAGAACGCGTGAAAACGGTTGAAACAATTTAATTTCAATTGGAAAACTCATGGAAACTGTTTTGTGGCGGTTGTTACCGGTTTAAAGTGGCTGAAATGGAAATTCTTTTTTAAAATGTTTTTTTTTTATTATAACATTTCTTTAAAAATCCTATTTTTAAGCTGTTTTAACCAGTTTTAACTTTGTTGATTGTTCGGTATCTAATGAGTTTAATAGTAACATACTCGTACAGTTTGGCTCATTGCCGTTTGAAACCTGAGATGTTTTGGTACAGCTTTAGAGCGGAAAGAAAAATCTCCTTGACCATTAAATTCTTAAAAACCGTAATTAATATTATTTCTTTCGATTTTTCAGACATGGTGAATAATTCTCTATGGTGGATACAACATTGCTACCCCGAACGTCAGGTGAGCTCTTTCAAATTTAATATCATAAATACTTTGTACTCAACTTTAACATTTTCCTTCTTCAGTTTACCAACTCGACAACTCTTAACTCCTACTCAACATAACAAGAAACTTATTAGTATTAACAACAACAACAAAAACAACAACCAACACCACAATAACACTACATAATCTTACTCAACAACACCAACAACAACAACTATCGGTTAGTCCCAGACAGTAATCACCACAATTGCTAAAAAAGGCTTCAACAAAAGTATAAGAAACGGAATTAATGGTGGAATTAATGTTGAGTCTGCAGAAACTTCTTAACATCCGAGCGTTGAATTCCAATTGAGTGCAGCAACAACAGCAGGGACTTGTTAGGCCAAAGGATAAGTTTTTATTTGAAACAGAAACTGTTCGTTTCAAAATATATGGTGTATTGGTGGAGTAGGAGTTAATTAATTTATTCATTGCATACTTTTAGGAAGGGCTGATCCTCAGCTTTGAAGAGAGAGGCTCCAAACCGAATCGAAGGGTTTAACAATAAGAGATAACATTTCAGGGTATCCTAGTTGAATAAGTTTCGCACCTGGTCAGTTCCAAGCGGCGAGTTGTTCCCCGATATTCATTATGAAAATAATGACAATGAAGTTTAAGCGCAAATATGGCTGTTTAGAGAATATTTGAAAAGAATTTCTCACTTATTAACCAATTTTTGAATTTTTTGTTCGACCCTCTCATTTGTTACGTAGTCTTGTATTTTATAAGTTTTCAGCGATTGTTTTGCACATTTCCAGTCAATCACCCAGTTAAATCCACACCGCATCTAGTTCTTGAGTTCATTTTTTTTGAGGGGCAAGTAGCGTAATCAGTATTCAGTTAGAGTTGAGGAAGTTGAGTGGCTTGCAAGGAAAAGAAACATTTTGAGATACATTTAAAACCAAACCACATAAACATGGAGAGTTTTTCACCGGATCTGCTATGGATGGTCGTCATTGGCTTCCTGATCGCCTTTGTCCTGGCATTCGGCATCGGTGCCAACGATGTGGCCAACTCATTTGGAACGAGTGTGGGCTCCGGGGTCCTGACCATTAGACAGGCCTGTGTCCTCGCCACCATATGCGAGATATCGGGAGCCGTTCTCATTGGTAAGTAATAAAATTAAAAGAGTAGAGGAATCGGGCAGTACTTTTGCAAGTCAAGCTAAAATTTTAATAACGGATTAAAAATCTATTAAATAAAAAGTATAGTATTTTCTACAATATTACTTAAAATTTCAAGACAGACTTTTTCTGAGCAAAAACAAACATTATTTATTTGTCAGGAAAAGAAAATAAAAAGGTATTAAAAATGTGAGCTTTTAACACTTTCCCTTAACCAAAACATTTTTTTTTATTAAATTTCATTTAAAATTACTTTGAAAGCTGAAATAGATCAAAATGTACATGTTTAGAAATTGTGTAGTCAAGGAAATTTATTTATTAAAATTATAAATTCATATAGTATGGTAAAAATAATAGGTATAAACTGAAATTAAAATAAATCTTTAATAAGTTCGATGAATTCACACTTACAACATTTTTTTGAATTCAGGCTACAAGGTATCTGACACCATGCGCAAGGGCATTTTGGAGGTGAGCCTGTACGAGGGCTCCGAGGATGTGTTGATGCTGGGCTGCGTGTCGGCCCTGGCCAGCAGTGCCATTTGGCTCCTGGTGGCCACCTTCCTTAAGCTGCCCATCTCCGGCACACACAGCATTGTGGGATCGACCATCGGATTCTCTCTGGTGGCGCGCGGCATGCAGGGCCTCAAGTGGTCTACCCTGGGCACCATTGTCGGCTCCTGGTTTATTTCGCCGGTGATGAGCGGCATTGTGAGCATCCTGCTCTTTCTGGCCATCCGCCGCTTCATCCTGCGCGCCCAGGAGCCGCTTAAGGCGGGATTTCGATCGCTGCCCATCTTTTACGGCGCAACGTTCTTCATCAATGTGATCAGCGTGGTACTGGACGGGCCCAAGCTGCTCTACATGGACAACATCCCCACGTGGATAGCACTGGGCGCCAGCCTAGGTCTCGCGCTTCTGGTGGCGCTGCTCACGCAGCTGGTGGTGGTGCCTCTCCAGCGTCGCAAGATCGCTAAACGGTTGCGGGCCGAGAACCCGGTCAAGTTCAATTTCGAGGACTCTGTAGGTGAGTGGGTATTTATATATATATTAATTCCATTCGACAATGTGACCAAAAATGGCTATACCCTGCACAATCACTATTTGCATCCATCCAAATACCATTTTATTTGATTGTCTTTTTAATTTAAACAATTGGATTGCTAGAAACATATTGTGGAATATTTCCAAAGATATTAAATAAGAGTCTTTGTATTGTTGTCTGATGAACTTATTATTCTGTATTCTGAGAACAACTAAAATGTTTGCTGGGGCTAAACAAATTCTCTAACCAATGCAAATGAATGTATAAATAATAATGAAATAATACCAACTGATCAAATTAGAGTTTTGAGACATCTACGTTCAAGAGATATTTATACTAAAATAATTTTCACTTAAGCATGGGCATTTGTTTTTCATGTTTGTACAGTTTCTTCAATTAAAAATAATTTTGTTGTAGGATTTTATATAAATCCGTGTATCTACATAAATATGGTCAATTTAACAGAATGAAATACCTTAAAACATTTTCCACATTTTTATAAACAATGTTTTTATTACCTAAAAAGACCTTTTTTTCTTTTATTTGATTTACATATTTACACATGTACATCTTATGTACTTTTTTTTTACAAATTATTTGTATTATTATAAAATAATACGATAAAAAATGAGGATAAAACAAGAAAGGGTCCCTTGCAGACCAGTTTCCTTCAAACCGTTCTATATAGCGATCCGATTTTTGTAAAATATTTTTTTAAACGATAAAGACGTCAATGAAATCTATATTTTCCAGGACTGAATTAATTGTCTTGAAAAATATCAGAGTTGAGCTTAATGACCCATTTTCTCCCATCGTTTCTACGTATATAGGATATAGTTTTTTTAAGATAGTTGATTAACCATTTAAAAAACACTTCTTAATGACTTTTTTAACCTATTCTGAAAGTATCATCAAAATCGGACCACTATATCTTATAGCTGTCATAGGAACGATGGGAAAAAATTGGTCAGTGAGGATAACTCTGTTGTTTTTATGACAATTAATTCATTCTTGGAAAATATAGTTTTCATAGACATTCGCCGTTTAAAATAAATTTAAAACCAAAAATTCGAAAACTATATCCAAAACTATAACTATGTCCGATCAAACGGTTCGAAGGCTACAAGGGTATTCTAAGCTACGGATCCCGAAGCCAGCTGTCCTTTCTTAATATTGCTGGTACCTGTATATATTGTTAGGCCCAAGATCGAACGATAAGGAAGGATGAAATTAAGTACCACAAAATTTTAAAGAAAGTTTACAATTTTTTTTTTTTGAACCAAGAGAGGAATCAGGAATTTCGAAGGCTACTCTTGATTTTCATTCTGAATTTAATATTGCAATGTTATTTACAACGAAAGCTTAGCAACTAGTATCGATAATCGAGTTCTTAAGGATCATTTGGTCGAATCATTTTGGATAAGCGGTATTCCGGCAGTCCGTTGGCTGACTTAGTTCCGACGGGATCTGTTCCGGTTGTTGCGATTGCTGCGCCTGCTTCCACCGCGGTTACGGCGCCTGCGCGTCCTGACGGCGGGTCGGGATCGGGTTGCAGTCCACTTTCTAATCGTTTTTTTCTTCGATGACTTCGATCCAGCTGTTGTGCTAGCTACTGTGGAGGCAGCGGTTGTGCTGTCTGCAGCGGAGCTGGGCGCAAGAGTGGTGGAGGCATCGGTGGGCGTGGTCGGAGAGGTGGGATCGGTGGGTGTGGTCGGAGAGGTGGGATCAGTGGGCGTGGTCGGGGAAGTGGGATCGGTTGGCGTCGTGGGGGATGTTGGGTCGGCGGGTGTCGTAGGGGATGTGGGATCTGTGTCGGCAGCCTTGGCGGTTGCCACAAGAGCCAAAAAGCCGAGGAAGAGAGCCAGTTGGGATCGCATCTTGAAGTGTTTATTCGAGTGCTGGAACTGATATGGCTTTTCTGGCTGTAGTCGGAGTATTTATATCCAAATCGTAGCTGTTAGAAGATGGTTCCAGCTTGTTTGTGTCAAGCAAACAGTCTGATATTTTAATATTTGCTTAGTCGCGGCTCGAAAATCTAATTTAATACAGAAAACTAGATTGTTGAAACAAATATCGACTCCATCAATTTCAGCTGTAATACAATTTCGACATTTTCCACAAAGCAAAGAACTCATTGTCATAGGACAACACAAGCCAAACAACTTGAAGTATTATGTTTACAACTAATCACTATTGTTCGTTACTTATTTAATTAAATTTTTCTTTTCCAGAATCGTCGCCCTCGGGCAGTCCAAAAAAGCAGCGTCGCCCCTTATCGCTGGTCAGCGAGGGCAAACCCTTGCCCGCCATTGCCGAGATCACCGAGCTGGTTTCGCTGAGCGACAACTCGCCCAAGACCTTCAAGCTGGCCCCCTTTGGTATGGCGGGCAAGAACAACAATGCGCCCGGCGAGGAGTACAAGATCGATCCGCAGCTGATCAAGAAGGCGGAGGATCTGCTGGGCAAGGCTAGTCTGGATAACACTGATCTGACCATCACCAGCCTAAACTTCATCGACGAGCAGCAGCAGCAGCATCAGCAGCAACAGAACGGGCGCAAGTTGCAAGAGTGCTTCAAGCGAGTGCAGTCGCCCAAGGAGGAGCCAAAGGTAAGGGCAGCCCCCTGAGAAAGCCCAAACAAAATAACAATTCACATTTGTATTTTTGCAACTCCAGCACAAGTCAAATGCCAGTGGATCGGAGGCGGTAGCGGGAGCAGCGGCAGCAGCAGCAGGAGCAGGTGCCAAGGCCACCAATAACAATCTGCAGGTGGTGGAGAGCGGCGGTAGCTTGGATTTGATGATCAGCTCCACCCTGTCGCCCAACTCCAGCAAGGTGCCGCTGATCGAGAGCAAGGAGGCGTTGAACGAGCAGGAGGATGAGTTCAAACGGTCGTCGGCCGGCGGACGAAGCACAAGCGGTGGCGAAGAGACGCCTGAGATCTCGATGCTCTTCTCGTTTCTGCAGATCCTGACGGCCACCTTCGGGAGTTTCGCGCACGGCGGCAATGATGTGAGCAACGCCATCGGCCCACTCATTGCCCTGTATATGATCTATCGCGAGGGCTCGGTCATGCAGACGGCGGAGAGTCCCATCTATATTCTGATCTACGGCGGCATCGGCATCTCCGTGGGCCTCTGGTTGTGGGGAAGGCGCGTCATCGAAACCATCGGCAATGACCTCACCAAAATCACATCATCGACGTGAGTTTTGAAAGATTAATAGTTTAGAATGTTCAATTGATGTCAGATGAAAATTAAAACAAACACAAAATAATTTCATCAAACATCAATTTACATTATAAAAATCAAGAAATTTAAATCACGAAAAACAACATTTCTGGATTTGGTGTACTGGAAATACCTAAAATCGAACATTAATTCAAATTTAATTTTGTTTAAGAAATTAGCAAGTATTTAAAAAAATTGAGTTGAGGGAATGAAAATCTCTTAATCTATATAAATGTAAAATTTGTTTTATTAAACAAATTGAGAAATATTTCCAAAAGCAAATAGATAAAGAAACACATTCTCTTGGGATTATTTGAAAATAAATCAATTAATTAATGCTCTTTATTGCAGTGGCTTTACAATCGAAATCGGCGCAGCCATCACCGTACTGCTGGCCAGCAAAGTTGGTTTGCCCATTTCGACCACCCACTGCAAGGTCGGCTCGGTGGTTTTCGTGGGTCATGTGAGTGCGGCGGGACGAAAGAAGAATTCAAGTCCGGAGCCGGAGCAGGAACAGGACCAGGAGCAACGAGCAGGAATGGAGAAGGCCGCCCAGCCGAGTCCCGCGCCCATGGCAGACGGCAGCGTCGATTGGCACCTATTCCGAAACATCGCTTACGCCTGGATTGTGACAGTGCCGGTGACGGCGCTGCTCAGCGCCGGAATGATGTACGTGCTCTGCACCATCGCTGTGGAGGACATGGGCCGGACCTAGATGCGGTCGGAGAGTGCCACTCAATTATTAATTGTAATTGAAAAAGCAACTAATGTTTCGTAATTGTACAAGTTGGAAAAACACAAAACTTAAGATTAAACACGCCAGAGAAAGAAACACACAAGGGGAGATGTGAAGAAATCTTAACAAAATTACTCGCCTAACTAAAGCATTGTACTTAGCTCATAGAACGTCTCTGAAGCTAACTGATATTGAATATTGATATTATTTGATATGTGTACGCCAAGCATTTCGTGATTTGATTCAGTTTGTATACACCTCCCCTATACATGTCCCCTAACAAGCTACACATTTAAAATTCTTTTGTAGACTTAGTCCAACCCAAGCCGAAATTACAAATTAATTTACACCAATCTATAGAACAGAGCAAAACACTTGAATAAAATACAAACTATGTATAACAAACAATTTTGTATGGTCTGGTCAGGACCAGTTTATATTGATTTATTTTATGGTTTTACAAATTCAAAATGTTCTGTTCCTCTTAAGCTGTCTGTATTAAAAAAATATATATATATATTTGAATTTTACATTGACCGATTTGTTCCAAATTTGGTTAATTTTAATTCGAAATCTAACTTTTGAAGCTCTAAAGTCCGATTTATTTACATTCCATTGAGAGCAAAATTCGTCAAATATTGAAATATTTCTATGAAGATATATGGAAAATAAATACAAAGTTATGACACTCCAGCATTATTTTACTCTGAAGCCGACTGAAGCATTCGACTACCAAAGTTATTGTTTGTATTGTACTTATTTATTAATTCAATTAGATAAATAAAATTCTTCAGCAATATGAGGCTAACTGGAACAAATTAAAAGTATCATTTTGAATGCGTTCCAAATGGATTCCTTAAATGCTTAAATCTCCAATGTTTTTGATTAAGTTAATACATTCTACGTTCCTTTATCTAAAGAATCCTTTCGCCTTTTATCTTTGTTATTCCCTGTTTGATAAGCTGTAACAACGGATATATATTTAATATTGCGGTGATAGCTTAACTAAGAACAAAATTACAATGATGGGTAATCGAGTGCTTAAGGGTCGTTTGGTCAAATCTTTTTGGGTGTGCAGCCTTTCGTTGGCTGACTTAGTTCCGGCGGTTGCGATCGCTCCGCCTGCGCCCACGACGGTTACGGCGCCTGTGCGTCGTCCTATATAAAAATAAGTGTTCCGTGAATTACTATTCTGTTGGAACTATTAATTTAAAAAGTCGCCTTTTGGGCGTTGCTCAAAAGTCCCGATAGAAAAGCTTGGGAATGCTTTCACTGACATGAAGCTCAAATGCAGAAAGCTTTTGAGCGCGGAAATCGAGCGACAAGTGCGGATTCCAACTTTCGGTTAGTCGAGTTTTGAGCTTCGATGCGTTCGGTTCGCTTTTCCCGATTCCGCGTGATTTTGCAACCCGGTTTGGTTTTTTGGTTTTGGTGCAACTAAATCTCGAAACGCCTGCGCAATTTGTAAACACAAGATCACAAATTCGGTGTGCTAACTACTTGAGTTTTGTAGACAACAAAATAATTGTGGAAAATTACAAAAGGAAAACTTGTTCTTAAATAAATTTTGGATTTACGCATTCGGATTTTCGCTGAACCTAGGATTAAAGGTGAGAGATATTTTAAGGATATGCACTTGGTTTCCAAGATAATTGGTTGGGATCTGAGTTTAGGATATCCTCTCTAATTTCCCGCATTTCTGGGGCACAATTCCTAATCAATTCAGTTACCACTAACTTCAAGTATTACTTAATTTCTTTGCTTAATCCGATTTCCGTGCATTGAACTTTTTATCTTTGGGCCTTTTTTGCTGGCCTTTTGGTGCTGTTGTTGTTGTTGTTGTGGTGTTCGTTGTTATTGTTTTGTGAGTTGTGTTTTTATTTTTGCACCGACTTCTTGTGGTTTATTTATTTTCTTGGTGTTGCGTCTGTTGATTGTTTTTATTTTTCTCTCACTCTTGCAAACGGCCTGTTCTCATTATACCCTTGCAGAGGGTATTATAATTTTGACCAGAAGTTTGCAACGCAGTGAAGGAGACCTTTCCGACCCTATAAAGTATATATATTCTTGATCAGCATCACCAGCCGAGTCGATCTAGCCATGTCCGTCTGTCCGTCTGTCTGTCCGTCTGTCTGTCCGTCTGTCTGTCCGTCTGTCTGTTGCTATGTAAACTAGTCTCTCAGTTTTAGAGCTATCGAACTGAAACTTTGCACCGACCCTTCAATCTGTTGCAGGTAGTATATAAGTCGTAACGGCCGGAATCAGAACATTACATCACATAGCTGCCATAGGAACGATTGGGAAAAAGTGCCATAAATTCGCCAATTTTTTAGGAAACCCAATTAATTATTAGAAATCCATTTTAAGTGACTATTTGAAAGTATCCTGAAAGTTTCATCAAAATCGGACAACTATATCCTATAGCTGCCATAGGAACGATGGAAGAAAATGGGTCATTGAGCATAATTCTGGAGTTTTTTAATATAATGAATTTATTCTTGAGAAATACAGTTTTCATATACATTAATGCCGTTTTAGAAAATTAAAAAGCAAAGATCGGATCACTATATCCTATAGCTGCCATACAATCGATCGCACAGTTTTAAGGCAACTGGTCTGCAAGGGTATTCTAAGCTTCGGGTACCGAAGCTAGCCTCCCTTTCTTGTTTTATTTAATGAGTTCTCCGGTATTTTTACCTTTGTTTTGCATTGTTCGAAGCCCTGTTTGTTCAATAGGCTTAAAACGTATTCAGCGTCTCAGCCGACAACAAAATGATTAGCAAGTGGATTTGACTTATATGGGGATTTCCGATGTCGTTTATCGTATATTTGCTTTAGTGAATGAAATCGTTATTGTGAGGCCTTCCGTTTTTTCTACCTATTCAAAAGAATTAAGATAAAGTAATATAAGTAATAATTATTTCAATATGTTATATGCTATATCTATGTTATGTTATAACAAAGTAATTTTCCAAATGCTTCCAATTAGTTAAATTGAACAATGGATATATTATATTCTATCGAAAAAATAAAAGTAGAAAAACATTCCTGTTAGCATTTCTTATAATATACCTTACAAAACTTTATAAGAAAACAATAATTAACTTTTTTAATGATGAATGGCTTTCTTCCGACACTACTTCTTGCTGAGCTAACAGCATAATTAACTCTTTAGCAAATGAATAACCCCTTGAATCATAGATCGATGTCAAAAACATCAGCCCAGCGTGTGCGACCCATTTGTCTGAAAGCCCAAGAAAAAACCAATCGCCTGGCCACGGACAGGTGTTCGATCTCCGGGATAGTTTGCCGGGCTCATTATGTGGCCGGGCATAGCGGTATTCCAGTCAAAGCGAGATGCCGACGCCTCAAGATTGCGAACCTACAGCGGACCGAAATCTTAAAACCAAACCCACTTGCGAAAGCCACAGAGGCAATTCTGTGCAGAACAAAAGCCAAACTATCGAAGCCATTAAGCTGGCCGAAAGAGCTCCCAGTCGGAGTCGGAGTCGAGGCAAAAGTCATTAAAGACAAAAATCTATTGAAAACGGCAAGCAACACGCCTTAAAAATACTTGGCCGTCGGAGCGTCGGGGGCAAATATTTCAGTTGCACATGGGAGATTTTTTGTTCGATCTGGCCAGGTGGATGCCATAGCTAAGGCCCCGCCTATCTGAGTTTACCTTGCCCGTACATACCCACAACATGGCCATGTTAATTACGCGCTTATCAGTTCATTACAAGTCCGGAGTTTTTCTCAATCCAACCCCGCAATTACTTGGACACTCCGCAATCCAGTCCAGTCAAATTCCAGCGGCGTTCTAATTTCTTTGCTTTCTTTCGCCTCGATTAATCAAAATTGTATCTATCGGATGCTTGGCATCCACAATACATCAACCGAACGGGGGCTGTAATTACTGGATTCAGCTTGGCACTCCACTCGAAAGATCGCCAACTGCCTTTGCATATGAGTATGTAATGATAACCCTCGGAGCGATCGGAGCACACTTTCTCCTCCTTTTGGCTGAGGCACAGAGTTTCCTGATTGCCTGATGGCCTTATGGGAGTGTCCCATCCCCCCCGCGTCTCTGATGCCATTTGACAATCTATGGAAAAATATTGATGATAATATTCAGTTAATACGAAAGATACTTTCAATTAAGTAAAATGGCAGCAGAGATTGGTTTCGCTAATTGGAAAACATTTTTAGAGGAAAGAACCAGTTTAAATCCTTTTACGTTCATTTATCTTACAACGGTTAGATGATCAGAAAAGTTCAATTCGTTTTTGTTTTATGCTTCAACGATAAAAACAATCATTTTTTAATAGGCTGCAAGCAACAAATTGAATTTCTTTGATAGCAATACGAGCAAAACTTAAAGATACCAGTTAAACTATTCTTTTAAATTTTTTGTTGCATTACTTTTAGTTTATTTAATGATAAAAACTAAGAAAATTCCTATTAATTTTTTTATTCGACTACAAAAATGTATTATGATAAATAACGGAAAATGTTATAAAGTTGGTTTTTAAGTGGAAGAGATTTTATTACGGATTTAATTGCAAATTTTCCATCGAACTCTAACTATCTAACTATCTTAAGAGAAATATAAAAACACAAGTTGTAGCTATATACCATTGCATTAATCCATCAATTGCACCAGCATGAAAATAATCAATAGAAATGTCACCAGAAAAGGGAAACAAAATGCTTGCGCAATATCCCCAAGAAGGCAGCGAAAAAAAAAAACAGGGGAAGAAAAGATAGATGCGGTGTCAAAAATTTGAAATTAAAACTCTAAATGAAAAAAACTAAAAAAAATACAAGAAACGAAACACCCAAATAATGGTCACTTTCTAACGTGGAAGCAGCCTGTTTCCTGATGTCCCATGGCTTTCCTAGGATTTCCTTTTCTTTTCTTTGTTTTTGTTGTTTTTGTTGTTTTTGTGTTTGTATTTTGTGATATTTTTGTTCGTTTCGTTGTGAGGCAGGCACATTATCGCCCCGAAAACTCACTTGACAGCCAGACGCAGTCCGCATCATTGTCATTGAAGTCGACGACTCCACTCGACTCCGCCACCGACTGCATTTCCCACTCAAGACAACATTTCATAAAGTTTATTAAACTTTAGCCAAATTGTTAAAGCGTCGATTTGCTGGCGCTGCCCCAGCGTTTTCCCCTCCATCACTCCGTCGATCCCCTTCCCGTTTCCATTCCGTTTTTTGTACCGCCGTGGGCGCTCCAAACGAGTCCATCAACTTTGGCCAAAAGCCAAAGCCAGACCCGGACCAAAACAAACTGCCACATTGGCCCGAAGTGGATGGCTCGAATGCAATGGCAATGGTCAGGGGGAAAATGTTGGTTTTCTTTGAAGTGGCAAACATTTTCCCCGAACACTCGAAACATTCAGCGGCACTCGCACTCGCACGCGGATTATCATTCGCATTTCGTGTCCCCGCCCGAGAATTGCGAATTAATTTTCATTTTCATGAAACTGTCAAAAAGTGAAGTCTATTAAGCGATCACTTCCTTTTGGGGAAAACGCAATGGGAAAATGGAAGAAAATCATTTTGGTGTTATGTAACGGAAACTTTATTGGGTATTGAATAATGCAAAAATTGCTAACTGGGGGATTATTAAATATACTCGTGTAGATGACCAAAGACATATGAATAAATGAAAAAAAAATTATGTTTTAATTGGAATATTGCAATATTTATATATATTCTTGTTTAATAAACAAATCGACCTAACGGACTAATTAAACAAAAATTTACGGTTTCTCCAAGTTAGAGAGTTAACTAAATAAATCATCATAATAATAGCTTCAAAAAGTATAAAATTATTTCTGTGGAATATATTTTTTTAAAGACTGATATTATTAAAAACTTTATCAAGTCTTGCTCTTAATAACGATTAAATGTATTATATGGTTATTAAAATACTTTAAATTATCTATTTCATTAAATAATACATCTCTTATTTTGTTTATTATTTAATGGTGTTGTTTATTTTTATTACTTTATTTGTATAATAATATTTTATTTATTATGCTCTTAAATGCGTTCACTTACATATAAATATCACCTACAAACAGCTTCAAAATGAACAAAATAAATTTGCAGCACTCCCTGCTTTCTTTTGCTGTTTAATGAAATTACTTGCCAAATTTTTTTTTTGGTCTTAATGTCTATTAAGGGGATAGGTGAACTCAGAGTACTTGACAGTTGGTAAGAAAGTTTTAACAATGTCTTGGATATCAGAATTAACTCGAATTCCAAGACCCCTCCACGCCTGTCCCTCCAAGGTTGCACCTTTCACTGGCTCCCAATAAATTATCTGCCAGATATGTTCAATACCTTGCGCATGCGAGCAGAAAATGCATTGAAAACAATAACAAAACATGTCGCTGCGCATTTGACTTAATTAGGAAATTGTACAAGTGCATAAGTGGAACCTTAAGGCAGCAGCAACAATCGGCAGCGACCACATTAACCGCATTTTTCCATCAGTCAGTCAGGTAAACCTAAAGATATGTCCCCCGTCCCCTCCTCCAAATAGTTGTTGGGCTGCCTTTAATGTTGCATTTGCATTGAAAGTTGTTTTGGTTCGGTTCCAGGCATTTGCGCGGACCACGAACTATCTGCACTGAACTGAAATCGAAAATTCAGGCGGAAAATCGCCGGGGTAGCGTTTCTTTTGGCAACACCTAAATTTTAAATTTGGTATTAATTTCTTGTTCATCTAGTATTGACAGCGGGAGTTTTTTACATTGATCAAATAAATATTTTATTATTTACGAGTATATGATATTTAAATTCAACGTGAAACGAAACTGATTTCCGGCATTTATAATTTCTGGAATAAATAAGTTCAGATATTTATTTCACTTTTCCTGTTAACAGAATACAAGCAATTAAAAAAAAATAAAAAAAAACTATTATTACCGCTAAGTTACAAAAATATTTATTAATTAATATGCGGTTTAAGTATTAATAATATTAAAAAAAAACTTTAAATTACAATAACATAAGGTGAAGTCAATTTATAAAAATAGTTTTTGTATTATATGCAATATACTAGTAGTTCTCAAAATATATATTTTCATTAATCTTCTGTAGAATATTCCAAATTTTATATATCTAGCAAAGAGCAACTGATGCCCGTTATTTGATTTTAATTTCTATATTTATTTATTACCTCAGTTCAAGCTACTCCAGTGCACTGATAGCTCTTTGCGTTCGAAGAACAAGTTTTCCGTTTCGATTGTGAAATCGAAAGCATTTTTGGTTCAGAGAGAAAAGAATGCGGCAATAATCGCCGGCAGCCAATAAACATAATTGCCCAACGGTTTTGCCAATCATTTCGCGGGCGTGTCTCAGTTTTTATTTCTCTAAATTTCCTATGCAACTTATTCATTTCCATGGAAAATCATTTGGTCAAAACTTTCATTAAAAAATGCCGAAACGTCTGGGACAATTGGAGATTGCGAATACGCCCTGTTGGCCGCAATTTGATTATGGAAATGCAATTTCCTTCGATTCGCAACCGTTTCCTCATCGATTCAAATATTACATGTAGTTTGCATCCAACTTCAGTATTTTCATAACACGCAAATTATAATAACACGCATGTCGACCCGAATTTGATATGATCTTTTCATCTGATTTGCCATGTTTTGCATTGCGTTTTCGGCTTGATCCAATGACCTCAAACCGAAATAAAAATTGAGCGGCCCAAGGGGGGGACGGGGCACGGGAGAGGGAAGTGTGGCTAAGTAAAAAAGTTCACACCTAAAAGGCTTTGCTGAAAAAAAAAACAAAAAAACCAAAGCAGCCACGATTTATTTGGGCCAGCCAAACACGAGCATTCCAAAATGCAGGTGAATAGCCCACGCCCAGGCACTCCACTTCGGTCCCGCTGAGCTGGAGCTCAGTTCAGTTCATTTCAGTACAGTTTCAGTTCACTTCAGTTTCAGTTTTAGTTTCGGTATTAGTTTCATTTTGTCTGCGGGCTTACCTTGCCTGCCCAGCCCAGCCCAGCAAATCGACTTTTGTGCCAATTTTCAATGCAAATCGCATTAAGGCAAATGTTGCAAACGGCAGCCAAACGGCACACACGCCACAGATACTCGTACTTTGTAATTTGCAACAATTTCTTAATGACCAGAGCAATGCTCAACAAAACGAGCAAAACGGAAAAGAAACTGAAAGCCACGAAAAGAAAAAAATATAGAAGAGCATTTTATTTAAATGAAAAATAGCCCAAAAGAGGTTACAGAAATATGTTTTAAGAATCGTATAACACAGGAAATATAAACAAGAATTTTCTTAAGAAATGTGAAAATAAATTTACGCTTGATTTTAGTTGAGTCTTTTAAATATCATGATATAGGATAAAATATTTATTTAGGGAATGAGTTTTCACTGTAAGTATTATATAAAATGAATTCTTTTTGTTACAAAACTCTGGGTAAAATTTCAAAACCCTCTCCAAGGGTATATTAAAAGGGAAATTAGAAATAAAAATATGATCTATTTACATATTATTGTTAATGTTTTTTAATTAAAAATCCCAGAACATCCAAAAGAATTATGGTCTTGAAAAAACAATTTCAAAAATGCACAATTCATTTAATTGTATTACAATTGTATTACTATTGTTCGTAAACATTTCTTACGTGGGATAAATTATTTCTTAAGTGGTATTACTTAGTCTCTCTAAAACTTTAAAATTAAAACCTAAACTAATACGCGATAATCAATTAAAATCGAGTTAAATATTACAAATCATGGATTGGAAAAGCAATTTTGAAACTAGCTTATAGCGGTGGGTAAATTGGCACAATTTGAAATATATCTTTGCTTTTATTATTTCAAACCATTAATTAAGCTTATATTTCCTCCAAGACAGTATTATTAACTGATTAGTGTGGCACTTATTTAGTTTTTCTCCCCCATCAATATCATGCATCTGACCAGCATCAATATGCCAGACGGATTTAATTGCCAATCGGTTTTATAAAGTGGCTAATAAGCTAGGCAGTCGATACTCGAATGGATGGCTATGTGAGGCTGCTAATGCTCATTACGCTCAATTTGCGTTGCAAAGTTGCAGTTGCAAATGATTTTTTTGGTTTCGTTGGTTTTCGTTTGCATACTCGTACATAGACAATCATCAACAATCTCGTCTCATTGCAGCTAAAATTTATCGTATCGCTTTGGCCATTTGCAAAGTAAAAGTTGTGATTTTTCTCTTTTTTGTAGGTTTATGCATTTGCGAAAATAAATCTTTTGTTGGAGAAGCGTTTATATTTTCTAAGAGAGTTTTGATTTTAGTATGTGAACTAAGTAATGCTTTGGAGCGAGAAAGTTTCACAGTTCTATGATGGGAAAATAAAATACAAGTACCAAAAACATTACTGAACTTATACTGAACTTCCTCAGCTCTATCTGGGAAAACTAACAATAGTGATGCAATGTTTTGAACATTTGGCAAATGCTGGTTGCTAATATGGAAATAATATTCTGTTTATATATGTTTTTGTAATTTCATCATTAATGCTAATATTTTGCATTCGATTACAGGTAGGCAATCTATCTCCATCTCCCAGCTTGGATGAGCTGAACTCACGTATGTGGCGGGTATCTGCGCAATTTCTATTTTTAATCGCGGCTTAAGTGTGTGGGCCGGGAATCAAAGGCCAGTCATCAGCGACAACAAACAAACAAATCAAAAATGCTAATTACGCAGGTAGAAATCAAAGTTTGGCCAGCAAATGGGGAAAAATGCGGGAGAAAAAAAGGAAAGCCAAAATTGGCAATCAATGCGACCGTTTTGCCTAATGGAAATCGAACATTTTCGGCCATTGCAGACGGATTGAGATTTATGCCAATGTCTGCGAGCTTTCAAGTTCAATGCAATGGGAAATTTCAATTAACGAAAAAAGATTTCCAAAAAATAAACAAGCAGAAGACGGAGGGAAAAATAGAAATTGGCCACTTGAAAGCAATACACCGCCGACGAAACAGAGGAAGCGAAAGATGACCAGATCCGAAGATACACACAGAGATACCGCGATGTGGAGATACAAAGATACACAGCGGTCTTGTCAACCTACCTACGCTTTGTGCACTTGACCGGCTAATGGCTTTTTTGCGTTTTATTGAAGAGATCTCACCGGCAAAAACGAAGCTTCGTCTTCGTCCAGCCGTCTCTGTCCAGTATCTTTTCTTTTCACAATTTGGCAGCTTGTTGAAAGTGAAAAGTGTGAAAATGGCTAATTAAATGCACGAACGACCCGCGAACCACTCCTCCAGCCTCACAGCCATCATCTCCATAATTTGTACGGTCCAACTTCTTGGGATAATGTGATTTGCCTGGCTCACGTCTTTTGGGTTTCACCGAGGCTAATTATGAAATTTCAGTTTTTGTTTTGCCGCCTCTGGAGCTCTCGTAGATACTCGTACGTATAGCCAAGCACATGGAGCAAGTCATTTCCGTCGGTTTATTGAGTGATTTTAACGAGTGCCGATCCCCGAAACTTGAAAGCGCCATTTGTACACTTTGTTTTCATTGTACGAGTATTTAGTTTAATTCTGTGTTTTCGAATGCTCTGTTCTGCCCGTGGATCAGCGAAATGTTTAATAACTCTCAGCACGTAGTTGTAATTACGCCTCAAGTTCATCGCTTGAGTCTTTTGTTTTACGACTAATTTAAGCCAGGTATGTTTATCATAAAGCTGGTCGTTCGAAATTGAGGTTAGTCTGCTGAAAACGATGTTTTGGTTTAATTCCCCATTCATTTGGTAAACAAACCCAGTTTTTTTTTTGAAAGGGAGATGAAGGGTAAAGGGTGGAATAAGTAGGAGAAAGGCAGATCTTAGGCAATGGTAGCTTTCCTTTAGAACTCGGATTTAATACTAGTTTAAATCCCATTTTTATGTAACAATTGTATTAGCTCAAAAGTTGGAACAACGCTTTTCGAATTGAATAGCGAATTGTGCCAATCTGCCTTTTTAATTTATGCAAATCCGTTGAACTCTATTTCGAACCGTTGAACTCCAATGAAATGAATAAGCTGAATAGTTCCCCTCCCTTGAAGCTATTCAAGAGTAAAGATTCAGTTAATGGAAATGACAGATTGGCAGAGCCGCAGTCGAATCGGAGAAATTCAATGACTACCAAATGCAAATTTGCCTTTGCATTTGCATAATGTAATCTCAGCGAAAATTAAATATTCTGTAACTGGTTTTTTTAAAGTCGATGGAATGCAGGCCCAAGCAAAAAAAAAAAAAAAAACAAATTATAGTCCGAAGACAAGCCTGCAACAATAAATATATATTCTAGCGCCGAGATCGAAAACTGGTTTTTCCCAATCAAAACTGTGTCAAATCATGAAGAATGCGCCAAAGAACCACACAGATATTTCAAATTGCGAAAAAGAAGGTTGGTTTTAATCAGCTGAGCATTTGTCTCGAGATATTTGTGTGTGTTTTGTTGTTGTTGTACATTCTCAAAACTAATTGGGCCTCCAACTGCATAAATAAAGTGTTGGAGCGGACCCCGAAGTTCGTTGACTTGGTCTTCTAATACGATTTCATGGTTTAAGGTTTATAACTGTGCCACCTTTCTGAAGTCGATTAAGGCAACAGCCGAAACTCAGAGACGCCGATTTTCGAGCACAACCAGAACCAGAACCATCAAGAGTGGGAAAGTTTCGGGTGAAAAGAGGAATATTACAACAATTCTATTAAACATTTTAAAAATGATAAAATGCTAATGTTAGTTTTGGGAACTAATAACTGAGATGAGAGAGAATAAAAATCCATAAAAAGTTTGTTGTAGCAGTATGATTGGGGCCTTGAATACTTTGAACTTTGTATGCATGCCTTAAAATCGAATTAATTGGTATTTGTTTATTTAGCAGGCCCAATAAATCACTTTGCATTCATATTTTTTTGGCCAGGCAATACAAATATTTATTTGTGCAGCATTCGTCTCATTTGGGATTCATTAGGCAATGTTTTGCCTGCTGCTGTAGACTTAAACAAATAAATATTCATTTCGGCTCACTTGGCCTTATAATATTCGGTGAGAATAATTCCCCGAAATCAGCGATTTATATAATATTTGTTCAAATAATGAGCGAACCGCTTGTTGGCTTGACAAATGTTGTAGTAGTGAAATAAATCGATTCGCTCAACTAACAGATACTGTTGTACAGCCACTTCATAGCTGAGATACATTTCGCTCGCTACTGCTGCGGCTTTGTTCTCATTCAGCTGGAGTTTGATCTTTGTTATTTTGGCTCGTTATGGCATTTACCGAGTTGTTGCTGTTGTTGTTGTGGTTTTTATTGTGGTTGTTATTGTGGTTTGTGCCGCTGCAATGTTGAAAATAAAAGTGAGCGCCGTCTGTGCTTTGGCTGTGCTCTGCCTTATACGTATCTGACAGATATTCAATCTTCATCTTTACCATCAAAGCGTTCGTCAAACGTGTTTTATTGTATGAGGCTTGCGCTATTTTCTGCGTCTTGTGTTCTCATCGCCGAGTGGCTCGGTTCTGACCCCTCCCCCCCTGAAATCGCCCCCCTCGAAAACTTCTTTGGCCCATCCATGTCCGCCCGTATTTATGGCCGGTGCCCGGCTGATATTTCTCCGATCGCTCAGCTCGGGCTTTGGCTTTGGCTTCAGTTGTGGCTGGGTCTGGACCTGGGCAGTCACGACATCTGAACAAGCAGCACCAGCCGACGACAGCTCAAGGTCGCATTCCTTGCAGCTGACGCAGTCGTCAGTCGTTTGGCGATTTGTTTCACATCGGTATTCCTACAGCCACATTTCGAAAGGTTGTATCTTAGGCTCGGGCTGCGAGTATCTCTGTGTCGGCGATTGGTGAGTGGGCGGACAAATGAGTTTCGGTTTCGGCTTCCGAATTGTTGTTACTTTGTTCTGGGAATTTCTGAAGACAAGTGCCATTGGATCAATCATGTGGCTGAAAAACGTATCTCAATTTAGAGAAATATTACCACAAAGCATAACACAAAATCTCAAATAAATGCAAGGATTTTTTCAATATTAATTAATAAAATAGAACAGAATATTTGATTGATAAGAAAACTTGTATTTTAAATTTTTGTTATATGTAATCCCTACATAAATACCGTTACAATTCTTTTCACTTCCGTTTTGCTAAAATACAAATAAATATGTTGAATTTTCCTAAGATTGATTTGAACTCATTTATTTTGTATATTCAGTTTTTATTTTTAATTAAGCCATTCAGGTTAATTATTGGGTAGTTTTGTTTTTGTAAGTTTAAATTAATAATATAATTTGTTTTAATAAATGTAATAAATTAAATGCTTAAACTACAGAAACTGAACATGTACCGATGATAGAAAAACTGAATGGTTACTAGAGTCGGCACTTTGAGATTCCATCTGGACTTAATTTATGATGGGGCGAGCTGGGTTTTTTTCCCCGCCAGCAATGGCAATAAACAGGAGATGCCGGTACGTGAGGAATACTGCTTAATGAAGTTGCCAATGTTAATCCAAGATGATGCGAGGACTGACCAAACCCAAGATGGGTGTGTCCGGTGATCCATTCGCAGCTGGGATGGAGTTTTGAGAGAGAAACATCACCGCTCAGTGGGTTAATGGAGCAGAAAACCTGAAGTAAAATATATTCTGCTTAATGAAAGTTATTGAGAAACTGTCGTTTCGATTGTAGAGCTACAAAAATGATCAATCAAAAATCCCGAAAATGGTAAAACTGGAAACTTCAGTTAAATTTATTGAATAGGAGAAAATTTTGACTAGTTTTGGTGTCCAAAGCTAAGAATAACCCTGCAGATGTATATATGTCTATGTATTACTAATTAAAGTACAAAACATATAACTTATTTGAACCCAAAACGCTATTAAAAGCGTTTCTTCCATCGGAAACATTAAAGAGCAATATTTTTGGCCCTACTTGGTTTTCTTTCTTTCAACCAAAACTGTGCAATAAATTGAATGGTTAAAAGTTAATTGGAAAATGCCAATTGTTTTCGGCAAGTTCAGGCCGTAGATCACCTCAGTTGAGTTCCGTTGAGATCGGGGCATAGTAAAACAGGCCATGGACCGTATCTCTTTATGGAAGACAAGTGTCAGGCGAGATGTCTGTCAGTCGTCAGGTTTTCTTGGTGCGTTGCTAACTTCGGTTTTGAATAGTTTTTTTGTTTTTTGTTTTTGTTTTGTTTTCGGTGCGGTTCGACAGCCCAGAGTTAAAAAATAACTTAAACTTTTACTTTCACTGCCAATTTGCCTGAACGAACAGGCCGCCGCGTCTCTCAATTTGCATGGCAGCCTGGCCTGAGCCAGGGGATGGATTGTTTCGGCCGGTATGGCTGAACAATGTTATTGTGTGCGGCCGTGTATCTAAGAGTCTTTTGCAAATGCATCTGGCGGCAATTTAGCGCACAGATACGAGTATCGGTGTACGAGTATCTCTGCCCCCTTTCAGCCAGTGCATTGTCTTCGGCCTTTAGTTTAATTTCATTTTCACAACAGCACCGGCAACATCTTCCCTGGCATTCATCTTCCAGCCCCGCCCCCTGCACCGCCCACCTCCCTTACCTCCCATACCTCCGCCCGGACTGGACACACGTGTATTCGCATGTGCTGTAATTTGATCGTCACGTCGAGATTTCAGCCGCAGCAGGCAGCAAATGTTAATGACGAGCATTTGATAATAGTAACTCTGACCCTTCTCCGTTCCCATCTGCATCTTCCTCACTTCGCCGACTTAACTGATGTTGGACATGCTGCTTAAAGTTGTTTACCCGATTATTCGCATGTATTTGGACTGTCAGGAGAATGGTCGTTGACTGCTCATCAGCTCTTCGATTCGGCGAAAGTTTGCCAAAGTGATTTGAGCCTTTTGAGCAGCTGGGGAGTTAGGGTTGGAAGTACCTGTATTAGGCATTCAATCTCAGTTATATACATACGAGTAAAAATCTTTAGTCACTCTAAATTATATTATATACAACTCGCATACATTTTTTTTCTTGTTAACCAAGGTGTTTTTTTAAATTTAAGTATGAGTAGTTAATATAAAATAAAACGAACTTTATAGCTCAAATTTTCTTAGTTGAATCTACCATTAAATTTGGAGTGTTCTTCAAAAAAGTTCTCTCTCTGTATGAGTTGCATGGATTGAATTCTTTTACTTTGAATGTAGAACCATTACATTTGAACTCTAAAAATAGTCGAAGCTGTGGCTTGGTAATTTAAAGGTAATAATCTAGGCTTAGCAATGCTACATTCGATTCTCTTGGCATTGCATTGAGTTAAGTTGGCTGGTTGGCGATGCTGGCCTTGTTCTTAATAGACAAGCGAAGTTTTGCATACGTTTCCATGGCAGATGCATAATTAACTCTCACACACACCAAATGCTGCCATATCGGGTTCCAGTGCTGACCACAGTGACGATGCTAACCTTGCAACGGCTTCAGCGGCATGAAAAGAATGCTGTTGCACAGCTTGCAAGTTCGTTGCCTAAGTCTTTCGTTGGGGGCCGGCAGTTCGGAATTCTAATCGTGACGGAAGGGGCGTGGCCGGGACAGACATCACGTAGCCAGACAGAGCCTAATGAAAAGTTTGATGTTTTGCCTAAAACTAAAAGCCCAACTTTCTTCCCAGCCACTCTCACCAGCCACTTCGCGGCAGCTTATCTGGAATGTGTTTATCTTGCATCTGCATAAATATTGAGATGCGACATCGAGCATGTCGTAAGATTTGAATGCGTTTCATCTGAGCCATGTTTTCGTTTTCGTTCGGCCGTGTTTGTCTTGGAAATCTTCCGACCTACGTAATCGCCTTGGCACGTTTGTGGCCCGGGTGAAAGACCCGGTAAATACGAAAGTATCTGCCCCGGGGCGGAGGGCTGACATATCGCTCCACCACTGATGGTTCAATGGTAGCTCACAATAACAGAATTCGGTCTGAATGGTGTGTTGTCACTCTCAATTCCACAATTAAGTTGGTAAAAGTCAACAGTCTGGACAGATCTACGGAGTGAGTTGGCGATATGAGCGCCGCAATGGAAATGTGTGGAAACAATGCGAGGGGAGCGGTGTTTGGGGATAAGTTTCGAGGAAAAGAGATTTAGTTTGAAATTATATTAATTATTGGACTTAAAGTTGTGATCAGGGCCCACGTGACAATGCAAAGACATCTTAAGAGGGGATAGGCCCCAGATGAAATACTGCAAAGAAGCGCCACAAGTATAGTACCATAAGGTTATAATTCATTTAAATTTTTACTAAACTTTGTTGAGTATCAACTTTAAAGATGATAAAAACATTTTCCACTATTCTGGTAATTTATTAGATTATACGTGTAATATGAAAAGGAAGTATAAAATCGATCAATTATAGGGTAACTGAGCTCTATTCGACAAGATCGTGTGTTCTCGAAAAAAATAAAAGTCCTCCTCTGGTTCTCTAAAATAAATTATTTTTTCATCGTAATTAAATTCTGATAAGTTTTCTCTCTGTTCTTGTCATTCCTCAATTAATAGCTAGCGTCGTTGTAAAAAAATCAAAATCAAATTAGGATTCCGAGCAAAGTTCCAGCTCGACCCCAGGCTGGGCCAACCGGCTATAAATTTGATATTCAAAGTAAATTTTCAATTTCTACGCGAATAGATATTTCCATAAATAAACCGCATAAATCAGAGCTGCGGCCGCAAAAGCCAACTCAACTCATTAGTAATCAAAAGCTGTGCAGCACCGCAGTCTCGACTCGGAGAAGAGAAGTCGGGAAACGAGGGCAGAGAATCGGAGACAGGCTCCGAGACACGGCCGTTGGATTCTCGCCGAGAGCGGAGACTTGCACAAATTGTTGCACAAGCACAAGGCCCGGAGCGATTCGTGGGCCGTAAGTGGCTGACAACCACTGGAGCGATGTCGCCAACGCGTCCAACTGGCCTCCGGCGTCCCTCTGTCCCATCCAGTACATGGAGAAAAATATTTCAGAAAACAAAACAGTCAATCGGTTGGCATTTTTAAATACTTTTGGTTAGTCCTAAACATATATAGTTTCTTTTTAGTTATTTCAAATTGTGAGGAAAGCTAGGAAAAAAATCGAACACTACCAATGTAATTTTTAGCCATTGAATATATTAAATATTAGGGCCGCTTTTATTATTTTAGAATACTTCAGAACAACTGTCTAACAATATTTTTTGTTTTGAAAAACAAAAACAAAAAACATGAGAAATTATTATTATCAAAGTTTTATATTCAGAATTCCAATATTTTAAAATGGAAAACGGGGCATTTTTTTTTTAAAGGCTACAAATATTTTAGTTTTACAATAAACAGTTTATGCCCTTTTTAAAATATATTTAATTATTTTCTATTGAAAATAATAAAAATATTTGATTATGGATTGAATAGACCATTCGTCTTCAGAATCGAAAGAATAATTATTTTTCCATGAATTCGCTCCAAGCCAATGATAAATTACTTAAGATACTGATCATATTTTTCTTCCTATGTAGTCTCTGTTACCAAGTCCAAGTCAAAGACTCTCCCGAGCCCCGAACACAGAACCCCGGTTAGCTTGTTGACTTTTTCTTAATGGCCACGCGGTTGTGTTGCTCTGCGGCAATTTAAATATTTTAGCCATTTCATTTTGAATTTTTTTGTGCGGCAGAGAGACACTTGAGTGTCGCTGATTGTGTGGAAAAAAATCGTCAAAAATTTCTACTATTTTGCATTTGAGTTGTGATCATTATTTTTGCAGTTTACAACATTTGCTGGTGCTGTTTTATTTGGGAGCATTGGCGTTGATTTCAAGTTGAATTTGTTTGACACGAAGAATTTGAAACTCGTTGCTTTCCCATTCTTCGCGTCAAACAAATTCAAAAACCAAACAATTAAAAGTTATGTTTATTTTCCAATATGTTTTAATATATGTTCTTTTTTAACATTGGCGACTGTTCTTCAATTTTGTTGTAAAGTTCAAAATATATATTTTACTATCTTGTGCAGTTGACAAAGACATTTGTGTCTGAATATTTTCAGTTTCAGTTTCACCTCCCATATATATAACTTTGAATATTTGTGTTCAATTAGCAACACATTCAAATGCCAAGCATGGATTATATTGCTTATTAACTAAAAGTTAAATCTTTTAAATCAATAAAGACAATACACATTTATTTTGATAGAAAATGTAGCGAATGCAAAGGGAAGCCTTACGAACACAATTGTGTTTAAGTTGTATTGAAACAGATCTGTAGTTAAATGTATCCCTCTCAATTGGTTTTATTGGACGACTTCTTGACCTTGATCTTGGTTCCCACCGATGACTTCTTGCGGCCATTTAACTTGGCCTTGTTGGAGGACATGGCGGGAGGTTTGGGCTTAACCACTCTGGCCTCAACTCGGATGTACAAGTCGTAGTTAAAATCACCGCAAGTTTTGCCTGCAAGAGAAATGTTATATGAGCCCAGAGATCACCCAACTCCATTATCCAACAATAAGTACCGCAACACATTTCCTCGCCGCAGGACTCGCAGGACATAAGACGAGTCTCAACGATTCCCGATTTGTTTTTAATTTTCTTCACACAGTTGTTCAGAGCGAATTCCCTTCTATCGCGGGCCTTATGTTTAAGATTAAACAATATGCTATTTAAATATTTGTTAAACAAGTATTTAAACCTCCGTTTACCTCCGTTTTGAGCTCCAACTTTCCCATCTCCACCATCCGGCTGAAGTACTCCTCCTCCTGTTTGTTTTTGGGTCGCAGTGTGGTCAGCATCTTCCAGTCGATGGGCACGGCACACAGCTCCATTAGGACCACATCCTTCATCTCGCTGGGCACGGGGTCCGCGTATATATAGTTCGCCTCCCGCTCCCCATTGGCCCTGAGCAGCTTGCGCATCTCCTTCTTGGGCATCTTGAAGGCGTAGTCCTTCTCACGGATCTTTATCTCCTCGGCGCGCACCTTCACCGGCCGCATCTTGTAGTCGGGCACCTTTTCGAACAGCCGTTTGAACTCATCGATGGTCTGGATGTTGCTCCGGCTGAGGTCCAAAACGGGCACCACCGTCTTCTTTTTGGATAGGAGGTCGTCCAGTTTGCTCATATTCTACAGGAGCCTTGCTGAGGATTAATTTATAATATATTTATTAAGGGTTTACAATAAATTTTGGGGACTTAAAGGAATTTTTTGTTGATAACAAATTTATAAGGACCTTTGGGCATTTTATTTTATAGATAAGTTATTTGTTTATAGTTTCTTTTAGTAAAATTAAAATATATATTTGACCAAGGAATATTTAGTTAAATTTTGTAGTTTAAGCGGATTTTTGAAACTAAGCTTCTATTTCTTTAATTTTAAGATGCTTTAAATCGGGTGTGCTAAAAATTGTTATGGAAAAAAAATTTAACTAAGCTTACGATGTTCACGAATAGTTGGAAATATTTTTAGTTTTAGAACTCTTCGCAAAAACGGTTTATTTTTACAATAAAACTAAAGTTGAAGATTAAATTAAGTTATATTTATTGTAAAACTATTTTTACCTCCTGACTTCTTGTTAGTCTGAAAAATCACAAACGAATATTGATAAAACAAAACGGTTGTCAGGCATTTTTGTCCTCCCATTTTTAGGGCTTTTCTCCGTTTTTGAATTTTCCGACATTTCTGACTTTTCCTTTGGCGCTAGTACCAGCTGACTAATTCTACTTCCGATTCTCCCTTTCCAGATCCGCTGACGACTCCATCACGTGCCGAAGCCACAAGTTGTTGATAAGTTGCCGAGCAAACAGCTAAGAGCAAACGAGGCCCGAAGACCCCGAAAAACCCGTCGAAACCGAAACAGAAACAGAAAATAAAACAAACTGCTTTCGGAGTTGAATTGAGTTGAGTTGAGTTGAGGTGGCCCGTTTACGTTTATCGAGCTGGCATTTCATTTACCTGGTCCGCGTTACGTGGTGAGGTTCGAGTTTCGTCTGCCCGCCAAAAAGAAAGTCACGACGACGAGCAACAGCAACAGCAACAGAAACAGAAACTGAAACGAGATTTCGAAGATTCTGCGACGAAAGTCAAAGTTACAAGTCTACTCCAAATTCGAGTCTTTCGGTGCGGTTCAACGTCTTGGCATCGGATTTTTCGGTATCCCAAAGGCCCCGTGTGTGTGCCACTTTAGAAAGTGAAAATCGAGTGCAGTCTGAGTCTCTGAATCCATCGAATCCATAGGCTGCCTTCGGGCGCTGCAGTTGAAAGTGAATTTTTGGGTCTCGTGGTGCAAGTGATTTAAGGCGTTCGGCGTTCCGTTCGACACAAAAAAAAAAAAATCAACACAAAAAAACATCTATCAGTAGCCCGGATTTTGCGGCTACTTGAGGCCACTTCTCATTCATCGGCAGGAGGGCCCGTCAAATAAGTCCACCAACAATGGAGGCCGAGGAAGTTACAAAACTCGTCGATGGCGTTTACAGGGTAAGTCGTTTTTCTCATCTTATCACATTTCCGTTATTACCAAATATTATTTATTTGTTTTATTAACTGAAGGCATCAGGCAGTTATTAATTGTTGTCCCAACAATAAAGGGGAGTACCGAACATTGAGAGAAATTCTATAGGGCACACAAAAGTGGACCAAATATATTTTTGTAATAATTAATATTTAATTTTGATCGATTTAAATTCTGGGATCAAATATAGTTGAAAAAATTGCTTTACAAATTATTAGAATTCTGCTAATGTTATCAAAGTTTTTCACTTAAAAATCTCAGATTGATTTTCGATTGGATGGTTTTTAAATTTCGTTAGATCGCCAAAAACTATTATTTAAAGAAAGTATTAACACATAATTAAAATATAATAAAAATATTGACAGTTTAAATACATTTAGAAATATAAATACAAAAGTTATGGTTTGTAAATATTAGTTTAATTTATAGCTTGAGTGGTAAACAACTTTTAATAGCTTTTAATAAGTTTAATTTCAAAAATCTAAATCCAAAGAATCTGAAGACTTAACCTAATCATAATCAAGTCTACTCCACTTAGTTTGGGGGCCAAAACGAAACTTATGTAACCCCAACTGACACCTTAACATTAACGTAGCTATATTGCTTGAAGGCCATTTCTATTAGCCACTTGCGACTAATTCGCTGTTACTGTTCGTAACGATGTTTACCCTTTTGGAAAACAATTTATAACCTTAAATGTTTTCTTTTTGTAACTAAATTTATCGCCACACGCGATCTCCATAAGCCGCTGCCAACGAAAGCCAACCAAATTAATCTACGAAATGAAAACAAAAAGCCATGACGCGAAAGTTTACTTTGGCTACCCTTGAAATTCACAAAACGAGAGCAAAGTATTAACCGATTTAAGCAGTTCATGTGGTTAAAAGTTTCTAAGATAAACCTGTTTTTTTTTTTTTAAATTAGGGATATGCGTGTTTCTAAAAATATTTCTAAATTTTAATATGAAATTGATACTGCAAAACCCCAAAATTTACAAGTGTACAAAACTTTGATTAAAAAAAATATATTTGTTGAGTTGATCATAGTACATAATAAATCTCCTTTGAATGAAAAAGTTGGCTACCATTTGCAAAAGGGTGTTCTCATCATAACCAGAAACCCATAAATGTATGAAGACCAACATGGTCAAATACATTTGAAAGTGAATTTTATCTGGTTGCCTGGGCTGCTGTAAATTCATAGCCAAATTTGGTCACGACACATGGCGGTGGCGGTGGTGGTGGCTGTGTTATATCTTTCGGCATACTTTTCTGGCCACAAGCACACAATATATACCCGTATTTGCAACCGAGCAAACGAGTTCAATTGGAGATTTGATTTGTTTGCTTGCGACTCCCCGGAATACGTCCCAGGCCTCTGTGCAGAAAAAAAAAAACAAGCGACGACAACGGCTCCGCCTTGAGAGTTTCAGATAGTTTCAGATAGTTTCGGTTAGTTTCGGCTTCTCGTTTTCAACGGTTGCATCTGCCGGGAGTTGAAAGGTGTGGAGTGGGCTGAGGGAGGGGATATTGCACATTTCGCGCATCCATTTCATTATGTAACCCACAGTTTTTTCTTTGGAAAACTTGCTGCTGTTTGTGGTTTCTGTGTATTTGGTTGTTTTTTTTTTGTCTGGCAGCTTGAAATTGCGGAAATTTTGTTTTTGGGTTGCTTCCTTGGCTGTTGCACATGGCTGAATTTTCGCGACCGCCATTTGCATTTTTCCCGCTCATGCTATTTTTCCACATTTTTCTGCAGTCTTCGGAGGGTTATTGTTTATTTGTGACAATGTAAATATCGAATAAATAGATGCTGTTTTAATTAGTGGGTTGAGCGGTGGCACTTGACAAACGAAAGACTCAGGAAACGAACTAGCACCGGGCATCAATCAACTGCGGCAGTCAACTTCCTCAACATGAACACGATTATGGCTCAATTCCCGGTGATTTATTTGCAATTGTATTGACTGCTATGACTGAACTGGTCTATCCATCGATTTAAAATATCTGCCTTGATTGATTTTTCATATTTATTTCTTTTAATGGATTGCCTGTCTCTGGAGTTTGTGTGAACTCACTTCTGGGTTTGGTCTGTGCCAGTTCTTAAACGGGTTTTAATTAATGCGATAGCATTAGGTAGTTTTGGTTCTCTATGCTAAAACTAATTAGCAGACCGCTTTGGCTTATCTTTATTTGGAGTCCGCGACTTGGCCTTTCTAAAATTGGCACACTTAACTGTGTTTTTTTTTTAGAGGGTTTCAAATGGTGCTCGAATGGGGCTGCAAATGGGAGATTTTACTGCCCATTTGCTAAGTTATTTATATGATATAATATATACGAGTAATTTTGAAGAAATTTAACTACACAAAGATCACGATTTTGCAATAAAATACAGCTGTAGGAGAGAAACAGGTTTATGACTATATTCTAAATGATTTGTGTATTCACCGAAAGTCTTTAGCCTCGTAAGTAATTTCACCGGAATCATTTTTTTTTTTAATTTTATTTATACAGCCTCCAATAATTGCTTAATGTTTTGTTGCTCGCTCCCGTAATAAATCTTTTAGCCTGCTTTACGATAAATCTTGAATAGCAAACGAGTAAAGTTTGTTAAAAGATGTACTCAAGAGATGATTGCAAAACCGCTTTCACTTTCCCTTTTTCACCATAAACTTATCGTTTTGCATAAACTTTTTCTTAAACATTAAAATTTAAATTAATAATAAGAAGCGGATTATTCAAGATATTTTGAATTTCTTTTCAAATAATAATACATTTAAATCTTTAAAAATGGTTTCTGATAACTGAGTTTTTTTGTATTGGTCTTTACAACCCCTAAATGTACCTAGTAAAACCTCGAAATTAAAAAAAAAACCCCTTCTCCTTCTAAGTATTTCTTATTTTATAAACAAAACCGCAAGCCAGTTGAACACTTGTGAGCCAAGTTGGGCCGTCAAGTCGATGTTAAAAACGCATTTCATTCAAACAGCTGCCAGCCCGGTGGCGATGAATGCCTTCGGATTGTTTGTCATTCGCTTAGATTTATGGCACATTCTCCGCAACATAAATCGAAACTGAAGCCACCACTGAAGTCAGAGCCTGCCGCCACTGCTCAGATCAGATCCGAGCGGAGCCGAGCCGATTGACATCCAGCTGACCACACAAAGCCAGCCAACCTGCAGGGGTTTCGGGCAGAGAAATACGAAAAAGAAACGAAATAAAGCAGGAGGAGAATGGAGATGAGGAGGTGAAGCCCCTCAAGAGTTGGCACCCAGCAATGTGGGACGAAGGTGTCCGAAGTGCTGAAACTACAGAAAGAAGAAAAAAAAAGGCCGAGACAAGCTGGGGAAATAAATTAAAATTGCAGCCACCTAATGCCCACAGACGGTCCGGGGGATCTCGAAGCTGGCTGGGAATAGAGACCATGGACGGGGTACAGCTGATTGCCGTGTCTGAGGCATTTCTAAGGCTGCTGCATTAGAGGGGCCGCCGCCACTTGGAACGATGTCACATCCCCGTGGCTGTACGGGATTCGGGGGGATGGAGCTTCGATGTGAGCATGGGCATGGGCATGGTATGACCATGGCAAATGGAACTGGGTTAACGTCCGACTCGCCGAAGAGAAGCCCCACCAATCGCACAGGGTCCATTTCCCATATACCCTAACTGGGAGGATTGCCTGGGGTAATTTCGATCCGTTAAAATACTATTTTGTTTTAAAAGGTTTAAATATTTAAAGTAATATACAGCGTTTTAAAAACGCAGCACGCAAATATAGAGCGTTCTAAAAATAGTGAATTCATCAATTGTTAAGATATGTATTTTGTTGTTGGCGAGGTTTGATTTATTGATAGCTTTAAAAATCCCAAAATCATTTGCTATACAACAATATTATTTGTTTAAAATCATTTCTTTGAATAATTTCATTTTGGGAATATAAGCTTATATATATTTTATATCAATATAATTCGCGACTTAGATTCTTTTGAAATACTCATTCAATTTATTCATTTTTTATGGCCCGGCATGACCCAGCCCCATTTTACTTCCTATCACCAAGGACATCTGCTCTTCGCTGAGAGAAAATTAAAATTTCACTCGGGCTTTTCCCACTGCCTGGGAAGAAGTCACGCAACCGAGAATTATTTGCGTTTACCATTTTTCACGCACTTTGCGTTCATCCGTCAGATACTTGTCTGCTCAAGGGGGGGCGGTGGTGGTTGGTGGTTTCAGGGGGGAGTGACCACTCCCTTGCCACCCAAAAGAAGGCGTGACTGGTTGCGCCTTGACGCCTTCGTTGAAGCTTTGTCAACAGTTGACTTGTGTTGCTCTGCGGCTCTGTTGTTGCCGTTGAATTGTTAAATTGTTGAATTGTTGAATTGCTGCTGGCAAACCTGTTGCGTGCTGCCTTTTGTTGGTTGTTTGTTGGTTTCTAATTGGCATAATTGCGGTTTGCCATTCTGGTTGTTGTTGCTGATGCCCAGGTGATGGCTAGGTGCTGCATTCTCGCATGCTCTCGGGCTCTTAGGCGCTCAGGTGGGTGTGCCGCCGGCTGGCGTCGCTGAATTATGGCCTAACCCGAAAGAGGCCTCCAACAACCACATGGAAAAAAATTGCACTTTTTATATGCATTTGCTTAATTTCCTTTTTCATTAACAAAAAAAAAAAATAGCTTTGCCCATAAATTTGTGTTTAATTTGGTTGGAAATCCATGGGAGCCCAAATCCCTCCTATAAATAAAAAATCCAAAAAATATTTTTTTCCTGCAAATACAGGCCTTTCCCTTCTTGGTTTAATTACATCGTAATTATGTTATTAAAAATGGCATCCCACAATTTTAACAATTTTAAAATATATTAAAATTAAATGGATATTCGTTGGAAATATGTAACATTATTACTATAAATATAAATAAATGAGGTAATATTGAAGATATATATAACTTGAAAATTAGAAAGTGTTATCTACAACTGTTATAATAGGGAGGTACTTAAATTTACAATCTCCGTGTTTTAAAAATATATAAATAACAGAAAGCACTTTTATTTTAATTATATTATCGTGGCTTTTGGAATTTTATTAAGATTTATTAACTTTTAATAACTCATTAGTTTCTATGGAAAATCCGTGCATGATATAGATAGTATTTTTTCTCTGTGTACCACCTAACATTCCGTCTCGTTGCCTGTTTTTTTTTTTAGCAAGAGGGAGGCTTTCGTGTTATGCTTTGCATTTAGTCTCCGTTTTAATTAAAAAAAATTACATATGTGCGGCGCTCACTGCTGGCGATTTATGTTAAGCGACGATTAGAGACCGAGTCACCTGGGCTTTGGGCTCGGATTGGGAACTGTAACTGGGAACTGGGGCTGGGATCTGGGCAAGACTACCTCAATTAATTTTGGGTTAAGTGTTGTCGGTGGGTTGCGGATTCGCAGATTCGCGGGCGCGATAAGCGGTTGCGTCAGCTTTAACCCAGGTGGTGAGTGGTGGGTGAACTTCAAGGGGAGGGACTCAGTTAATTGCTGGATCGAACGGGCAGGAATTCGCTAAGCAGTTAGGCCAATTACGCGGCCAGATAATATCGCTTGGAAAAGGAACCTGGTTGGGGCTGTCTGAATTTTATTGCTGGCAATTAAATGTTTAACTTAAATGGTTGAACATATTTAAAATGGGTTGGGCTTAATTGAAAATAAGAATAAGAATAGGAAATCATATTGCTGTCATATTTTAAAAACAAGATAATAAATATATACATATAAGGATAGAATCACTCTCCATTAAAGTGTCTAAGTGCAACCTCAGACGAAATATTATTGAAATAATCAACATCTTCTTTACTAATGATATCTCTTTTTTTCACAACCTCAATTATACTTAAAGATTTAAACGAACTTATGTAATGGCTTTGGAAATCTGTTAACGTAATTACTATCGAGGGCATAATCAATTTAAAAATGGAATGGTAAATCCCAATCGCCAGCTATTATTGCTTACTCAAAGTTGGATCCGAAACATTGATTGCGTTTGCAGTTAACCACAAATTGAGTTGACCACAAAGCGTACGAAAGCGAAACAATTAACATTGATAAACCCATAAACGCAGAGGCCCCAAAGGTTATCCAAGTATCTGAATCTGTTGCTAAAGTATCTGTATCTAAACTAAACAAACTGCGCAGAGGTCAGCCGAGACCAGTGCACTTGAGCAGAGCAAACAGCAAGAGATACATGCAATTGCAGCCGCAGCCGCAGCCGCAGCTCTAATTGTATCTCAAACTAGCTGTATCTGTGAGTGGAGTTTCGAACCAAATCAGCCAGCTAGTGGATCATAAAAGCAAATACTCCAAGCAGAGGCTCGAGATACTTAAACTGTGCTGACCTTGTCGGCTGAGTATCTACTGGATTCGAGTATCCGAGCTCGTTGCATTCCCACGCCTCGATGCCAATAAATTCAGAGAAGCAAATATGCCGGGGCGTAAACATTTGGCAATAATTCGTGGCACAAGCGAAGCTAACTGTTCCACACAGAATGCTTTTGTTGGCTTATTCGGTTTTTGACATTTCGCTGCTAATTGTGTGGCTGGCCAAGGAATTTCAACTCGATCTCCAAGTAGTGAGTGCCGGGCTTTTGATCGGCTCTCCGGGGCGGAAGTGATTGGCCGACAAGGTATTTCTCGGCTATCACGAGAACAACAATCAATTATGCTTAGCCAGAGATCTTGCCTGGCTGCTAACTATCATTTAATAACAGGCTTTGGAAATTGTTGTTTGCATGGGGGATACAAAGCCCATGCTTTGTGGCCGCAAAAAGAACTTCAATTTTGGGCTTTTGTGTTGTGGGTTTGCGTGTTAAGTGCTCGGCATTGTCAAGCCAACTGTAGGCCAAGCCCAGGACCAGAGTGTGGTGTCTTTGTCATGTTTTTTGTTGTCAACACTCCAATGATGTCACTCTCCCTTCCGTGACACACAATCGATTCACGTCATCCCGCAATAATGCACCTTCAACTCTGAGTCTCAGAGTCGCATCTAGAATCGTATGCAAAACCGTGCTCATGTGCCAAGTTGTTAATTAATTGTTAATCAGTGAGCATTTTCCGAGGTCCTAAGTGAGATCTATAGATTGATCGCATGACTCACTTCCAGATTTAGATCCAAGTGGTTAGAGTACGAGTAATTCATATTTAAATAGATTCCATAGGGGTACCTTCAGCAATGATAAATCACTGAAGGTGTTAAGGCCAGATAAATCGAAGGTGGAGATTTGAGCGTGATTGATGATCTTTTAAAAACGATGGGAATAGTTAGAATAATAAGGAAAAAGAATTTATAATTCCATAAAAAAATATGTAAAGCTTTTTAATTTGTGGTATCAATTAAGCAAAGAGTCAATTTGTTCACCACTAGTATGCGATAAACCTGGTTAAGAAACTTTATAGATTATAAAATGACTCTTAAAAAAGAAGATTGAATCCAGTTCCAGAATATTGGGGCACAAAACTGAATGGAAGTCTTCCTCATATTTGTCTGAGTTGAAAAGTTTTACTACAGATCGTATAAATAATTGCAACCAATAAATTCAAAGTTAATAATCTGCATAGAACAGGTTTAATAAATCGAAGGTGGTTTTCGCAGCTCAGCTTAATGAGATTCCAACTAACGCTAAGTGAACAGGATAAGATGGTGCCTTGGGATCGCATATCAATTTATATCTAGCTCATTGAAAATTAATGCATTCACATGGTAAAATAATAAAAAATGTTAGCTAAAGAACTACGATTTTCTGATATTTTCTTTGTTTATCTGATATATCTGATTTAATTTGGGTAAATTTAATTTCGAAAGAAATTATTTTAATTCCGCTTGGAAATTTATTGTGATAAAAAAAATGTAACTATATTGCTTAATAAACCTCCTCATGAAAGGTGGACTTAATTGTTTTCTTGCTGTGCGGTACTAATTGTATTTATGATCAAACTATAAATTCTTAAGCTGTATCGGATAACTTTCATTTGCATTCACCACTAAATCATAGATGAGGAATTGCTAAACGAGCAATTAGCATTACGAGTGCGAGTAAATTTAGTTGGCTACACGGAACTAATGATGTCGCTGCCCGACCACAACATGTCTCAAATCAACTTATACAACCGACTTTTACTGCCCCGGGGCAAAACGGGGAAATAATGGTTTTCCATCTGCATGG
>JAJJHY010008789.1:3488047-3524840 GCA_021224005.1 Drosophila setifemur | reverse complement strand
TGGTGGCAACTACCCAATGAAATTGAAATGTTGCAGCATGCTGGCCCGTAAATTACATTTAATTAGCTCGACGATAAGCAGGCATATTTAGATCTTTAGTATCTAACAGCGATCTCCAATCTCAATCTCAATTTGCAGAACATACTCGATCGATTCAATCCGGGTGCCAGGCAGCTGATAGCGGCGGGCAAAAGTTACCTCAAGGCGTTGCACGGTGAGTATTCCCATATATCTACCAACTTACGAGTATACCACACCATAACACCATAATCGACGCCGAGTACGGTTAACTAATTTGCAATGCATTCCGTGCCATTTCATGCAACAGGTGCTGCAACCGCCTCGCGTCTATTCAATGAAGCATTGGCCAAGATTGCGATGAACGCCCAGCAGAGCGGAACGGGCGATATTGGTAAGACTCTGGCTCCGAAGCCGGCTTAAAGAATCCGAAAGACCCAAAAGACACTAGCTAAGCAACTTTCGTTCTCAATTCTTTTCCTTTCGACATTTCTAATTAGGTTCGGCTTTGATGAGCGTTGTGAATGTCAACAAGGAGATACAGGATCAGCAGATGAACATTGTAAGTAATGCAAGATTTTTGAATTCTTTTGTGAAGAGTCTTGGTGCGCAAATATGCTATTGGAAATTCTTTAAAAGGTTTTGACACCTATGGTACTTAATTTAAATCATTAAAATATATATAAATCGTATACTTTTTAAGGCAACGCGTTTGCTTGTAGTCTTAAAAAATGTTTTTACGAATTATTTTCAGGATGCCATTAGAAAGTTGCGTTTAATAAATTATAAATTTACAAAAATATTTAAATATTTGAGGAAAAATTCATTTTAATATTTTTGCCATTGGGACATATTAATAAATATGGCATTATTTTGGTTTGGCTTAGCTTTTCTTTACACATAAATTATATAATTATGCGAAATTACTTATTTTAAATGTGTATTCGCTTTTCATAACATTCCATAATATTTTATTTTCATTATTTGGAAGCCAGAATAAATATTATTATTTTGATTTAAATTTTTTAAAATCCGATATGTTCACTCAAAATCTATCATAGTTGCAGAAAAAACATATGGAAAATTAACGCTGTTTAACAAAATGTTTGCATTACAGCTAAAAGCGTTCTACGTAGATCTTTTGGTGCCATTGGAGACCAACCTGGAGAAGGACACAAAGGTGGTGCAGCACGAGCAGAAGAAGTTCCTGCAGCAGCACAAGGTGCGCATGGAGAGCTACCAGAAGGCCGTGTCCACAATGAAGAAGCAGCGCAAGAAAAAGGCCACGCCCGAGAATACCGAAAAGGAGCTGAGGGTGAGTTCGTGATATTCCATAAAGATCCCACATCGGAGAAAAAAACATGGAAATGTTCCCACAGAGCCTGCAAGTGCTGGAGGATCAGAAGAAGAAGCTGGACGTGTTCTGCGATCAGAGTTACAAGAATGTGAGTTGGCTCCCACCCGAATGATGGGCCCGATCTTATGCGAATCTCTCTCTTCACTCTTTCCTTGTTCCTACACTTCCGTTGGTGGGGGGGCAGGCCATGACACAGGAGCGACGTCGCTACGGATTCGTCTTGGAGCGCCAGTGCTCCATCGCCAAGCACTGGATGGCCTACCACACCACCGGCAAGACGGTAATTGATAATAATTTCGAAAATTGGCAAGAGATCGCCGCTTCTCGTGAGATCATTCCCCCGGCCGCCTATGAGACCGGCTACAGCAGCACCAACGGGCACAACAACAACACCAACGGCAGCAACATGCGTCGCCTGGTGAGTCACCTCCGCCTATCATTATATTCCCTCCGTCCCGATTTGATTTGATTTGATTTGATTTGGTTCGACTCGACTCGACTCGACTCGATCCGATCGGAACCCAAACCATCCCATTCCATCCGATTGGGCGCTAACCACTCTGTTAACCAGTCGAGTGGTTCTATTTTCCCAGGAGAGAATAAAATACTGTCGAAATGAGGCAACCAAATATAGGTGTTAAAAAATTTAAGTCAAAAAAATTATAAAAATCCAACGTAATTTGTAATTGTAATTTTGTTAATTTTGGTATCTAATTATTTTAAAGATTAATGGTTTAGGTGCCAAAAATTTAAACTATAAATTTGTTTTTAAACTGTGGTTTTAATTTTTAAACACATATTTTTTTGTTATATATTAAAAAGTAAACAAACATTATTAACATATATTTTTTGAAATATTTGATTTCTGTTAAAAATGTTAAAATATAAAATTAAACAGTTTAAAAATTTGTAAAAATAATGTTTAACCAATAATTAATATTTTTGGAATTATTAATCTTTTACAGTTACATTTAATTTGATTTAAATAATTGAATTACAACAATTGTCTTATGTTTTTAATTATTTCACTTATTATTTCAGGAGCGGATCAAGGATGGAGACGATAGCCAACTCCATGGCCATGGAGCCCAGCTGAAAAAGTCGCGCAGCATCGACGCTCCCTACGGGGACATGCGCACCCTTCACGAGCGGGAGAACGTGTCCGGAGTGGGTGGGGCTCACTACGCCCAGAACTCGCTGCCACGCGCCAAGTCCGACTTTAACTTGGCCCTCGTTGGCTCCAGTTCAGGTGGGTGGTTTGATGATGACACCAATTCCGAACAAGCAAAGCAAAGCTCTTTCTTGGCAGGCAACAAACACAAGATCATTGAGGAGCAACTGGCTCCGTTGGGCGATGAGCAGCGGGGTGACCAGCGCCCGCTGGTGAAGGCCCTCTACGCCTACATGCCCTCCGGGGAGAATCAGCTGTCATTCGAGGAGGGCGACCGCATCGCACTGGTGGGCGCCAAGGCCAAGGGCTGGCAGTTCGGCGAGAATCTACGAACGCAACACTTCGGCTGGTTCCCGGTGGCTTACACCAATGCGGAGGCCACCGAATCATCGTCATCTGGCGGCCGGCGGTACGAGAACATGCTGATGAGCTATGAACGGAATGGTGGAGGCTCCGGCTCCGGTTCGGGATCTGGTCTGCGCAACTATCAGCAACAGCAGCAGGAGTACGAGGCTCAGCTGGAGCTGATGGAGAACCACGAGGCCACCTATCGCAGGCGCCGCAATCACAGCGCTGAGGAATCCTCGCCCACGCGCATGTTCGGCGACACCATCAAGCAGCAGAAGAAGTATCGCCCCGGATCCGGAGCTAATCCACGTCCTGGTCCGCCGCCCACACTGCCCGCCCCGGTGCCCAACGGACAGCAGTCATCCACCTCCCGGGTGCTGAATAGCTCGCAGAGCTTCTGCGCCACCAACGGAGGCGTCCCCTCGGCGGTGGAGAGACGCAAGCAGAAGCTTCTCAATGGCGCCCAAGTAGGAATTACCTAGAATTCTTCAAAAGATCTCCGCTAATTCCTGTTTGACATTTCGCAGAGCCATCCGGCTGGAAAGTCAGGTGTCGCAGCGAAGACCTCGCTGCACAGCAGCAACGACAGCGGATTCGCCAACGAGCCACCCCCGCAGCCGGAGGTGGACTACTCCGACGAGGAGCCGGCCACCCAGCGGGTGCCCATTCGGTAGGTGGTAGTGGGTACCTATGGTACCTAAGGCTTGGGGGGCAGTCGTGATAGTCGCTAGAAATAACAGCTTTTCCGCCAAACCAGTTCTTACAGCTCTGTCGGATTTGGGTTTATCTAACATTTTTTAGATGAATAATTTAGCTAATTTTGATTTGTTTACAAATTTGTTCATTGGGTGATGATGGATTTCTGACTTAGATGAATTTCCACAGAATATTTCAAAAGGAAAGCCATGCAAATTAATTTTTTATTTAGAATCGGTTCTTTTAATTTTGTTTTTATAGTTTCGTTTTTGTCACATTCAAACGATGTTTAAAATAATTCGCTTTTGCAGGTTTTAGTTACAGATTGTAATATCTATTATAGTGTTAAATATCTTTAACACTTTTTGCAAATTAACTGTTTAAATAGATTATATTTTTTTCGTAGACGATGCTCAGTTTTTAAGGAATCATTTATTTGTGTTCTGTAAAACAAATATTTTAAATTGATTTTAGATAGCTAGCCAGATTTAAAATTTTATTAAAATTATTTTCTCTTCTTTAATAATAATATTCGAATATAAATTTAGCGTGCTCCAGTTTTTAGTTAATAGTTCTCCTTAGTATGGATTTTTTCCATATCCTTTGTAAGAAGCTAAAAGCCAAAAATAATTTAACGTAATAAGATCAAGTCGCCAACCTTTTTCAATTGTCATATATTATATTTTAGTTTTCATCCATATAAATTGGATACAATGATTCCAAAGCTAAGGACTTTCAAGTTTCCACTATCCCTGCGTGTCCTGGCCAAGCCACGACATCCCTGCTTTCGCTCCTTCCTTTGTCACTAATCCCGAATCGCATGCCCCCATCCCACTCGCATATTTTGACCTTTCTTGATTGATTTCAAATATTTTCATTTGCTTTTTCCCGTTCTTGTTTGATTTCATGTATCGCTCTGTTTTGCTCTGTTGTCATCATTTGTGTTAACCACCAATACCAACCAATAAAAAATACCAAAAACAAAATGCACCCAAATTCCACACCACCAACACGAACCACCCACTCGCCAAAAACCATATCCACACGAACCACGAAACCGAAATAGACGCCGGGCGGACACCAACTCGCACACTCACATGGTGCCCCGGGATGTGGCGTCGTGGACGCTGAACCGCAACTTCCGGAACAGCGTGGACAGTCAGATGGATGACAAGAGTCTGCACCGGCTGAGCCGGCAGAATGGAGCGGGCAAGATGCGGTATGATCTGATCGCCTCCGACGACGAGATCCTCCAGGCCTCGAGTGCGGGTCTGAAGCGCACCAAGTCCTTCTGGAAGTTTGGCGGCGGACGCAGTGGCGAGGACATCCTGGCCGGCATGTCGCTCTGGCAGCACCGCGACCTGGTGGCGGCCCCGAACATGGAGGAGATGCGCGACCGGGACTTGGATGTGGAGCGATCGGCGGAGGAGGAGCGCAATGGCAGTGCCAACGGCAATAGCAATGACAATGGCACCCTTACCAAGTCGCACAACTCCAACTCCTCGCAGGAGAAGCGGGGACGCAAGGACAGCATTACCAGTACCGAACTTTATGGAGATGATGATGAGAACATCTACGGAGTGAGTCCCCAGCAACAGCCGCAGCAGAGAAGCAGCTACACTCCCAAGTCGCGCATGAAGATCATGAAGACCATCGAAATTGACATCGAGGAGCCGACGGAGAGCGAGCGTCTGAGCACCATGCGGCGTGGGCAGCAGCAGGTCCAAAAAGAGCAGAACCATCACCGCAAGCTGGACAAGCAGGGATCCCAGACACAGAGCCGCTCCAAGCCCAGCCAGCAGCAACAGCAGAAGCAGTTCCCCCCCTCCACGGACGAGGGCGAGAGCGATGAACATGGCACACTGAAACTGAGCGACGTGAACAACTTCTTCGACGAGGGCAACAAGGGCACCAGCCATGGACATGGCCACGGATTGGTCATGAAGACGGTGAAACGCCAGGACATACTGAAACAGTACTACACCAGCGAGGACGAGGAGGAGTCCGATGCGGAACTGAAGTCCACCAGCTCGGATCCGTACGACTGCATTGTGATCAACGATCACCTGGTGCGCAAGGACGACAAGTTGCGCCACCGCCATCAGCAGCACCACCAGCAGCAGATGGAGTTCCACACATTCCGCTCGTCCACCTCCACCACGGCCACCAATACGCTGAAGAAGGGCTCCTCTAAGGAGCAGGACAGCACCCTGACCCGCAGCTCCGCCGGCAGTGCGGGGGCACCCACAGCTACCATCCTGCCGCGCACCCGCCTCCTCAAGTCCTCCGCCTCCGCCAGCAACAACATGAACAGCAGTGCCACGCTGGAGCGGAACTCCAAGAACCTGGCGAGCAGCAGCAAGAGCTATGGGCCTTGGTACGACTTCTGGGATCAGGAGCAGCACGGCATGGCCGGCCAGAAGTCGGCGAGTGCCAAGCTGAAGTAGGGCAAAGGATCTAGGATTGAGATCGGGATCAGGATTGAGTTTCGCCGTCTTCTTACCGGTTAAGAAAATGAGCAGAGAGAGTTGGAGAGTGGACTGTGCACAGCAGCTGGGGAACGGGAAATGTCAACACAAAAGAGACCCTTCAGCCCTTTTTCGTACCCTGTACAATGTCTTAGTTATAGTTAAAAGCAAGTTTTTGTTTGTTTGTTATTTGTAAATACCTTATTGTAATTTCTAAATCGATTTAAAAGCAGTGGATATTGTGTAGAATCTAAAAAAAAAAACAATAATCGGTCACTCGTTGGGCCAGAGAAAACTTCATGGAACAAGAACCTCTAGTTAACCGCTCTTCCATATATAAGCATTATCCTCTTTTCTGCGATTCGATACCTGCATGAAGTTCTTACCCACATCCACAATACACCCACAACACTACAATTGAATTCCCACCCAAGGCTCGGCTTAATGTGAATGTAATTTGGTTTTTCTAGCAGGCGCGGCATTTACCGCAACTACTCCATAGATTATTGACTACCGCCTGTGGCGAGTCCGAGTATCCCAGCTAGCCCCACCATTCCCCGCCTTAGGTTGTACTTCCGCACCCCGCACCCGTAAGTAGAGGTCACCACCACCACCTACAACGAATGCTGGCTCAACCGGACGAGTCCTTGATCTTTGCAGTGCCTCCCAGTTCGCCACCGTCAAGTTGCGCCACACCCAGACCAACGACCGCTCCGCTCCGATGATCTATCGGAGCGTGAACAAGTAGCAACGACAGCGAAAGGTGGAGTTTTCACTGTGACCTCTGCCCTAGGGAGCCGAAAACTTCAGCCACCAAACCAAACCACACCACACCACACCGCAAAAATCAAATCACACACATATACAATTAATACTTAATAATAATAACAATTATTACCGCGAGTAGCTAGTTTTCAGTGGCGATCGTCTCTGATCGAGCTGGATTTTTGGTAGTCATTAAGTCGTACTCTTTGTTAAACATTCTGTTTGTATGTACTTCTATGTTAAAGTTCAAAATGTATATTCCAATACTTTTATGCTGAATAAATAAATACATAAATTACAGTGTACGGCTTGGAATTAGTCTAATTAAACCAGATACAATTATGGGATTTTTGTTACACAAAAGTGACACCAGTATTCATATCGGTAAATATATTGCAAATTCGTCCAATCCTTTAAAAACAAACCTTAACCTTAATTGGCAAAATATACTTGGGAAAATCTGTTGTCAAGAATAGGATTAAAAGTATAAGAAACGTATTTATTCCAAGGAGCAGTTAAAACAACAAAAGAAGGCTAGCTTCGGGGTCCGAAGCTTAGAATACCCTTGCAGACCAGTTATATAGCCGATATAGCCGATTTTTATAAATCGGCTCTAGTGCCAATGAAAAGAATTTCAAAGTTGAGCTCAATGATTAAATGAATTATTAAATTTATATATTAGTTTATAGTATAGTTTATAATAGCCTATAACTTTTCTAAATTAAATGAGATTCCTAGGATCTTGCAAATGATCTCTATCTGCACTTAAGTCCTCGATTTTATTTTAATTTTAAATTATTTTTAAGCATGGGGGTTTTGTTCTGTACCCCTGGCTCAAATTTGTCAACTCTGTACGGGATTTCAAAAAGCAAGTACCAGGCGAACAGAAAAAACAGTAGGCTGATTTTGATCATTTATTTGTTTCCGTTTATGGAGGAGGGGAAAGGAATAGTTACCTTTCTATTGGTCGTTGGTAGAGAGAAGAGATTTGGAAAGAACCGTTACCTGCAGTGGAAGCACAAAGAGGGGAAGCATTAAGGGGAAGCAGTTGGGTACTTGCTGACTTGCTACTTTATCTGTTCGCCTGGTACATGAAATAAACGACACACTCCGTTCAGTGACGTAGATTATTTCCGTCACAACAATAAATTGTTGGCTCAAATATTTCAATTTTGTACGGGATTTTCGAAAGCAAGTACCAGGCGAACAGAAAGTTACAGAAGGTCGACCATAAAAGCTCAATTCATTTTAAGTATCCCCAAAAGATGCAACATTTTTTGAAAACTACCCAAGAGCAAATATTATTACAGCCCCAAAAGTATGCTGCACTTTTTTAATTGAGTGGAATAATTTCTGTTGACCTTCTGGAGCTTTCTGTTAATGGTACGCGAACAGAAACCGTAGCAAGTTCCCAACTTTCACTCAATGTGAGTTGTTTCAAAATCTCTCATTACCCATGAATATAAATAATAACAGATCAGGGACAGCCTACTGTTATTTCTGTTCGCCTGGTACATTCAGTCTGGAATCCCATACAATGTTAACCGATATGAACGATTACGTTGTTGTAATTTGTTGTATATTTATATATATATTTATATAAATTTATATATACTTATACTTATATATATTTATATATACTTAAAAAAAAACCACTTAAATACCATGAAACCTAGGTTTCTGTAGTTTTGAAAAGTATTTTTTTTGCCAACGCGTTAGGGTATTTCCAGGTGTTACCGGCTCCAAAAATAAACAAACTCTTCCGGTGGGGAAAACAAACCGAATTCGAGCTCTCTTCTCCTGAAGACGGAGGAGGTCCTGACGATGAACCGATCCTGGAAGCTGGTGCTGCCCGTGGGCTTTGTGCTGTACTCCCTACCACTCTTCCTGCGCGTAAATGGAACTTCAGAGTATGTTATCGACGAGGAGTTCCACATTCCTCAGGGGCTGGCCTTCTGCCGAAAGGAATTTGAAGTGGTATGTGGAGATGTGGCCGTTTTAGTCCACATCCAGATATTAGCTTACCATTCTCCATCTTCTATCAGTGGGACCCGAAGATAACAACTTTCCCGGGCCTGTATATGATTGCCCTCGTCCTGAGTCCCTTCAACCTGTGCTCGGTGACGGGTCTGCGCCTACTTAGCTTGGCCGGTGCCGGGATCAACATTCTGCTGCTCTACAAGATTAGGAGGCGCACGCTGGCCGGCTCCGGCGGGAACTCGTATGCGGCCCACGAGGCAATTACCATGTCGGTGCTGCCGCCCCTGTACTTCTTCAGCCACCTCTACTACACGGACACCCTCTCCCTGACCATGGTGCTGCTGTGCTACAACTACTGGCTGCAGGATGCGCATCTGCCGGCGGCGGTTTTCGGGGCAGCCAGTGTGCTCATGCGCCAGACAAACATCGTGTGGGTGTGCATGGCCACCGGATTGACCGTGCTGGACACCATCGTTCAGCAGTCCGCTCGTATGCGTACGGGGTCAAAGGATAAGATCCGCCTGTTCAGCACAGAGGTGGGTTCAAAGTGGATACTGATTGATTGCGTTATTGCCCATTTCCTAGTTGTTGGAGCAACTCCTTAAAGGCTTTTTGGCATTCGCATTTCCTCTTATACTCTCCGATTCTCTTCCAGCTTTGGGTGCAAGTGGTCAGCAGCCCCCGACTGCTGGGCAACTGCATTCTGCACATCATGGCCAAGTGCTGCTTCTACACTTCCATCATCCTACCCTTCGTGGGATTCCTCTGCATCAACGGCTCCATTGTGGTGGGCGACAAGAGCGCCCACGAGGCCACGCTCCACTTGCCCCAGCTCTTCTACTTCGCCCTCTTTGCGGCTGGCTTCGGGGTCTCCAACACTCTGCGCCAGATGCGTCCGGCGGTGCAGATGATCCGGCGGAATCGTATTGTGTCCCTGCTGGCTCTGATCCTAATTCTACTGGTGGTGCACCTGAACACTGAGGTCCACCCGTACCTGCTGGCCGACAATCGACACTACACCTTCTACGTGTGGAGCCGCTTGTACGGCCGTTTCTGGTGGTTCCGTTACGCCATGGCTCCGGTATATCTGCTTTGTTTTGGCGTGCTGCTCTGTGGACTGCAGCACTTGCCGGACAGCTTTAAGCTAATGTTTCCTCTCAGTCTGCTGCTGGTGCTCTGCTTCCAGCGCCTCCTGGAGCTGCGCTACTTCCTAGTGCCGTATATCCTCTTTCGGTTAAATACGCGTCACACTCGTAAAGGCTTCCCCGACTGGCTGGAACTTGGCGTCCACCTGCTGCTCAACGTGGCCACCTTCTACGTATACTTCACCAAGGAGTTCTATTGGCAGAACTACCGCACACCCCAGCGGATCATTTGGTAGACCCCCGCAAAATGCATTCCCTATAATCACACACCCGTGACCCTTACAGATTGGCAAACACGTTGACGTCGTTAGCATTTAACCAATAAAAACCTGTCGACATTTTTAATATTGCTTTTTATTCGTTGCATTGCTACTGGAGTGAGAAATTGCTCTACTTTTTCGGTTACAAAATCGGGGGAAGAGTTTTCAGGATAGCTATTAAAATGTTGATCGTGTTGTGTATAAAATTAAGCTGCGCAAAGGGTAATCTCTGGACAATTTGCTCTTGAAAATTACATGCCCGATATCATTATCTAGCCTTCACATTTTAAAAAGTGACAAAGATCGGCATGCAGTTTTCAAGGCAAAGATTACCTTCAACTTGAACAATTCCTTCCGACCACGTTGTGTAAATATATGTATAAAATGTTATTTAATAAATACAAAGTCTTACGAGCTAGGAAATTGGACTGTCATAGATAATACTGCCGAGGCATTCGTAAAAAATAAGTCTGATAAAATCGTAAACACTTTGAGCATGCTAAAAGAAGCTACAATCTACTAATAATAATGCTGTTCGTTTTCGTCGAATGCAGAGAATGCAAAACTAGGCAAGAAATGCTACTGACTAAGGGTGTCATCGATAATAAAATGAGCACACACTTGGAGCGTTCGTTTGTTCGGCTGCATGCTAATCGCGATAGCAGTTTGGCACACAACCCGTTCAAAATTGCGAACTTTGATCAAGGAGAGATATTGAGAGCTTGCCCGCCTTAATCGAAGGCCACCTTGCGGGTGAACGAGGTGAGCGAGGAGATCTCGCTAGGATTGGAGTCGGAGGGCAGGTGGCTGAATTCGATCTCCTCGCTGGCCGCAGAGGCCACGATGTTCTCGTTGGACTGCGTGGTCTCGTCGCTGTGGTGCATTGTCGGCCACTGCTTGTGGCTGGGTGCGTACAGGATGAGCAGCGCAAAGATGTAGATGTTCCACATCCCATATACGCCGGTCAGAAAGGCGGAGGTCAGCTGGATCTCAACGTTGTCGTTCCATTGCCACTGCCCCTCGGCCATCTGGCCCATGATGAACCCGGCCACGGTCAGGGCGGCGCATAGCAAAGTGGCCAGCATCAAAAACTTGAAGCGGTAGATGAGGCCTACAATAGAAAATTATAAAATTATTGTTTAACGCAGTATTGAGCCGGATACTCACCCTCGTAGTGCAGCCGACGTGCCTGCGACATGGATGGCAGCGAGGTACGCTTGTCGCCGATGTTCCTGAACACCTTCCAGATCATGTAGCACAGGAATAGGAAGTAGATGGCCGCCGAGACGCCGGCCAAAACGATAAAGGCCATGGCCACCTTGGCGCCCAGAGGCGTGGTCCAGATGGAGTAGAAGGGATTGCGCAGTTGCACGCCCCGCTCACAAATGTCGAAGACGAACAGCGAGATGCAGCCAACGACCACGGCCGAGAGGTGCTTCCAGTAGCGAGAGCGGATCGTGGACTTGTTGGGCGAGTCCTGGATCAGTAGGTGCTCGCCGGCAAAGACCAGCCAGAAGGAGAGCAGCATGGCGTAGAATATGCCTTGCCGAATGTCGCTCAGCAGCAGCATGTACGGCATCTCCACGACCAGCGATAGATATTCCAGTGGCAGGTTGAGGAACGTCAGAGCGCCGCCCAGGTAGATCAGCATGTACTCCAGCAAAGCCGGCGAGCGCTGCAGCAAGTGCACTCGGCGCCAGAACCACACCATGATCCCCACCACGAAGGGGAAGAGCACCGTCTTCAGCATCAGCCAGATCTGGGTGAAGCCGCCGTTTTGGTGAATAGCCGTCAGTGTCAGATCATGCATGTGCCCGAACTGCAGGTTCATTTGGCGCGGCGTGTCCAGCGGGAAGCGCAAGTTCAGCAAATAGAAGCTGTGGTGCAGGGCGCCCAGCTCGAAGAGCGGAATCATATCGCACGAATATAGCGTCTCCGTGTGGCCCTCGTGCGCGATTACGCAGTCCAGGTATCGCTGCTCCACCCCGTGGGCGTACAGCTTCCAGTCATGGTCGGGATCTCCCTTGTTGCGGTACGCCAGCCGCATGTCGATGGTCAGCTGCAGTTCCTTTGGCGGCTCGCGCAGCTCCGAGGAGGAGTCGTAGCCGAACTCCACCTGCAGCACACCGATAAGGTTCTGCTGCCACCGGGAGTAGTCCAAATCCCGAAGGTCGCGCGGCAAGGGCATCTGGAACACGTGAACTAACTCATTGGCCATCTTCATGTGGTCGCGTTCCACCTCCTCGCGCGTGACTGGGACGCAGGCGCCGGCTCCGCGGGAGTACAGCAGGAAGCTGGTGTCGTTCTGGCGGGAGTGATCCTCCCGACACAGCGATCCCAGCACGGTCACATGGCCTGCAGGAAGGGGTGCGTAAAGCCCACCCAGCAGGAAGCAGAACACCTGGCAGACGACTAGTATTGTCACCAATATGGACAGCTTCCGACCGCTCAGGTTCTCCAGTATGGTGCCCGACATCTCGATCTCAAGTGCGGTTCACTGCGCGGGGCAGCTCTGGTGCGGCAGATAGGCGTAATGTAAACAATTCCCCTTAAAAATAGCTTCAAAGGCGCCGCTGTCGTCGCCGCAAGAACAAACAGGAAGAGGGAGAACAAACAAGATGCAACAAACAAAGCGGCGTTCGTATACAGAACGCAGTCATCGATAACCGATAGCGGGGTGGAAACTCTGGCGGATGCTAGAAATCGAAATGATATTACAATCTGAACACACTTTTCAGCTTAATGGCATATTCGGAACCTACACATGAGTATCAAAAAATGTATTCGAGTGCAATTATTTTCTGGTTTGGCTACCTTGCCATTTAAAACTTTTTTAAGTACGTTTGTGAATTAATCATTTCTTGTTCTGTTCCCAGTTACAGTTGTTCGGAAAATATAACAATCGATAACAAAATGCATTGCTTTACACCCATCACTAACGCGCTATTGCATTGGAAGGGGTTAAAATTGGTTTCCCAATTAAAGATTGATAAATAAAACAGGGGAAACTATAATATGCATTGCAATGATTTAACAGGTAAGAATATTACCTATTCAAAATATCACCTGACTAACATTTATTAAAAATCTAGAATGTAAATACAAATGGTTGGCCGTTTTGAAGCTATCACCGATTGGTTTTCTAAAAGCCCCGTAAATTGATGCTTAAATTGTTTGACCAGCCGCAAAGAGCTCGGAATAATGTTGCCGGACTGCTGTACCGCCCGCTCAAACACACAGCTGTTCGGGCTCGCCAGGTGTGGTGCCAACAGGTGGCGAACAGCTGGCCACTGGAACCTTGCTACTTTGACTTGCAAACTTTGCCCCTATTGATGTGCGGGCGGACGGGCAATGCGACAAATCCAGGTGGGTAAAGTTCGCTCTTGATGGTTAAATAACGCCAAGTAATCCTGTCAATTGTGATTCTTCAGTGTCTGCGGCAGCTGCTGAGCCAGGGCAGCAGGATCAGGTGCAGGAACCTACACAGCCAACGTGATGCGGCCACCAAAAGGGAGGGCCTGCCGCTTGTACGACTGAGTCTCCTTGCCGCCGGAGCTGGGGCCCTTGGATACGACGGTATTGTGAACGAGTTCACCTACAGCGGTGCCTCCGTGCGCTTTGTGCGCTCCCTCAAAACCGCCGGACTCATAGCGGCCGACTATCTGCAGCTGGACGAAAACGACGTGGAGTACGAGGCGAAGCTGAAGGCTCTGCATCAGAAGAGCGCCGAACGCCTGCTTGAGACATGTCTGCGAAACGGCGGCCTGTACATCAAGGTGGGCCAGGGTTTTGCGGCCATCAACCACATCCTGCCGGTGGAGTACACCAGGACGCTGTCCCAGCTGCAGGACCGCTGTCTGCCCACCACTCGAGCGGATGTACAGAAGGTATTCCGCAAGGACTTTGGCCAGCTGCCCGAGGAGATCTACGAGGAGTTTGACTACAAACCGGTGGCCGCCGCCAGCCTGGCTCAGGTGTTCAAGGCCAAGCTGCCGAACGGCGAGCAGGTGGCCGTCAAGGTGCAATACAACGATCTGCAGAAGCGCTTCGTCAGCGACTTGGGCACTATCATATTCCTGCAGGACATCGTCGAGTTCTTCTTTAAGAACTACAACTTTGGTTGGATCCTGAATGATCTGCGTAAGAATCTGGTGTTGGAGCTAAACTTTCTGCAGGAGGGTCAGAACGCCGAACGCTGCGCCAGGGATATGAAGAAGTTCGATCACGTGCTGGTGCCCAAGGTGCACTGGCCATACACCAAAGTGGTGAGCCTGAAGTTGCAGACAAATTTCCAAACCTCCACCAATATATGCTTTTAAATTAATTTAGCGAGTGCTCACCCTGGAGTGGATGGACGGGTGCAAGATCAGTGATCTAGAGGCCATAAAAAGTCAAAACCTCTCTCTGAAGGACGTCGATGTGAAGCTGTTTAACACGTTCGCCGAGCAAATCTTCCACACTGGCTTTGTTCATGCTGATCCGCATCCAGGAAACAGTAGGTTATCCAAAAGTAGCCACTCTTTATACCATTGGTAATTCTGGTTCCCCTTAGTTTTTGTGCGCCGAAATTCCAAAAACGGGCTTGCGGACATTATCCTGCTTGACCATGGCCTTTACGAGGAGCTGCCTGCAAATGTGCGCGGACCGCTGTGCGAATTCTGGGAGGCCACCGTGCTGCGTGACGAGGCCAAGATGCAAACTGCCGCCGAGAAGATCGGGATCGCCGATTACATGCGCTTCGCCGAGGTTCTCTTCCAGCAACCGATTCGAATTCGAGGAGGCACCGTTCGGAGCAAGCTGTCACAGGAGGACATAGATCACATGCAGGAGATAGCCAAAAAGAACTTCGAGCATATCATGGGCACTCTGAAGGAGATGCCAAGAAGCATGCTGTTTGTGGTAAGTTCTGTAGCATTTTACTTTATATACCCTTGCAGAGGGTATTATAATTCTGACCACAAGCTTGTAACGCACTGAAGGAGACATGTCCGATCCTATAAAGTATATATATTCTTGATCAGCATCACCATCCGAGTCGATCTAGCCATGTCCGTCTGTCGGGATGAAACTATGCACCGACCCTTATTTATAGTGCAGGTAGTATATAAGTCGGAACGGCTGGAATCGGAAAACTACATCACATAGCTGCCATAGGAACGATTTTTAATATAACTAAATTATTCTTTAGAAATCACTATTTAATGACTATTTTCACCTATCCTGAAAGTATTATTAAAATCGGACCACTATAATGGGTCATTGACATTTATTCTTGGAAAATGTAGTTTTTATAGACATTAAGGCCGTTTTAAAAAATTAAAAACCAAAAATCGGGAAACTATGTATATCCTATAGCTGCTATAACAACGATCAAACGGTTTAAAACCAACTGGTCTGCAAGGGGGGTATTCTAAGCTTCGGGCACCGAAGCTAGCCTTCCTTTCATGCTTACCCAGTTTTTGATTAACTTTGCAATTGGCAAACAGGTTCGCAACCTGAACACAGTTCGTGCAATAAGCCACCAGCATGGGGACATGGTTAACCGACCCCGTGTAATGGCCCGATATGCTCAGAGATGTCTCTACATGGAGCACGGTGGCCAGTCGCCGTTGCAGTTCGTCCGCTGGATGTGTCGACGCGTCTACTTCGAGTACTGCCTGTTTGCTTCGGCCTTCAAGCTGCAGCTCTTCCAGTGGTACTTCCATGCGCTGTATCTGGTGGGACGTGCTCCACCATCGGCGCGGACCGTAATGCGCGACATGCTTACCCCACCTGCAGATACTGCGGCTTTGAGATGAGTACCGGGATCGTCTTTACATTTTAAATCTTAAGTTTTTAAATTTTTTGTATGCGAAATATGTTCAATTTGTGTACTATGATAGCAATTTCCACTTTCACATTCTCCGAAAGGGTTCCAAAATGAATTACATGTTTTGGGAATGTGGAAGTGCTTTAGTAAATTAAATGGTGTGCAGATCAAGTATTTATTATATTAAGAGGCTATACTCTATTCTATTTTTATGATGTATGAACAATAAATTAAAAAAAAAAAACGATTAATTCTACTTGGGAATCCTTTGACATCTGACAGGCGGAAAATGTAATTTAACATAGATACCCTTAAAGTTGCAAGGTTTCAACGCCTTTGGCCTAGGAGGGATCAACTCTTATCAGTCCAGGACTATTCCCATATCCCAGCACTGTGAAATGCGGTAATCACTTCTGTTAAGTTCTGGGATACTTGACAAGCCTAGGACTTTAATAAAATTGCAGGTGACTTGCCCAAGGTTATAGCCAATCAGCCAGTTATTGGGCCACTTTCTCTTCCATTTTAGGCCCTCCCAAAAATTCAACAAATCAATCGGAGAGCATGAAACACGAGTGCCTCGCCTGTCTAAATTTAAAACGACTGAGCAGTACTGCTGCGGTGGCCGGTGGAATGTCTTTCCGAGTCGATCATTGGAATATTAACACGCCCAGTAACACACACACCATGGCGTTGGTACAGGTGTTCCTGCCCCGAAATAGGTACACATGGGCGTCAACTACATATTTCCGGTTGTGTGGAGCGCATGACAGGGTGCAACATGCCAGACTTCTGCTCGGAAAATATATATCCCACCTATGGCCAGGCCCAGGTACTAAGTTCCTAGTTGCAAGTCCCATGTCCCCAGACCCTGTCCCCACTCCAATCTCTCAGGGCACCCCCCTAACACTTTCACTTCTTGTGCCACATACATCGAGTTTCGTGTGCCGCACACAAAACTAAATTCAATTCAATTTCATTTAAAGTTACTTTCGCTGACTGACAGACAGCGAACGACAACGACCCTCTCAGCCTAAAGCCTAAAGGCCCAGCACAGTGTTAAGAGTTGGGTTTTTGGGTTATTACCTCTTAGTTACGATAACTTTTTTAGTTGGCGCAAATATTAGACGTACAAAAAACATATTTGACAAAAAAAAAATACACAATACATATCTTTGCTAGCGAATCTCAGGGAAAAAAGTACTGGTTATTTTTTAAAGTTTTTTATTGGATCTGAACTAGTAAAATCAAATATAACTATTATGTTTTTCTGTCAACTCTAAAGATTTTTCAATCGCTTTATCTTTTATTATTATTAGGATATTTGTCGAATTTTTATTTTTTTAGGATAATTGCCGAAGGCGCTTTGAAAATAGTGACTAAGAATGATTATTTTTAAACTAAAAGGCCCGAAATTATAATTGAATATTGAGATTGTCGCTATCTTTGACTTTATCAATTAACTATTACATGTTAATATTAACATCCAGCTGCAGTAGTGCATGGAATAATTAATAAGAAAAACTAAAAAAAAATATACATTTTACTTGATTACTTGATTTGTTTGGCTCATTGTGAACCACAGTCCGAGGATGGCGTTGCCGTGAATGCCACATGACTGGCTTCTGTTTAGTTGCGCATACGCCCCGTGCGCCCACGGCTAAATATGAAATTAAAAATCCATGTTGAAGTGTGAAATGCCTCCCAGCTGGCTGGCTGGCTGAAATGGCGGCTGTCTGCCGGCTCCTCAACCTCCAATCCAATCCCAGCTCCGGCTCGACTTTGAGCCGAAAACCGTGCACGCCGAGAAATCATTCGCCAACGAGTCGCAGACTGAAGCAAAGGTCCCGAGCGGAAACGGAACTTAGTACCTAATTAGAGAAATGAACAAAGAGTTCATCACGCAGGGCGGTGCGCCCATAACCGCTGATTTGGCCACGGTAATTGGAAGGTTATCCGCTATACAATCGCGATCGCATCTTGATCCGGCGGTTTCTGATCTCGTTTAGGATCTGCGCAATCTGGTTTTCGGCACTGCCGCCATTCCCATGCGCGCCGAATGGCTGCAGACGTCCTTCGTCTTCGGGACGCCCAAGGAGGAGCTGGCTTATGGGCTCCGCTCGCCCCGGAATGCCACCCGTGGCCTGTTGTCCGTCGTCCAGGGTTTCGTTCTCAAGTATCTGCTCTTCGCCCGCAAGACCAGCCGTGCCGCTTCGCTCACCGAGTGCGTATCCGTATCCGATTCCGATTCCGCTTCCAATTCCATTTCCGCATCCGGTCTAACAAAGTGCGGATAATCTGTGCATGTGTGCTTGTGTTTCCGTTCCAGCCCACTCCTGGCCACCGCCGAGATGCAGCGCGAGGCCCTGTTCTGTGCATTGCTAGAGATCCTGCGCACCATTTCGGACAAGGGCAAGGTCACTATGGTGTTGCCGTCGGAGGACGAGGTGTTCGTGGACCATAGCGCCTGCTACTTCCACGACTCCGTCACCGAGAAGGTGAGTGTCGGATTGCATAATGGTAAACTTTCACATTAAATTATATCATTGGAATTATAAAGGAAATATACGAGTAATGTTGAAAATTATTGAGATTAAGAGTGGTCCAATAAAAAAGCCAAAATAATAAAATTGCTTTGTATTTTATATAAAATATTTTTTCAATCGCAATACCAGATGAGATTTAATTTTAATCGAAATTTTGCCCGATCAGAGTGTCCTATGGCAATTGGATTACAATATTTAATTGCCTTTTAGATTCCGAATTCTACAAATTCTAAGCAAATGTATTTTCCTGTCTTAGCGATTCATAGTTATCACATTTGAATATTGAATAATTGGGATGATTAGATCGATGCAAAAAATCTAATAAAAAACTTTGAAAATCGGAATAATATATCTTATAGCTGACATAGGGATCGGGACAAATTCAAATGCATTTTTCTGAAAGGGTATTCAAAAATTCGGCCTTCGAAGCTAACCTTCCTTTCTTGTTTTTCATGGCAGTTATAGTATAGGATCTATATTTTTTTGTTAACTGTTTCAAATAAAAGATTCATTTGTTTATACAAATTTAGAATAAACAAAATATACATACACATTTAAAATAGGTTAAAATAAGTCAAAATAATTATTTTTTCTGGATTCTTAAATCTTATTTTTATTTTATAGAAATATGTGGGTTATCTAAGCTTTTTACGGGTTTTTAAATTATTCAAATTATAATTCCCGATATTGCGTAATTTCCGTGATATATTGCAGCTTTATGTCTTTACCCTGTCACCCAATGAGGACCTGGAATACTTCTTAAAACGGAATTTCAAATACGTAAGGCCCAAACCATTTTGAATTTGGTTACACAGCGATTTAATCAATTAGTTTGCATTTAACCCGTCTAAAAGTTCACAGAGGAGGAGACCCCGGGCACTCTGCTGTTTCTTTATAGCGCCGTCCTCACGCGATCCATGGGAAAGTAAGATTAACCCCAAGTGTCTGTATAAGCAGAGGCTATTCCCAGTATCAGAGACCTCGCATAACAACTTCTCTTTCCGCTTGCGATTACTTTCCAATGCATTGCAGAGTTCGCACGGACCTGGACTCCTCGAAATCCGCGCCCCTGACGTCGAGCAACCACGAGGAGGGCTCCTTGATGATCGTTACCCTGCTGCTGACAGGCCGGGCCACACCCTACATCCACAACGGGGTCGTCAATGTGGGGGACGAGAGTAGCTATGTGGGTTGAAAAGTAGGGGGACTTTTCTCCTTCTGAGTTTCCCATTTTCTACTTCTAGGCGGTGCCGCAGTACGGAGTCCTAAAGCGCTGCATGATCGGGCTGCTGCTCTGGGATATCGAGTCAGCCAGCGTAAGCATTTAAGCCACACTACAATTTAAATATTTTACACATTTTACTTCCCAAATTTTTGTTTAAGGATTCATCAATATTAAACTTGGTTATAAATTTCATTCGTAAGAAGTCCAGATATACATATCTACATATATACGAGTAAAAGCTATTGTTATTAAACTTTAATTTTGTATATGAAAACAATCATCATCTTTAATCAAATCTGTGGAATATTTAACAATTGATTTATTTAGAGATAATATCTAAACACTTTATAGGAAATTCTGTGGAATACTATAAAATTGATTCATTTTATAGGGAATTCTTTATGATCAATTAAACGAATCATATTTACTTGAATATTTATTGTACGTTTGAAAAAAATACATAAATTTACAACCACAAACAACAAATTCAATTTTATTAAATTATTAAAATTAATTGAATTATTTTACTTTTGGATTTATTTATTTATTATTAATGAGAGTATTTATTAATGAGAATAATATATTTTATTTTAAACACAGGCTGCTGTGAATCAGTCGAGGCAACCGGGCTCCCGGCTGAAGACGCCAAACTACCCCATCTGGATAACCAGCTGCACGGGCCACTACGGAGTGATCTTCAATAAGAATCCAGATCTGCTGCGCAACTACCATGCGGAGTCACGCTTCGACGTAAACTATTACAGCTGCTCCGGGCACCAGATTCTGATGACCATCGACAATCGCACCTACAACGAGCAGGCATTGGTCATGTTGGAGCGGCAACCAATCACGCCGGAGAGTACCTCGATGTCCGGGAAGCCGGCCAAGGAGGCGGAGGTCGCGGGCGTGGCGCCAGCTGCTGCCTCCGGAGGAGGTGCTGCTGCCGGCGGCGGTGTGGGTGGCGCTAGTGGCGCTAGCGGTGGTAACGATGTGGTCGCCAAGGAGGAGTCAACGCTCAACACACCGTTGCAGCGTCTGATTCGTACCAAGTGGGAAGAGGCAACTATAAGCTTTCACGTGCAGCCATCGATGTTGAGTTATCTTTTTAGTACCACACAGTAGAATGCAGGCGGAGATTGCTAACTGGGAGTAGTCCTAGGACCAATAGAATCTGTAGGATTGCCTTTGCTAAAGTGAGACCGATTCATACTCAAGCCCAAGAGATATCGCCCAATCTGGGAAATATCATGATTCCTTTTTTTTGTGATTAAAGACCAGAAACGTTTCCTTTGATTTCGTGGAAAATACTTCATGAAAGTTAGACATTCAGGATATTCGAATTCAGTGTCGAAAATTAAATATTTTAGTTAACTATTCAATTTTGTTTTAAATTCAGTTAGTTTTGAATTGGTCACATGAATACACGTTTTAGTTTTTAATTTCGATCTAAAACCAATTTAAGCATGTAAGCTTGTTATGTTGTCTCTTGATCTATGATATAAATCGACTTTCTTGGCGAATGACCAATGCACCAAAGAATTTAAACTGAAATATATATCACTCACGATATAGCCAGTTTCTATTCGCAACCCAACCAGAAACATGTAAGTTCCAACTTCAAGTAGCGAAAGCTCAGCTCTACACTTTAAATTAGCTGAATCACAACACTTCTAGAATTAGTTAATTCTCTCAACATATTTCAAAAACTTAAATCGAGGTTAAATAAGGCAGGCTTAAAATGTTAGTAAGAGCTTACTGGACCTTTTTATACCCTTGCAGAGGGTATTATAATTTTGACCAGAAGTTTGTAACGCATTGAAGGAGACATTTCCGACCCTATAAAGTATATATATTCTTGATCAGCATCACCAGCCGAGTCGAACTAGCCATGTCCGTCTGTCCGTCTGTCCGTCTGTCCGTCTGTCTGTCTGTCTGTCTGTCTGTCTGTCTGTCCGTCTGTCGGTTGCTATGTAAACTAGTACCTCAGTTTTAAAGCTATCGGGCTGAAACTTTGCACCGACCCTTCAATCTGTTGCAGGTAGTATATAAGTCGGAACGGCCGGAATCGGAACACTACATCACATAGCTGCCATAGGAACGATTGGGAAAAAGTTCCAAAATTTCGCCATTTTTAAAGATAATTTATTTATTTCTTGGAAAACTCTATTTAATAGCAATTTTAACATATCCTGAAAGTTTCGTCAAAATCGGACTACTATATCCTATAGCTGTCATAGGAACGATGGGAGAAAATGGGTCATTGAGCATAACTCTGGGGTTTTTCAAGACAATTAATTCATTCTTGAGAAAAACAGTTTTCATAGACAGTAAAGCCTTTTTAGAAACTTAAAAACCCAAAAATCGGATAACTATATCCTATAGCTGCTATACAAACGATTGAACGGGTTGAAAGCAACTAGCCTGCAAGGGTATTCTAAGCTTCGGGTACCGAAGCTAGCCTTCCTTTCTTGTTTACTTGTACGGTTTACCCAAAGAAGATTACCAAATGAAATGAAATACTTACCAGATTAGTGCAATTAAATGTAAGCTTTCTAGATACTGCACGAGATTCTATCTTAGTCCGCACCCAAAAACGACTACTGTCCTCAACCATCCGATGGGTATTTTAAAAAGATCCAAAACAAAATGATTGGAACCTAAACAGCGATGGTAAATACACGTAAAATATTTCAAGTATCTGATCGAAACGAACGCGCCAGGGCAGATTTCTGAACAGTTGCGCAACTTATGAGTTCACAAATCTGCCGGGACAGAAGGCCTCTCTTTACGGGCAGAGCGACTGCGGGACTCTAAACCAGTTGATTGATGCTGCCGCCTGGAGCCACTAGAAGATACTTAATCCGATTGTTTGTAGATCACCAACATGCATCGATTACTCCAACCGCACCTTGCTCTATGAAATATAAAACACACTCTGTTCCAATTAAACGCTAATGTACAACTTCTCTGAATCGTCAGTCTGTCAGTCTTTTCAATGGAGGGGAAAATAAAACGAACCGGTGAGTATTTTGAAAATGGTTAAGAAAAGTTTATCATTTTATTGAAAGGTATTTGTATTTTGCTTTTAAAATGATTGAAGTTCCTTGCTGTAAGTCCTGCGGGACCTAAACATTGTATTTTGTAATTTACTTGAATAAGAGAATAGTTTTTAGATGTACTCGTACAAGTATTTCGGTATCTTGAGATATTCTTGAAAACGTTTAAGTAGATATTCTTAAGAAAATTCATCAAATATTCTGTTACTTTATTTTGTAAGATTTTGTATGTACCTAACTAATTGCTTTTGCGGCTTATCCAATATTATCCATATTCAATTGTATAAATTGTATAAATTTCGTAATACCATTTGTCTTAGTTTCCACCACCTCCTAACCCTTTTGCTCCTCCTCGCTTGCTCATCCGGGACGTGTAAAAATTTGGTTACAATATCTGGTGATTATTATTTACATTCATTCAGTGCAGTTCATAACTCGAATATAAACCTCTTCGCAAACTTAACTTATCGCGTACTTATGAGTAGTGAAAAACTAAACTAATATTCAGAGAGTTTTCGTTCAACAGAGCTTGGAGTTGGAATTGGAATTGATTTTGCCAAATATTTTGGGGCTCGAACACTGTGCCCCGTCCGTTGACGTGCCATTCTGGTGTGGCACGCGATTCGGATTCCCCGGAGGGTAAAGGGCCGGGCCTCAGGGTCTCATCCGTGCCCGATTTATCTGTGCCGTTCGCCTCGTTCGCCTCGAACATCCATCCATATGTCGGCATGAATTATTCAGGCGCTTGTGTCGGACGGAGTTATCGTTGACACCTTGCCCCTAATTGATTGTTGATGTGGTTCAGGCCTTGACCTCCAGTTGGGGTAATTGAAATTTCCCGGGGCTTGGAGGTCGAAGATTTCAGCTTGTTGGTCTAGGAACATCCGAACCAATTCGTTGCTGAATTTCAAACCGGTTTCTCTTTGTAACTTAAATGTAGTAGCTAAACTTAAATCAAGCATTGCGATTATTTACAAAACAGGTCGAGGACGTTGCGATATGATACAATTACGTTAAGGTATGATTACGAGTATGTGGTACGATTAGAAAGTATGGGGTCAAACAAAGCCTACGGTGCATCGAATTATCATAGGAGGTGTGCGCTTAGAGCCTAACTACTCGTATGATTCCTGCTAATAATGTACACCAACTGTCGATCCGATCCGATCTGGTCTGATTGTTCCGTGCGCCAGGTTGTACCTGTACAACCCGCCAAATCCACGGGCACATCCTCTCTCCTTTAGCTGGCTTTTAGCTTTAGCTCCTAGCTAAGCCTGGCTAACTACATTCGATGGTCCTATGGACGCACCAGCAGCTTGTCTATGTACTCCAGGTTTGTGTTCCGGTACCGCGTCCTGTTCAGCGCCTGCGCCGGAGCGTTCTTCTTTGTCTGCGTGTGCCACGTGAGAATCTGGAAGTTGAAAGAACCGGGGATTAGCTTGGAACCATGGCAATCATTTAAATTCATTTATTGTAGAATTATGTATATAATCTAAGGAGCTTCTTTCCAAACTGAACACATGAAATATTATCGATACCATTATATTGATTAGGAATATTTATTTCTTTATTACCAAGGAGCTTACACTTAAAATTCAATTCAAATAAAAATAAATCAAAGCAATCAAAAATGCATTTCATTAAGTTAATAAGCAATATTATAAAAATACAACTTTAGAAATTTATCTTTCACAAAGGTCCGAATGACCTTACTTCCAACACTAAACTTCATATGTTATTGATACACTTATATTCATTAGGAATATTTATTCCTATATAACCAAGGAGCTTACCCTTAAAATGAAATTAAAAAGGAATTAAATTAAATTTCAAAAAAGAAATATAATTTAGTAAATAAGCAATATTATAGAAATATGCTCTATAACTTTTATAAACATTCACTAACTCAGACTTTATAAAAAAATATTTGTTAACTATAAAACAAAATTTTATAAATACTAAATAAAGTTATTTAAGTATTAAGAGTATAAATAATTCATGAATTAAAATGGGTCTTAAGTGTAATGTATGTAATTTTGTGAACATCTAAACAGCAAAATACTCTTTAGGAATCCAACAATAGACTCACATCTCGGCACTCGTCTGCCAGCAGCGCGATGTCGGAGTTGTCCAGGGGTGCCAGACTACGCAGGAAGCCATCCTCCTCGTAGCCCGGCTTGAAGGGCATCTGGGCTTTGGGCCGCTCATTCAGGAACTTCACGCTCACCGCAAACCCGGCCATATCCACAGGGTATTTGCGTCCTCCGATCCACCCATCGTACCATCCCACCAGCTGACCCTTCAGGATTATTGGACTGCTAACGCCTGTCTTGGTCACCAGACCCACTGGCCACATTGCCACCTTGCTGATGTAGCGCATCTGAAAATGAAGATAATCTCTGTTCAGCGATAATTCGAAAAAGTACTTAGAACTATAATAACTTAACGCTCATTTGAAATAAGCAAAGATCCTACTTCCTCCATTTCTATATAAATAAATATCAAATATTTGTTATTAAAAAATTAAAGGCAAAAATAGTTTAAAAAAATATTTAATTTAATTAATATTTAATTTTGTCATTATTATCTAAGAGAAAAAAATTAAGATTTCTTAAATCTTCTTTTAAAATTATTTATAATGCAAAAAAAGGAACCCATTAAATTGTAATTTACTTTTGAAAAGATTTACCTAAAGAATATGTTTGTGGAAAAGTTTTTGTAAGAAAATAAATCGCTTAGGCATTCATTTTTAGGGGAAACTCCCTAATTTCCAAACTGTGGAACGTGGAGGCAAGAGCTCTCTCTAATGGCCCTCTAATTGATACGAATGGGCATTATTGACCCCTAATTCACATTACTCATGCCCAGGGCGGGAAGGGGGGAACAGGAGGAGCTTCACCTCATACACCTGCTGCTTTTGCTCCTCCTGCTCCTGCTCCTCCTCCGCCTCCTCCGCCTCCTCCCACTACTTCCACCACTCCTGCCTACCTGCTCGAATATGCTAATGTCGTAGGTGTTGTCGTCGTCGGCAAAGTAGAGCACTCCCTCGGTGGCATGCTGGCGCAGATACTCGAGGCCCCGATTTCGATTGGAGACGCCTCGCGGCTTCGCCCGTTTCGTCTGCTTGTACTTCTCCGGCATGGGCGCTACGGAATACGGAATAGGGAATTTGCAATACGGAATACGGAATTTCAGCGTGAGCTACTCGTAAATATCACTTGAATGTGCCCGGGACATGACACAAACGAGTGGCGGCGGAGGAAGGATGAGGATACTTACCCACCATGTACTCGTAGGGCACTCCAATCCGGTCAAGGGTGTGCGCCACCAGGGGATTCGTGCTGTTGGCGTCCTCGATGACCAGCCAGAGCAGATTCGCCACGTGCTTCAGAGTGTATCCCAGCCGGGTGAGCTCCGCCAGCTGCTCGGGTCGTCGGTAGGTGGGCGTGATTATGTACAGGGGCGGCTGCGGGTCGAGTTGAGTTGAGTTGAGTATTTGGGTGAGTGTCATTGGATATAATCTAATGCCATGTACTACGGGGCGTATGTGTGCTATGCACTTGTGCTGGTTAGTGGGTTGCTGGTTGGGCTGGTTGGGCCGGTTGGGTGGTTGGATTGTTGGGTGGCTGGGTGGCTGAGTGGCTCGTTAGGTGCCAGTGGGTGGTGCGTAATGCGGCGTGAGCTTCTTTTTATGAGCAATTATGCAAATTAATTTACAACTGAATGGCTTGACTAGGCGAGCGGACCCACATCCGCCCATCCTCAATCGCGTAAGTCATTGTGTCTGGGCTCCGGCTGAGCAATATGGGTCGCGTTTCGCAAGTCAAACGCACTCAAAAAAATATACTCTTGAAATAAATTCAAACAAAATAATATCATTTTGGTTGACAATTGATCACAAAAAAACGATTATAAATAAGCTTTGGTTTTCTTTAAATATTTAAAATATATCATTAATAAACAAACAACATATTGGACGTTATTATAATAAAGAAATTAGAAGCCTGTTGAGAAATTAAAGCAGGAAATAGAATTAATTTGTAAACGGATTGAAAATAGGAATATAAAGCAATAAAAATAAATCTCGATTTCAATATGTTATTTATTTGTAGTGTCATCCAAATATTACTTTAGCTTTAGAGCATTTGATTTTTCTATAAAAGTAAATACGAAAATTCAATAATCTTGCATAAATTCACTATCCACCACATATCTCCCCAAATATACTTTGCACAGTTTTGGTTTCAGTGCACTTAATCACACAGCACACCCGCTCTAGCATGGATATGTTGCGCCTGTGATCCAGTGGCCCATTGAACGACTGACGTTGAAAATAAATAAACCGGCGCACTCGCTCCGCAAATTGTCCAATGCGGACACACAAACACTCAAATTCCCACCCATCGCATGCAAGGGGTTGGAAAATCAAGTAAAGTGAATGCATTCAAATCTATTTTGCAATATATACTCGGATATTTAAATAAAGACACAAGTAAAAGGGGTCAAGGGATAGGATGTAAGGGCATGCAAATTAGAAAGTTTAGTTTCCAGACCAAGAGTTGACAAAGTCGCACGGTTTAACACCTACAAGGTTCAGTTGGGATTATAAGATATCCTTCTATACATATAAGAACGTCTTGCAGATTACATTAATATCATTCAAATTGGTTAGGTATTAATTTAATGCTTTTAAGTTTTAGGGCCATTCCAGTTAAACAATTAAAAATTTAATATTGTTCTAATGTCCAAAAATAAAAATAATCTCCGAAATATGAAACAAATTAAAAGCGAATTAATTATGAGTTTAAAAATCATTTAAATTATGGGATACTGATCTTATGAATTGAAAATCTTTTTACTCAAGATTGAAACTTATCGAATAATATCAAATAAAATAAAATAAATAAAATCCATTCCTGTGGCATGGATGATTTAACAAATTCATATTTGGTATCATTTAATTTATATTTGGTATAATTTATCAATTTTAGAACTTAAATTTAATAGAATGCCAAGGGATAGACTTAAGGCATTGAGTGCAGGGCACTGGAATTGCTTTTAGCGAATGCAACTACTAAATGATAGAAACCAACAAATGCGCGTGAATCTTCTCAATTGGCTTGCATTTTGCATGAATCTGGAATCTGGAATCTAGATCAGCAACATCCACCCACCTCACCACCCACCACCCACCACCCACTCCCTTTCAGTGGCTGCGGCTTTCAATGCTAGTAATTTTTCTATATATTTCAGTTGCTGGTGAATGCGGTTTGGGTTTTGGTTTCGGTTTTTTTATTTGTTCTGTACGGGTATGCATTTGAGCAATTTTCAAATTAGGCTCATGCAAAACGCCAAATGAGAATCTTTTTGTTTGCCCACGCCCGCAGTGGTTGGTTGGGTGTGGGGGGGATGGTTGGTTAATATAATGCATGTGATTAACCCAGAAATTGTGATACACATAGCCGGCAACCAATTTGCACATGCTGGCCAACAAAAGTTGGTTAGATAAACAGCGCAATTTGTGCGGGGCTGCGTCCCTTTGCATTGTCTGCATTTTGGATTGCCTTGGTAGTATACATACTCGTATATATTCCTCTCCATTTAGGATTTTAATGGGACCATAATTAACATACAAGCTGGCAGAGTTATTCTTCTAAATGTGAAACTCATTTGTCATCTTGTTAGTGGCAAATAACTATATAATAGCATAAAAGCCAAGCATTTAAACGCTTTACTTTTTGTATTGTGAGATAAATTCTCCTCTATTCTATCCAATTCCAAAAAGTGTCTTAAGAAATACAATGGTATTATTTATACACCTTCAAAGAATATCAAAATAATTTAAACACAAAACTGGAGCCTCATTAAACTACTAAAAAAAAGATCATCAGCTATCTGCTTCATTGTGTTTTGAGGTACAGTATCTATCGGTGGGCACTTGCGACATGCAGCGATGCGATGGCAATTAAGAAAATGGGAAAACTGAGTAGCGAAAAGCGACAACGGCGCCGTCAATGAGTATTAAAAGGGGTGGAAGGGTGGGACACATATTTTTTCCGAAATTGACAAGCCAACACCCACAGATGGAATTAACAGCACACATACTAGTACAATACCATGAACACGACAGTTGAAAATAATATGCAGATAAGCTCGAAATGCACTCCCAAAGATTAAAACGGAAAAAGTGAAATGCGGGTTAAATATAGTAAGAGAGTTAGTTTGGTTAGTTGTGGGGGTTGTGAACTTGAACTTACTTAGAGAAAAAATGTAATTTGAAATCAATAATAGGATATTCGATTCTTTAGCTTTATATTTATAATTTTAATCAACAGTTTTTTTTTTACTCCCCTAACAACTTGTTTTGGATTTATTTAGTTCAAAAACCTATTTAACAAATTCTGATATCTCAAATAATTAAACTGAAGGCAAAATATTCATTTTAAGAATTCAATTAATTTAAATGGAATTATTTTCGGCATAAACTTAACAGGTTGTCAAAATATATATTTAAAAATGTCAAAAACTATTTTGGAAATGTTCTGAGGATAAAAACACAAACTAAGTTACATAATAAAACAAGTAAGAACGTTACAGTCGAGTTTCCCGACTGTTACAGACCCTGTACAAAAAACTATATATATATATATATATTCACACCGAGTCCGGTCTGGTATTCGAACCCAAGATCTTCGCGTTTTAAGTCGAACGTCGTAACCATTCGACAAACCCAAACTTTTTGAACCGACAGCTAATACAGTATAAATATATTGAAGACGCACATTCATACATATGTATATGAAGGTAGTGGCAGCGCAGCTGCAGCGGCACTTCCGAGAAAAATCAACCACCGAACGCAAGCGATTTACCGTTTCTTTGCGCAAATAAACAGATTTTTTGTGTTTAGCGCCTGTAAACTTTAGGTATTTATTGTGCGCTTTCTAATTAACCAATCTTGATGAAATTTTAAGGATCGGTAGAAATCTATGCTCCAATTGCATGTGTATTTTAAAAAAAATTTTAGCTTGAAAATTGTGCAGTGCAGGGCAGTGGAAAAATTCAAATACAAATTGCGGGGGCGGTGGGCGTGGCGCCGACTTAAAAAAATAAACTCTAATTGACTCAGTATTAGGAGAATCTACACTGGTAATACGGTTCCTCTAGCTCTTACAGTTGCTGAGATCCGTGTGTTCATCCGGACGGACGGACGGACGGACGGACGGACGGACAGACGGACAGACGGACATGGCTATATCGACTCAGCTCGTCATGCTGATCAAGAATATATATACTTTGTGGGGTCTGCCACGCCTCCTTCTGCCTGTTACATACATTTGCACAAACTTAATATACCCTTTACCCTTTGGGTACAGGGTCTAATTATAAAAAATCAATAAACTAAACAATTTAAATAGAGGATGTGGTATTTGTGTACAGTTTTTAGCATTCATCATATTTGACTATAAAATAAAATATTTTTATGGAATTAGAACGTATAGCTTATTGATGATTTCCAATTAAAATTTTCTCTTAGTGTAGGGGGTGAAGTGTAAGTGGAGTGCTCGGCTAGGGTTACGATTATGTCAATATATTTACGGGCTCGGAGGCGGCTACGAAACGTGTTGGTCGAGTCTTATGGACGTTATCCGAGTGGGCGGTGTTGGGCGTGTCTGCCGCCGATTGTTTGGCGCTTGGTTTGGCTGTTGTTGTTGTTGTTGTTGTTGCTGTTGCCCCACTGGCTGTGGCTGTGGTTCTTGTTGTGGTTGTGATGCTTGTTTTAGTGGTTGCAGTCTTATGATGGTGGCCACCCACCGATCCCCATCCCCATCCCGATCCCGGTCCCGAAACCGATCTTATTTCCAATGACGAGGATATCAATGTGGGTCTGGTGGCCAATGAAACCGTTTGAATGGAGGCAATGGCTGCACTCATCTTTTGGCCCCCAGAGCCTGTTGATGTGGCTGTTGTTGGAGCTGTTGTTGTGGTTGTTGATGATGTTGTTGTGGGATTGGTATTTTGGGTATTGGTAGAACTGTTAGCCAGTAGCAGGGAAATGGGTGACCACAAATATGATGCGATATATGACGATGATTTCTCTTGATGCTAAAGTTGGTTTTTAATGATTGGGTTAACAATGGGATCATAGGAAAAAGAACAAGAACACATGGAAGACATTACATTAAAATCTATGTTAAATCTATAGTTAGTAAAAGTTACTTTCAAGATCAAGTTATGATTGATACAGATACGATGCAGGCATGATTGATAGCTTCCAGAAATTAATGAAAAAGATATATATATCCTTTGAATTTCTAAAGGCTAATTCTAAAGGTTATATAGTCTTAAGCACCTCGAATCGTGGGCTTCAATGAGCTATTGTTAATGCTATCTTTTTTCCAGCTATTGCAGGTTTTAACGTTTGTCTATAATTTGAGGCCAATTTATAATCGCTATCTTTTTTTTTTGCACCCCCGCTTGTCTGTGTTTATTTATATTGATATTACCTGATTTATAGACTGCTCTTTAAGTTTTATTTATGTATATACACTTAAACTATTTTAATCTCTCTTATAAATGCAAAAACTTGTTGAGAATAAAATTTGTAAGAAGGAAACTTGATAAGTAGGTATATCATTACGTTCGGAGGTGAAGGCAGGCGAATGATAAAAATGATTAATTTTATTATTTTAAGATAAATAAATTTCGTTGGAAATCAATCTTGCCGGCTTTAGATAAGTTTATTAAAAACCGAAATATTTAGATTAGGTAATTGCCTTGACCCACAATTTAACAAAGGGGCAATGGAGATGTTAAGGTGTCCAGGTGCAATACTTTTTAAGGGAGTAATGTGCGATACTTAAAGAGTGCGCTTAATTAAAAAGATTTCATTCTCAGTCAGTTGAAGGCTAGCAATGGGTGATTGCTTGGCTAATTAACATTTTATATCTAATTTAACGGTCACGATTGGGCGAATGAACTATGTGAAACAGCAAAACACATTTAAAATTTATTAAATATATTTTAATTTTAAAAATGTCATTCCGAGATGTAAAGGGTATTCAATTGCTGATAGAGTTATGGGTAACCTAATTTGAGTTCAGAGAGTTTTGATCTTGAAGGAATAATTATGGTTAAACCTCGCATTGATACTTAGAAAGTATGTTCCTACATTTAAAAACAAATCTGTACACTTCTGATGATCAAAATATTTCCACTGCATGAGAGTGTTATTCATTTTCTGTCTCCTGATTGAGTCCCACAAACACCAATCATTTGGTTATGAGAATATATGTTAAAATACAAATCTTGAGATTCTGATTCTTCTCACACTTACCTTGACCACTTCGCTGGCGGCAAAGGGCTCACGGGATATGTGGTACTGGTAGAGCACCATGTAGATGCAGGTGGTGGCTATGAATATGGTCAGGTACATTTTGATGGATTTGCCCACCGACATCTTGCTGCTGCTCCCTCCACTGACACCGCCGCCGCCGCCGCCAATGAGGCCATTGTGCGGTCCCAGGCTGCTGTAGCTAGGCTTCATCCTAGTCGCAGGAAGCTGGATTCAGGAGGCGGTTGTTGGACGCAGGTTCCTGCAATATCTGTAGCTGTATCTGTTGCTGTTGGTGCTTCTTTTCTAGTGATTTTTTCCGTGTTGGTCGTGTTACTCTGCGTTGGTGTTTTGATTTCATTCGTCCGCTTTCGAATGGTTTTTATTTTGCTCTAGCTCTGCTCAGTGAACTCTGCTCGTCCCGCACTTTTTATTTGCTTTGCGAGCGCCTTCCTTTCCTTATTTCATTTCGATTTACTCGATTTGTGAGTTTTATCCACGGCTTAGCATAGCTTAGCGGAAGGGGCGGGACGGAGTCGGAGGCGGATGCCAGTTGCTCGGTGCTGGGTGCTGGGTGCTGTGTAGGGGGGTCGGCGATAGGGCGTTCTGTGGTCTCTGGTGAATTTAAAAAGAAATAAATACACTGTTATGGATTTCGGTTTTTATCGCATTGCCTTTTCCTTATACATACACATTCTATACGTATTTTGTTATCAGCCAAGTAAGCGAGATTTAGTCATTTTATTTTACTTACATTTTCCAGAGCAATTCATTCTGCTGGCAATCTGGAAAAATATTAAATAACAAAATATTTAATAATTTTAAAAATGTTTTTCGAAAATGAGTATTGTGTTTCAGGATTTTATTAGGGGGTGGACCGAAGCCAAAAATGTAGTATTAAAATTTTGCAAAAAAGTTATCAAAGCCTTAAGTGGATGTTTTTAAAAACACAATTTTGGAAATGTTATAAATACATATATATAAATCCCAGGAATATTATTTTAGAATTCAAAAAAATTATGCAAAATATCATATTTTGTAGCTCGTATTTCGTTTTTTTTTTTCTGTTGTACATTCATTAAGATTATGTATCTAAACTAGAAGAATTTACAAGCCTTCAGTCACTAGCATTCAGCAGCTAACTAATTGCATAATTTTCCATGCGGAGACATTTATTGGTTTTGGTATCTTCATGCCCAACATTTTTTGTTTCATTTTTGTAATTGCAAAATTTTTGCAAGCGAGAAGCCAGTTATTCGTTTCCTATCTACTCTATGCTGCCAAATCTTTAATTGACAAAACAACACTTAAATTAAATGACACTTGATTAAGGAAAATCCAGAAAAAATAAATTGGACAAGTCTTATACATACATTTTTAAAATGAATCCTGAAATTCATTCACAACAAATGGTTGCAAAGAAACATTTCCTTCGTATCTGCAGAATTTACATACCGAAAAATAAAAAACAGATTGCGCAACCCCGTTATGAAGTTTTTTATGTAAATGTGCGGAAACAAAGAAATCGGTATTTAAAAATGCATCCATCATAATTGCTTTCCTCTTTTTGCTGATGGATGATGGAGTGTTATTTGTGAGAACTATAATTAATGAAGTGCCAAACTTAAAGATACGAATAAACACGTTTTTGAACTGTGTGGGACTATTATACGGAGTATACTTCCTATATTTACCAACGGAAAAGAATGCCGTATTTGAATTTTTAACTTTAGTTTGCTGTTAACTTGTAATCCTATTGATATTAAATTGAATTGAATATAGTTAAGGCTGCTTTTTGAGATATTGAGTTGGGTGCAGTTTGGGCTGTTGACACGAAATCAATGTTCTGCATTTTTAATATCTATAGAAAATAATCTGATTGCTAGAAAAAAATAATAATTACTTTTACCATAGTATTTATTTGAATATATAATATTTGGAAGGCTTAAAGAGCCTAGAGTTAGTCTAGATATATTTATCAGGCATTAAATAAATTCTTATTACACTTTGATAAAGCTTTTAATAGAATTGTTAATATTTTGTATATACGTGTATTCTATTGATTTTTATAAATTCCTTGCAAAGAGCCTAGTCGATATGACTATGTCCGTCTGTCTAGAATTTGTTGAGCTACATTCATACTTAGTTTAAAATCCTTGCAAATTCATTAAAATCATAAGCAAACAACCGCCTTTGGATTTTTATAGGCTCATTAAGTGGTTCAATAATCACTGTATATCGTATTGTATATTGTAAATCAAGACGTGCGATAATCCATAATAGTAATGGTAAACAAAACTAATAATTCATTAATATTAACAGTAAACTTAGAATACTTGAATAATAATGTCGACAGAATTACCCTGAAATATTAATAGCTTATTAAGTACGATTTTAACCCGCAATTCACCAGTGATAAATATACAGAGTTTATAATTATAGGGCTGTAGCTACCACATAATAAAACAGAGGGTATCAGTGACTATCAGTTATGCTTATATGCTAGCAACGACCTCCTAACCGCCTAGACTACACTTTCCACTTTCCTATTGTAATTTGCGCAAAGTTGTTAACAACTGCCTGGGGAAATGCGAGTTGGGAAAAGGGTTGAGGAAGGTTGGAGGGTTGGAGGTTTGCCTATCAGCTGGTACCGGAAGTTGCTGTCCCCTTTCCCTTCCCTCCTTCCTCTAAACTTAGCCAAGTGTGTGTATGTGTGTGTGTGGCAGTTGCAATTCTTACAGACTTTTCCAATTATGATGGGGTGTGGTTGGTGGGTTGGTGGGTTAGTGGCTTGGTTGGCTGCTTGCCCTCTCGCGTGTTTAAGCGTTTTAAAACCCATTTTGGCCCGGTGTTGCCGCTCTTTTGATACGAGCATATAAAAGTTCAATGGCCAATTTGAAATGTGCTGCGCTTTGCATGATTTCAACAAAGTTGGGCGCCGTTTTGTTCTTTCGGCTGGGTTTGCTTTTGTTTTCGCTTCAAGCTGCATGCAATTAAAATTCACCCACAGTTACGGAAGCAATTTCACAGAAACTGGCTTCACGCCGTTTAAGTGATTATCTGTTTTTTTGTTTTTTTTGTATCTGTGCAAAGCCTTTAATTGTTGGTTAAGTTTATGGCCACCATTTAACCAACAAAAGATTAACTAAACGAATGCTAAAGGATAAAATCCAATTATTTTGATGGAATTAATCCAAAAGAGATTAAAATATCACCGTATGTCTTCTTTAATAATAAATTACATGACAGGGAAATTGAAAAAAATTCCACAGTATTAGATAAGATATGTTTTTTGTTTGGTTTTTATCAGAAAAGCGTTGCAAAACCAACTAGACACCGAAAAACACGACACCTGTTCATATTAAATCGTTGTTGCTATCGCATATGTTGGTATTTATCAAAATTCAGGGGATGAAGAACGTGTCAAGAGGGTCATTGTTTAGGGCAATTAAAAACTACATGTTTTTTGGCGAGACAGGTGCAAAATGTGATATTACGCCATCCAATTAATAAAAACACAACACAAATGAACATCAAACAGTGTCTTAAGGCAGTCTATGAATAACCATTCTAGGGCTAATCAAAACAAAAATACATTTTTTTTCTCGTCGTTCAACATCCTCGATAGTATAGTGGTTAGTATCCCCGCCTGTCACGCGGGAGACCGGGGTTCAATTCCCCGTCGGGGAGAGATGTGTTATTATTTTTTGTAGATTTTATTTTATTTATTTTAGTTACCATATTTAAGAAGAGAATTTCTAGTTTTCTGCATTGAAGAAAACTAGTGTTCAGGTAATGAAATTCTTTTGAAGCTATAGTCTCCACAACTTTGTTTACTTTATTTTGTTTTTAACATTTTTATTTTTGAGTGCCATTACTTTCCAGAAATTTCGCCCACAATTTTATTGCCTTGTAATCTGGTTGCTGGAGTCGACTAAAGCATTTTAATAAATGCGAAAGCCCTGCACAAAGGCCTGATAAAATTAAACCAGAGATGGTCGAAAAACTGAAAATGCAATTATCAACAAATACTGCAAATCCTTTTATGCCCTTTGGCACAAATTGCAGACATTGCTCGGCTTTGGTTTTTGGTTTTAATGAATAAATGGTCGGAGAGATGCAAACTGAGCCGGAAACAGGATCACGGAGTGTGGCCGGCACGGCAGGGCAGCCGAAAATGGGAATTCATTTTAGCCAAATGTCAAAGAGGAGCACAAATGAAAAATCTCGGCGAGAACATTTAATGTCAGAACTTAACCCATTTACATGACAATTCCAACACACCGAGGCCAACAAATAAAACCGCAATGCAAAAGGAAACAACAGAAAATATATGTAGGATTGCATCGCAGCCAGACGGGAGACACATTAAGTGGGTGGGTTGGTGCACTGACAAAAAATACATATCATACCACAGGATACGAACTTGAACGTAATAAATTAATATATAATATAATTATATATAATATACAGGAGACCAAATAGGGATTATTCTTTTAAATAACTTTGCTCAGAACAAACACTTAAAATAATACAAGTTTAACAATTTTCTAATATTAAGTTTTTAGGGTATTTTCTGAAAGTAAAATAAATTCTGTTAATGGGATGTTTTTTATATATA
>JAJJHY010008789.1:3413462-3488041 GCA_021224005.1 Drosophila setifemur | reverse complement strand
AAAAAAGCAATTTAGAAAAAAGTAAAGCCAATTCTTTTTCTTAGTAAGCCATTGGCCTGGTGGCTTGGTGTAGTGTAAAACAAAATACCACACAAGTGGGTGACGAGTGCTGGTAGAGGAAAAACCCAGAAATAGGGGGGTTCGAGTGGGGTTCAGGGGTTGGGAGTTCCAAGCGGGTCGCGAACAGAATAAAATGGAACATTCTGCCATTGCCAGGGCCATGGAGCTGCACCGAACTGTAGAGCACTCGAGCAGCACCCGGATGCCATTTGAGAGTGGTGCCCAGCCATGTCCTTGAATGGACGTGCCCACCCTCAGCCACCCAACCACCCACGCACAGTGGGTGGCAAATGCTCCGGCACGGTGGGGCTCAAATGTCAGTGAGCACATTAAAAAGCAGTCACTAATAAGAAATGGGAGAATAATAAACGTTCCCATTTGTCACGTATTGTGGGTATTGTGGACAGCTCCTCATCCAGACTGACTTCTGGCATAAAAGTGTTGATGTATTCAGAGAGATAGGACAGAATTTATAAAACTTGCGCCAATTTCACAAATTCCATTTAAAAATTGTATATTCAAATAAATCATTGCTTAAAAGAAATTACTACAAGAAATGACAATTTATTTAAAATCTCATTAATTTATAAATTATAATTGCATCTTTAAAGAACAGGGAAAACTGAATGTATGTATATCTAAAAAAGATATGCAGCACATTTAATTGGTATGAATAGATAAAGTTTTTTCTAAATATGTTTAAAATACTCTGTATCTACTTGGCAACCGAGGCAACGAGATAAAAGATAACGCAATTAACTGCAGTGCTGACCCAAAACCAAATTCTTAGTGCAGATATTCCGAGTTCCAGAATTTCAATTTACCAGTCCCTCCGCGATAATTAAACTCCAAACACGCCATAAACAACTGACACCGAAATTTTGTGGAGCGGTGGAATTCAAAGTGCTTGCTGAATGCTTACACACTACAAAGGCGGTTATGTGGCAGGGACACGCATTAGGAGTTCCTTTTTTATTTCCATTTCAGTTTATTTCAGCCATAATGCCAACCGATCCCAAACGGCAAATGAAATGTCCCACTGTGGAGAGCCATCAAAGTGACGCCGGGGCATCGCTATTTCACTTATTGTATCTGTATCTTTGTGCTGGCATTTTAAAGTGGGCGAGTGTGCGAGTGTGTGTGCAAGTACGAGTATGTGTGCGTGTTTGTGGCAAAAACAATTGCATAACTTTAGGGGCACGTGCACTGCGAAACTGCCCTGGAAGCTAAACTATTTTCGAGTTCAAGGATATGAAAGAGCCTGCACTTGTTTGAGAGAAGATTTATCTCAAAAGGGAAAATAATATAAATATTCTGTACTATTGTTATTTATCCACGCATCTCTTATAAAACGACTAGTCTTAAATATTATTTAAAACATGTTTATAATGCGTTTACATAATCTTGCATAGAGTTATTGAATTTTGTATTTTTGCAAGCCTTTAAACTATGTATGCACATACATATTGACAATTGAATCTATAATAAGTAAGACAAGCCTTTCTCCTAAATTATTATTTATATAAAACTATGATAAGTATCTGTACTACAGGATACAGGACATATACAATATATTTTATAGTTTGGTTAAATTTTGTATCAATAATTTCAAACTGATATTTTAATAATTATTCTGAAGCTGGAATTTTCATAAGCATTTTGTAATAGTAATATTCTAAAACACTTCAAGTTCAAGTCTACATAATAATTTTTGTTTTAAGGGTAAATTAAGTAAAGAGCTTGGTATTCATTATTATTAAACTACTATTAAAAAATTAAAAGCAGTGACATAAAAACATTCACCACTAAGATGATTTAACTGAACCCAAGTCCTTTTGCATTTTGATTTGTGTCGGTGGCATTTGTGAGGTACTTCAACCCGAACATGACACATCGACATTCGCCCAAGAGCATGGTATTTAGATAAATGTAAGCAGGACTTCCAGGAGCCAGTACCAGAGTATCTGAATCAATCGACCACCACCCACTGGCCACCCGCAAAAGCATATTTCAAATTTAATGGATTAACGTAAGCAGAGGAGCGAAGGAAGGGTCAGGCCAGGCATATCTGAAATGCCTTTATGGCCATGTGAGTTATAGTGCATAGAGCCATATATATCCGGTTTGGTGGCAGCTCTCAAACGCAATCAATGGGAACGTGCCGCAAATACTTGAGAGTCGCGCTCAGGCGCTTCTTTTTTTGGAGTCGCCTGGAGTTCGTGCTTGATGAAGTGGGAAAGTAAGTGCATGCAAGATAATCAATCAATATTGATGTATGTGCCGGCACATTCAAGCACTTTATGCAGTTTTACAGTTTTCAGTATATATAAACCTCGTAGCTGTATTAAAAAATATGATTCTGCAATATTTACATTTGATTTTATTTTAAATCCATTTAATATTCGAGTATATGTACATATCCACCACAGCAAACGTAATTCCTTTGGCGTAATAATCAAATTAATGTGAGTTTTGTTATTGACAGAAAATTAAAACTGGTAAATGAATTACGGAAATCAGTTACTTTCAATCAGGCATCCGAACATACAAGCCACTTAATGTTTATTTATTTCGATACGCTTAATATCTAAGAATATTCATTTTATTAAATTAACTATTTGAATAGTTTCTATGAAATAATTATTTACAACCGTTTTATTTAAATGTCCACAGAGCAGCACCTTTTCGCACTTTCGACGGATTTGAACCACTGACCACAACCTTTGGATTTCCCAAAAATCTGACTAATATCAATTCTGCATATGACAGAGATTTGTAACCATAAAAAAGTCACAGTTACAAATTGATCAGCTTATATCTTATACATATATATACGCCCAAATCCATATCACTTAAATTGCAGGATAAAAGAAATATCGTGTGCCAACCGAAAGGAACTTTACGGAATATCCATAAAATTTATGACAAGAAATTAGTGTTCTGTGACTAATGGACTATGGCCAGGTCTGAAAATGGGTTTGGTCAGGTTCCTAAAGAAATGACTTGGTACTGGCAATGGTCTGGCCATTAGGCTAATGCCAATGATGGGTACCATGGAAGAAATTCAGTTATTATCATTTAAAAATTGTTACTTCTTATAATGTTAACGCAAAGTCAAATTAAAATAATTTTAATATTTGGGGTTCCACGATTTAAATTAATTTTTGTTCCCAGCTATATTCGATTTATTATGTCATCTGTAAGTTCTAATACCTAACCAAACATTATAGATAGAAAAGTAAGCAGCCTGCTTGTATAAGTTAAATATTATTGTTGGATACGCCAGTTTACATGGCGATTCACCCATCTGTTCAGATTCACTATTTCAATGCAAACTTTCGCAAAACCCAACCAAACTAAACATATACACACTCGTATTCCCTCCCAAAGTTCGATGGGATTCCACTGCGGCATGTTTGGAATTTTCAAATTCTTGGAACCGGGAATCATCAATCGTTAGCGTCATCAATCGAACCCAATGGCCGGGAAATGGGAAATGGAAAAAGGGGGATGGGGGATGGGGAAAACTGTTGCGTGGAATTGGGTGCGCCTCGTTCTTACTTGTTTTGGCGGGGCGGGGCGGGACGGGACGGGAGGCGCAACAGTTGATAGATTAAAGTTAAAGTTTGCCCCAAAAAAATTCTTTTGTCTGGGTTGGGCGCCAATGAATCGTTGGGTAAACTATTCGAAAGTTAGAGTCCATGGCGCGCCATCGGAACTTTTGCCGGTTTCGCATGTTGAATCACAGTCAGTTAGTTAACTGGCTTTATCGACTGCCAAACGCTTGAGCCCAACCATTAGCGCCATAACTAATTTGTTTATATTTTAAAAGGTCGATTCTGTTGCCAATTCATAATCAGTTTGTCTATTTTATTCGATGACAGTAGAGCACGAGAGGAAGTTTTGATTTATTAATTTATTGTGATAGATTTAAATGGAGACGGATATGATTGTATAAAAAAACATAATTTTCCGTATATTTTTATTTATACATACATATGTATGGTATGTAAAATAATTTAGTTGTGTCTTTTCTCACGTAATTTTTTATATCGATTTAACACTATAGACACAGTTGATTAATGTTATTTGGCGCGTAACTAATGTGTATCTAATGTGTATTGAATACGCTATTTGTCCTAATGCAATAACTAACCTTGTTCAATAAATTATTATTACTGCTATACAAGCACGCTTTATTCTCGTAATCAATAAATTGTTGTTCCTTATAGGGAATGCTACTACCAAAATTTTAAAGTGTGACACACTGTGAAACTGATTTGGCTTTGAAGCACTCACGGAGGCTACATAATAAATTTATAATTTATTTTGCCGATAAAAAACGCGAATTATTTCATTGTAGTTATTATCTTATTCATATACGAGTATGTGTGCAAATGTGGTATATAGCAAACAAATATATGTATTTATTTATAAAGTGTTTCTGAGATATCGCCAGTTTGCCAATGAGCTGGGAATGTGGACAATGAGCTGGATTTCTTGGGTTTCTGTGATATCCACATCTTTATCTAGGGTTGTGCTTATATTGTACAGATTTAAAAAAATTTAAGTTTGTTATTTTAAACAGAAGTTTTAGTGTCTGTCAACACACCAACTTCTTTTTAGGAAATACTAAATCACTTTACCAAATATGGCTGTGTGTGTCACCGCGAAAAGTTGCTAATGAAATTGTTATTTATTTTAGCATGTTTCTGGATTCCCATGCGTTACTTTTGTGTGTATCACTCGATATTATCAATTGACTTAGCAAATATATGTATATTGCAAAAATTAGTGCTCAACAAAAATAGCTGACACACTTAAGTTATTATCAGTTTGAATGTGAAAATTTGTTTGAAACCAGAACTAGCTTTAAACTTTCAATTTAGGTGTTCTGTCTAAAATAACCTTTCTTGGTAATTTGGTTAAAAATTCCTTAAATTTAATTCACCAGATTTCCCTGGGTGCAGAATTTTCTACTGAATCAAACTTTGTCATGTTTGGTTTCCATTTCCTTGCAAAATGTGTTGGACCTTATCTCCTTTTTTAGTTTTTTTGTTTCCGATTTTCCCATTTGAAAGAAGCAAAGCTGCAAAAAGAGAATATATCGCCAGCAATCTGGGATGTGTCCAGTGCATAATCAAATTGAGTTTACAAAAGCTTCCATCCTTGCTCAAATTGCCAAAGGGAAAACAAATAAAAACATGGTTTTCATTTGGTTTTGGTCGTGAATGAGATTGCGCCAGACGAAGACGAAGTTCATGGCTCCTGGCCAAAGGATGAGGAAAGTGCAGTAGGAGGAAAGTGAAAAATTATCAAAAAAAAATGGAAAACTGTTCAAATTGCCAATTAAATTACAAGGCCCAGGACCAAGAGTCTTGCTAAATACAAAAAAAAAACCCACAATGTGAGAAATGGCAATGCGGGCAAAATAAAAGTGCGACGGGCCAAAGGAAAAGAAAATAAAGGCAACAAAAAGAGTTCAAGTGTTTGGACGTCGGGAAAAGCCTGTTAAAATTGCATTTTCAACGACAACAGCTGAGCGGCGAAAATCGCAACCAAAACAGGGGGAAAAATCGCAGTTCAGGACGAGGGGGAAAACACATGAGTTGGCCAAAAAGGAAAAAGTAGCCGCAGAGGCGCCGGCATTTGGCGCCGGATTTCCTCGATGATGACACACACAAAACACAAAGGAAACAGACAGCATACACTAAGTTAGTGAAAAACTTTCTTTACAGTTTGTTTTTCGTGTTTTTTTGGTGATTTTGTGCTGGTTGGCCGCACAAAACTTGCCATTCTTGGCCACAAATTCAATTTACGTTTATTTGCGAAAATATTGCCACTGTTCTGCCGCCTTCTGGGCCTCTTCTCCTTCCCCTTCCCCTTCCGCCCCCCACTCCCCCTCATATAGATGGTCCTTTTTCCGGTCTGGTTTCTATTTCGAAGGACATAACACACTCAGACGCACACACAGTTGGCATTTTTAATTTGCACTGCCGTTCGAAATTGCTTTTGAAATGGCATTTAAAAAATTTAATTGCCAGCTCTGGTAGCTCTCTGTCCTTCCTAGGTCTCCTTTATTTAAAAAATAAATATAAAAAAAGCCAGATGCCTCGCAGAAGTGTCCATTAGGGCAACTGCTTCGCCAAATTGCCAGTCAGCAGGTAAACAGATACAAAAATTTGAATTTTATTTAAGCAATATTTATAAAACAGATGTATTTGATTGTTTTCGAATAAATCAAAATAAATGGCCACATACCAAGAGATTTACAATTATCTCCAAAATATTAATGCTTGTTTAAGATTATATTTTTTATGGCAGCTAAAAAAACATATTTAATTGCATGCAAAGATATATAAACTTTCTATAAAAACTCTTAGTTAATCTCATAAATTTTTCTACAATAGCATTTCAAGTTCTTTGGGGTTTTTTTCTCCGTGCTGGAGAAGTTGGGCGGTGGGGCATTCTCGTTTTCGTTTCTGTGTCATGTTTGTCAAATTGACTGAAGTGAAGTCCTTCTCCCCTTCTCCATTCCATCCCCGCAGGCCTGCCCCTCTGCTCCTCTTGTTAATGTCCTGTCCGCTTCCTGTCGCTTCTGTCCTGTCCTGTTCTATTTACGCAGTTGTTGGCTTTCTTGTGGCCCCTGGCAAGAAGCACTGGAGCCGAGACGATGGACAGCAAAGGATGCGGGGGACACGATAGGAAAATGCAAGCCATGCCTATGACATTTCCGAGGGTTTCTTAATAAAAGTGGCGGTAACTGTTTAGGAAATACTACTTGAACTCAATTGAGTTTGGAATTGTGAAAATATATTTGCTATCGATTAAGATTTAATGGGAAAACAGTTGGCTAACCACAACCACAACATTTTAATCTAAGCTAAATTAATTGCTGCTCATGGTTAATTTCGGAAATAAAATTAAAATGTATTTCATTAAAATCGCTGTAAAGTCTATGCATTATTAAAAATATATTATGTGGAACTTTTTCAATCAAACTAACTTCTTTGATTATTTAAGGGTCTTAAAAATTAATAAAAGTGTTCGGTATAAACAATCATCAAGACGTTCGTATAAAATAAAATACAATTCAAAAATCCTTCGACCATTGAGACCACCTCATTTTAGCGAGCCATGTTCAAATTGCCTTGGCAACATTTTGGCGCTGCCTGTCAGCTTCCGTTTCCTTTTCCAAAATAAGACGGCGGACACTCGCAATTTGACAGACCGCTGGGGAAGGATTTTCTTTTGCTGAAGTGCGTTTCAGCACTTGAGAGAGGAATCTCTGCTAATGGCTTCGGACCTGGCGATGACGCACTTGGTTCGTGTTGAGTCTGAAACCACTCGACGTCCTGGCGGAAAATTAATATTCCACTTTGCAATTACGGCACAAATTGATTGATATGCAAATCTATCCAATTACCATGATGGCATATTTTTAATGTGTTTATCAAAATTGGTTGAGTGCGTGGAAAAAGTTAACCAATCGATTCATAAATTATGGGCGCGACCAGGAAGTAATGTGGTGAGATGCGGTTTAAGCAATTTATATCAAAGTGAAAGCAATTCGGTATTTTAATGAAAATTAATTTCTTTATATCTGTTGCCATACAAATATATTAAATTAGTTCATTTTGAGGACTAAATTGCCTTCGTTTGTTTATAGTTTTTCTCAGATTTTTCCTAAAAAGCTTACTTATACAAAACAAAAATAATTTTAAGCTTAAGCCAACTTTGAAGATTTTTTAAGTCTTCATAGCAAGAAGACCTATTTAATTCCGGGCTTCAAACTACCCATAAAAATCCCTTTAATGAGGCACAGACATAAGTTAGACAAAAACTCCCTCGGCGGGCTTACAAAATAAACCTTTTTAAATAGGCGAAACAAAATAACTGAGAAGGATTCCACGCAATCCTAATTGTCATAATCACGGGGCGGTAACTCCGAGGGAAATGGAGGGGGCACTTGAACGTCCTTTGCGGCGTCAAAAATTAAAACGTGACACAAATTACTCGGTCGGGCTGTGTCCCCGACAGGGATCCTTTGGCTCTTTGGTGCCTCGCTCAAATGCCATTAACCGGGACAGTGGCAGCGGTTGGCACATGGAAGGGGTTTAATTGGGGAAATGGGAGAGGGGAGAGGGGAGGCAGGGCCGGGTCTTGTTTTGACAGCCGCACTGCGCCTGTCCCAAGGGGCGAGCCCCTGTCCCAGTCCCCAGGATCTGTCTCAGTCAGTGTCCGTGTCAGTGACGATGGTTGTAATTCCTCATGTGAGTACACAAAAAACAATTAGAAATAGGATTTCATTATCCCAAAGGGAAATAAAGGTATTAGCAACGTAGCAGATCTCCAATTATGAGCAAGAAAAAATACTATCTTTGACTTCACTTAGCCGAAAAATGATCAATCTCAAGTGAATGTAAGAACTTAACCTGGCTTTTTGTAATTAGAAAGTTCAGCTTTTCATTAAGCTCTCTTTAAATGAATGAAAAATAATAATTAAAATACGCGAGATAAAATCTATTTTTTACCACCCATTTTAAAATAATTTTAAAAGGTTTCAATAAGTTTAATCCCTTTAAAATTAAGTTAATTATCCGTAAAAAGATTTTAAATTCAAGAGGCACAATTTTCGCTGAGTGCACTGGTTGTACAATTCCCCATTCTCTGCTCCCAGCCAGCCCCCTCCTTGTTGCCGCACCTTGGGGAGCCTTTGTTAATCATTTTCCCTCAACTCGCAGATTTCGCACGCACGCACACATCAGGGGAGGGGAGGGGAGGGGTTGCGGAGGGGTTGCGGAGGGGCAGGAGGACCCTTCATCATTTGCATATGTGTGCCAGGAGAGGTGGTATGTACATATCCCCTTATACACCTGCCTCGGGCCAGCTCAGCTGCTTTCTTTTATGATGATTGCTAGGATGTAAATTTGATTTAGGGCTCTCGGTTCATAAAGAGTCCCTCTTCCAATGGCAACGACACTTTAAGCGACAGATTCTGTCTTTGGGTCATCAAACTGCTGCATATTTTCCTATCGTTAAAACCAAGCTATGTACGCTTGTATATATAAGAAAGGAGGATGCAAAGAAGTATTTACGCTAGTGGCTCGAATGAAATATATAAAAATACCCACTAAATAAGGTACATATATATAACATATGTTCGGCATGATCTTCTCCCGTTTGCTTGCGTTCCAGAAACAGAAATTATCATTTATCAATGGCATTTACGGTACACACACAACATGTGTGAATTGCTGGAGTACTACATGCAAAAAAAAAAAAAAATGATTTGAAACGCCCATCGACAACAATATTTATCTAGACAGTAAGTCCATACATTAACTGAGTGCTTTAACATTGAAATGCTCTCAACATTTTTAAATTTCTTTACATTTTTGCTCATGTGTGAAAGCCTTTTGGGGATATTAAATTAAAAACCAAAAAATATGGATTTATTTAGATGTGAACTTTGAACAATATCAATAACTTAACAAACCGAACTTATGTTTATAATAGTTCTAAGAAGTATACAAATAATTTTCCCTTTCAAATGCTAGTCTATAAAGCTGAGAGAGTTAATTTGCCGCCTCGAACTTTAAGAGCAGATGAACTTGCCACCATATGGTTCACTTTCGGAGGCGGTTTCACACATGCTTAGCGCCTCTTCCAATTCCCTAAATGGCCTCTAAACTCCCCCAACTTTCCTCCACCTGTTCGCCACTTTTCGTTTCGTTCCGTTTACTTTTTCACAAGCCATTAGCAGCTGCTCAGGGCGGCGATGAAGGAGAAGCTATAGCTTCTATAGCCGCTAATAGAAAACAGCAAGCAATCGCACACACATGCCAAAACGTGCACTGAGCAAAACTATCACTGTTGTTCCAAGCCGAAATATATTAAAACGTCATCTCTTTCAAAATTCTAAAACAAGTTTTACTCGGTTGAAAGAGAAAAATAGAATTTAATATTTAATATAACCCAAATTTAAATATTTTTAAGTTGACAATAATTATTTTTCGAATTTCTTCCACTAAATTCATAAAATTTGTTCATACAACACTTTTAACTCGCAGTTATAAAATTTAAAATATAATTAATATACACTAATAATTTTAAAAGCATATTGTCAAATCAAATCAAGATTACATTTGTTTAAAAACTAAAACATTAAACCCCAGTACTCTAACAATTCGATGATGAATTACAAATTCCATAATGAAATCGATTTCTCATCAAACTGATATCAGTAAAAACTGATAATAGTTAAATTAAGATATGGAAATAGTTTGGCTTGGCTACAAGGAGCTAAAAATGGAGGACGTTTACTCACCTGGAGCTTTGCACTCCACTCCGATATTTGGCTGGTACCCGGAAATCTCGAATTTTCAAAATCAAGCATCAAATGGGGGATACGCCTCGGCACTTTCGGTTTTAGGGCCGGCTAAATTAGTTTTCGTATTTTATGTGTTTTCCTACTGTCTGGCGATGTTGATTGGGATTTAATTTTTTTAAATTTTTAAGAGAGAAAGAAGGTATGCAAAAACTAAGCCTCCACTTTAGCCGTGTGTGTGAGGGGGCTGTTGTTGCTGCTGCTGTTGTTTTTTAGCGGTTGCCAGCGTAACTCTTGGAGAAAATTAAACTTGGCCAGCTGGAGCAGCCAAATACAACAATAACAACAAAAACAGCAGGTGTGAGATGTCAGCCGCCCTTAACCGCGCACCCACACAGGCTCGTTCAAGCACACACACACACACCCACACACGCACACACAAGGAGTCGCCAAGTGTAAATAGAGTAATAAAAAAAAATGTAGGGAAATGAAACAGGAAAAGCAGGCACATGCGGCGGGGAAAGCGGAAGGAAAAATCGAAGGAGCCCAGTCCCGCCGGAGAGCGAATGAGAGGGAGAGAAACTTTCGCCTTTTTGTTTATTTCACACACACAGGCACGCACACTAACACACACGAGCAGACACTTTTCCAGGATGCGGCTTTTTGAAATTGCCCAAGCGATTTCCATTTCTCATTGGCATTTATTCTCTTTTCACGAAATGGTTAAAATGAAACAGGAGTTTCGATTAAATATTTGTTATTTCCAGAGTTTCGGTTGCATATTTTTCGCTATTTTTAACACGCACTTTGCGCAACTAACTGTAAATTTAGCGGAACCCGGAGCGACGAAGACCCCGCACACCCGCACGAGTTCTGAGCAGCGAATGAGCGCAGCCGAAACGAAATGGAAACAAGAAACCGCTGCGCCCAACCGTCCGCAGCCCCGTTTACACTACATTTGTGTACACCAAAAATTGAGAGATGAATAAATAATGGTTGAAGGTTTTAAATTTCTTGCTCTTTTTTTAATTTTTTAAACTTTAACAATGTTTTATTTTTTATTAGTCACATACAAAATATCTCAATGTTGTAGCCACATGTTACCCGTGATATATGTATTTAAAAACACCAGAAATGGTTTACTAACAGATGGGTCCCACTGTAAAGAGTCCTACATTCAGTGTAAACGGTGCCTAATAACAGCCGTCTGCACAGCCGCTGCGCTGTCGCTGTTGTTTGTGTGGGTGGCCGGGCTGTAAGTGCCGCTGTTCTTATTGCGGGAGTCAGCTGTTGTAACAGAGTTGGATTTAACAGTGCTGCACTGCTTGCTTGGTGTACATAGAACAGTATCACAGTGGAACCATAGAGTAAATAACTTAAGCTTCTTACTCTATGGTGGAATGCTGCATAGTTTTATTTGAATTAAAATTAAATCTAAGGAAAGCGGTATAAATTTACTACAAAATGTGTACATTTTAATTTTTAAAACTAAAATTTTTTAGTTTGCATTAAATTAAAAACTAATTTATTTTTATAAATATATTTAAATGTATTTACATAAATCTCGACCCAAAGCTATCCTGGCTTTTCTAATGACTTTTTATTTAAATTGTTTCATTTATTGTCTTGGGAGTAACTTTATAAATTGTATAATGTTTTGTAAATCTCTTTCCAATATTTGGCTTATGGTTTTGTTCCTTTTAATTACGTTGAGGCCGTTATACGAAATTCACTCAAATTGCTGTATCCCAGGAAAAGTGTGGGAGATGCTTGAAGATTTTTCCAAAACTCCTCGCAACAACTTTCTGTTCGTGGGCTATTCGAAAGACTGCGATAGTTGCAAGGGTATCCGCGATACGCTTGTAATCCTGGCCGAGGAGCTGACAACAAAGCGCGACATTTGTCTGGGCCAATTTAATTGCAGTGCATATCAATACAAGCTGAATCCACAGTCATTATTTGTGTGTGCAGACCCAGAAAAGCCTTACATATTTCTTGATAACTGGAACATAAGAAAAAGATTTTTGGGAGATCCCACACAGGAAAATTTTAAACTTTTTATAATTAAGCACAGAATCCTAGGCACACCCCCGGATCAAATACAATCAAAAGCAGCTCGGACCGCGTCAAGCGCAGGGCTTAATCTTTTTACCTTTTTTACTATACTCCACAATAGCATGTACTTTTTATACCCTTGCAGAGGGTATTATAATTTTGACCAGAAGTTTGCAACGCATTGAAGGAGACATTTCCGACCCTATAAAGTATATATATTCTTGATCAGCATCACCAGCCGAGTCGATCTAGCCATGTCCGTCTGTCTGTCCGTCTGTCCGTCTGTCTGTCCGTCTGTCCGTCTGTCCGTCTGTCTGTCTGTCGGTTGCTATGTAAACTAGTCCCTCAGTTTTAAAGCTATCAGGCTGAAACTTGGCACCGACCCTTCAATCTGTTGCAGTTAGTATATAAGTCGGAACGGCCGGAATCGGAACACTACATCACATAGCTGCCATAGGAACGATTGGGAAAAAGTGCCAAAATTTCGCCATTTTTTAAGATAATTTATTTATTTCTTGGAAAACTCTATTTAATAGCAATTTTAACATATCCTGAAAGTTTCATTAAAATCGGACTACTATATCCTATAGCTGCCATAGGAACTATGGGAAAAAATGGGTCATTAAGCATAACTCTGGTGTTTTTCAAGACAATTAATTCATTCTTGATAAAAACAGTTTTCATAGACAGTAAAGCCTTTTTAGAAATTTAAAAATCGGATTACTATATCCTAAAGCTGCCGTACAAACGATTGAACGGTTTAAAAGCAACTAGCCTGCAAGGGTATTCTAAGCTTCGGGTACCGAAGCTAGCCTTCCTTTCTTGTTTAATTGTATAGAAATGCTATTTATATCGATTAAAATCCAAATAAAAGCGTGAAAGGTATGCAATTTGAGTCAAATATCCAGGCTGCTAAAAAAAATCATAAATCTGGAAACCACTTTATAAATGTAATCAATTTATTTAATCAAAAATTGAACACTTTGCACTTGGTAGAAAGTCTTATAATTAACTTATGGCTTTAACAGATTCATCGAGCGACCCTCAAAGTAGTAAAATGATCGGAAACTTAAGACCGATGCCACAATTCCTAGGATGCAGTTCTTTGGAGTGGCCAAAATATGGCAGTTTGAAAGCACGAATGTACGGTGGGCCCTCCACCTACGGATCAATGAAGGAAATCATGATGTAACGCGTTCCATTGGTCACCAACAGGCCCTCATGGTAGTGGGTCAATCGACCGGGATGCATCAGCATCCAGCCCTTCTTCGTCTCGGTCACGGAGCAGTTGTAGCGCAGGAACCGGCAGCCTCCGCCCTCGTAGTCGATGCCAGCCTTGTTCATGGCAATGTTGATGGTGTACGTGGAGGAGTCGTGGTGGGGACGCAGCGAGGGCTGCTCATCCGGGCGGTATCGCACCATGAAGTTCATCAGCGAGCGGGGTGGCTGGGGGAAAAATTAGAAAATAAATTAAAAATCAGATCTACTGCTGTAATTAACCAACTCACATTGTGGTAGTAACCGGTGAAGACTCGCTCCTGCAGCGGACGCACAAACATCTGGAGGAACTTGAGGTAGAGCTGCTCCAGGCCCACCTGCTTCATGTGGATATCCCTGGTGGGCACCGCCTCGTAACCGCCTTCCAGCCGAGTATCGCTATTGCTGCCGTCCGACCAGGTGTTGTGCGCCTCCATTATGGCCACAAGATCATCGCAGAAAGCGTCCGACACTATCTGGAACCAAAAGACATCCGGGCACGGCTGCGGTATCGGGTAAGTCTCGTTTAGCTGGTCCGAGTAGTTCGGGTGAATGTACTTGTCCGCCCAATCGTACTTGTTGGTAAACAGTGTATGGAAATCCGGACGTGTCACCGAACTATTGAAGTTATCTGTGTTGACCAAGTGACCGAAAGAGCGCTGGTTGTTAATGTACATGAAGATGCCCTGTGGAGTGCAGATTCATTAATATTGGTATCCAGACACGAACTAAGCCATAATAAGACAATGCATTTTGTACGAATAATCTCAAATTAACCAAATACGTGAGAGAAGCTGCACCAAAGAAAACTAAAATATAATTTACTTCAAATTGCATAATGTTGAGTGTTACTTTGATATTAAGTTTCTTCCAAGACAATAACTCATTATGTTCACAACTTGACGCCTCTTTTTAAATAATTTATTTTGAGAATTATTCATATCATGCGGTTAAAAGACTTATTTTTTTTTAATAATAATAAAGTATAAGAATGTTGCTTTCAAAGGAAAACTATTGAAGTGTAATAACAATTTTGAAGGAATGGTAAATTATACAAATTTTTAACGATGGTAAATAAATAATAAATGATCACTTTTTGTAATATTTTCTATTTTCAAATTCAAAGTTTTTTGAACCGTCTTCAGGAATTAAATATCAATAAGAAACAAAAGGACTAAAAAATATTTTTGGTCTTTTACAATTACTCACACTAATTTTATAAAGTAAATAAATATATTCTAATTTTGTTTTGTTCATGTTGAACATTATTACATTTCAAAATGCATGATCAGTATTAAAAGATACGACTTAAAGATTTATCGTAATTATAAATGCCAATATCCGCATTTGTTATAAAACTCACCGCATTGCGCAAGGACTCGCACATGGCCATGTCGGGATCGAAATCCCGGTGCTGGAAGTTTATGGCATCGAAGGCACTGTGCTTCACCAGGTAGATGCTCGTCACATGGGGCACGTTAAAGACGCCGCTGCAGGAGATGAATCAAAACAGATATTATATGGAGATCAGATCAGAATGAGCTAGCCAAGAGCAGAATGATCTCCATATCCAACACAATGCAACAATGTTGCGAAAATGGAAAGTGCCGACGCCATAGTCGGAGCCCCCGATCTAAATCCGCTTAATTTAATCAAAACGCCCGGATCCAATGGAGGGGAGATTCAGGAGGGAGACCGGTTCAGGGGCTCTCGAGTGGATGGAAGGCATGCTGTGCAGATGGCGAAGCGCAGTTGGAAAACAACATTCCCCGTTGGCGATCGCCATCTCGGCTGGACAACAATGCCTCTGTGCCTCTGCGGCATCTGGAAGCTGGAGCGGATCGTTCTCCTCTGCCTCTGCCTGCTGCTCTTCGGGGATCCTAGCCCCGTATCAGCACAAAGTAAGTGATTCAATTTCAACACCTCCAAAGATCAGTTAAATATCTCTAAATATTTCCCCCCAGGAAGCACCGGCGGTAAGAATGTTCTGCGTCGCAACTATACGGGCAAAAAGCCCGAGGTTATCCAGCATCTATCACAGGATGCCACCCATTACTATGGCCACGAGAATGTGAGTGATTGGTAAATCTAGTCCGGTTTATATTCAAATTTATTGTATTTTTTAGGGAGCCAAGATCATAAAGTCCTCGCACTTTGAGTATGACTACACGCTGGGACGGAAGATCACTTTCTTTTGCATGGCTCAAGGTAGAATGGGAATCGAATCGATAGATTAACGAAATTCTCATGCGTTTCTGAATCATTTTAGGCATTCCCCGGCCCACTATAACCTGGTTTAAGGATGGAGCAGAGCTCTACCAGCACCGATTCTTTCAGGTAAGCTTAGGAATTCCATTATAATCAGTATCCGGAAATAGGTTTTAATCTTTCCAGGTACACGAATCTCATGTGGAAACGGACATAATTAAATCCAAAATGGAAATCGATCCCACTACGCAAATGGATGCTGGTTAGTAAACTTATAACTTATGATTAATAAATTATATCGAACAATAGCAATGCACTCCTCTAATGAGCAACGTATATATCATCATGTGATCATGATTTCGGTCTCTTAGATATTTTGTTTATTTAAGTAATTATTTATTATTATTTATCCTCAAAGTTCTTTTTAACTTTCCTTTTAATTCATTTTGATCTCAGGCTTTTACGAATGCCAAGCGGACAACATCTATGCCATCGATCGTCGAGGCTTTCGCACGGACTATGTAATGGTTAATTTCTAAGCAAAGTTTCTCACCGCTAAAAAGTAATCCTAAAAAAAGTAACTCTTGAAAACTGTACTGAGTATATCTGAATAAAAATAAAACACTTAAAAATACATTTTTTGCGTGTCGCATTTTAGATATTTAGATTCCGACCTTTGCGCCAGTATCTATGTGAGTGCCAATGTTTGCGTATGCATTGGTGCGCACAAAGCCGACAAATTGGCTCAATTACCCAATTCAAATGATTTTTTTGCATTTATTTTATTAAAATGTGTGAAAGCAAACCAAGCAAACCCGAGGCTTTCTGGTTTTAAAGCGTTGAGTTCTCGCCAGCCTCAAAAAGGGTCACAGTGGTACAAAATTTATGGAAAGTTATTCGAAGAATTTTTTTATTAAATCTAATTTAATAAAATTAAAGTTATATAAAAGTTACATTAAAAAAAAATAATTGAAATATTTTTCAATTCCAGTATTTTATTTTTTTTTAAAGAAATTTTCTATAAATTTCAGCAATTTAATACAAATCAAAGATTCATTAATTTTATTAAAATGCGTTTACGGACAATATTCCATTTTTTGTTTTTGGGATAAAAAATACTACAAAATTATTAATTTATATTTTCCATTATAAAATAAGGGGAAAATGCAAAAACTATCTATTACAAATTTATAATATTTCTCTATTATATATATTCGGTATATATAATTAAAAAAATCAATTTGTGAAGTATATTTTAATTAGGGAATCTTTTGATCATTAAATGAGTATTTAATTTTCCCACAAAGAATTGATATTTTATGGGTTCACAACCACTGTACTCTAGGCCGAATCTCAAATCAGCGAAGTATCAGGAAAGGGGTGCTCCATGGGCTCCCATGGCGGGCGATATTAGCGAGCGTCCAAATCAAATAAAGCGTTGGAATTGAGTGAAATATGAAATATGGAAATGCGGCGATGAGAAAACCCATCGCAGAATTTCGAGAGCGAGCTGCCGGGCTGTTAGCGGTGCACCGCGGATTAAATGCGCCGGACAATTGTGGCAAATTAGATGAGCAGAGTGCGGAGCAGAGTCCGGCCGAATGGATCAGTCGCCAGGCAGACGAGATTCGCACAGCAACGCCAGCAGCGCCCAGAAGCAGACCCACGATCCCAGCCACCCAGCATTGTCCCATTATCCGGAGAGTCATGCAGGTCAAGTGCCTGATCATCTGCCTCGGTTTGGGGCTGCTCATGTTGGCCACGCCCATTTGTGAGGCGCGACGTGGGCGTGGCCGTGGACGGACCAAGTCCAGGGTGCAGATCGGACTTCCAATCACGGGCAAATATCGCGATCCCGAGTCCGATCAATACTACAACAACAACAATGTGAGTGCACAAAAATGAATAAAATCTTTGATTTTTTTAAATTTAAATCACAATTCGAAATTTGAATAACCCATATTACACAAAAAATAAAAAAACAAATTGAACAAAAAGACTTTGTTATCCTGCTATAGGGCGCCAAAATCCTGCAGGCCTCCCACTTTGATCTTGAGTACGTCCTGGGCCACAAGATCGCCTTCTTGTGCGTAGCCAAGGGAAATCCACGACCCCACATCACCTGGTACAAAGACGGAGCCGAGATCTATCAGCACCTGTACATGCATGTCCACGAGTGGCGCATTGGAGACGACAAGGTCAAGTCCAAGATCGAGATCGATCCCGCCACCCAAATGGATGCAGGACTCTACGAATGCACCGCTGACAACATGTACTCCATTGACCGGCGCAGCTTTAAGACAGATTTCTCCATCGCCTTCGACTGAGCGGAATGGATGGGAAATTTTTTCGCTTCCCAATGGTTTTTTTTTGTATTTGGGAGGATTAATCTTTATAAAGAACAATTTCGGAGGAGGAAATGCGCCTACATTTGGCTAGCCGACAAATAATGTGTCAGTATTTTTGTAATGAAAACCAAATTTAAATAAAGTTTCAAATTTTCTAGACATTTTTTTAAATCTTTAAAGTCTCAAAATATAGTAAAATTGGATCCACGGAATTCCAATCCAGAATCAAATCCAAAGTTTTAAGCATTATCCAAATAAAGCTAATAATTTGTTGAAGGCCTTTTTCTTATTTAACAAGAAAGGAAGGCTAGCTTCGGTACCCGAAGCTTAGAATACCCTTGCAGACCAGTTGCCTTTAAACTGTTCGATCGATTGTATGGCAGCTATAGGATATAGTGATCCGATCTTTGCTTTTTAATTTTCTAAAACGGCATTAATGTCTATGAAAACTGCATTTCTCAAGAATGAATTAATTGTATTGAAAAACACAAGAGTTATGCTCAATGACCCATTTTCTCCTATCGTTCCTATGGCAGCTATAGGATATAGTAGTCCGATTTAGATGAAACTTTCAAGATATGTTAAAATTGCTATTAAATAGAGTTTACCAAGAAATAAATAAAATATCTTTAAAAATGGCGAAATTTTGGCATTTTTTCCCAATCGTTCCTATGGCAGCTATGTGATGTAGTGTTCCGATTCCGGCCGTTCCGACTTATATAGTAACTGCAACAGATTGAAGGGTTGGTGCAAAGTTTCAGCCCGATAGCTTTAAAACTGAGGGACTAGTTTACATAGCAACCGACAGACGGACAGACGGACAGACAGACGGACAGACGGACAGACGGACAGACGGACAGACGGACATGGCTAGATCGACTTGGCTGGTGATGCTGATCAAGAATATATATACTTTATAGGGTCGGAAATGTCTCCTTCACTGCGTTACAAACTTCTGGTCAAAATTATAATACCCTCTGCAAGGGTATAAAAAGACGAGTTTCATTCTCGAAATTAAAATGGGAAATATAAAAATGGATTTATATTGAATAACCAAAAAAGAGTCGAAAAAGAATCTACTTATCTCCACAATATTGGGAAGCGGATAATTTGAAGGGTTTTAAAATTACTTGCAGCCCCAAAGATATCCTGAAAAAAAGTGTATCTATTTTAGGCCTTTAGCTTAGCCGAATAAAATTGATTGCCAAACTGTTTCTGTAATATTTGTACTCACACCAGATCGCGCTTGACAATGTCCACGTAGTCGTGTGACCTCGCATAGAAACCGCTCTCGGAAAGGGCTCCCCAGAAGTTGCTCCACAGCTCGTCGTGTCTGGTGAACAGAGGAGCCACGAATTGCCTAGAAGCGGATTATGATTGTGGTTTGGATTATTTGGAAAATTTATTGGCATTGGCCTTGACCTACTTGTTTAGAACGAGCAGCTCACGGAGCACCTCCCCATCGTCGATGTGTGCATCCGCGTCCACGTAGAATATATAGTCGCTTTGGTGGAGTCGTGCCTGGTCGCTGAAAATTAAGGTTGTAATTTAAGAGTTAATATAACATAAGTATGATATTTAATTTAATCCTTAGATGTGGTCTACAATTAAAATTTTAAAGTCCTCAAAGCCCTTGTTAAAATTATGTTCATTTTTAAAAAGGCATTTAAAGTCACATAAAATTCTTTCTGATTCTTTCTTTTGAAAATTGTCAAAATAAGTGCTGTTCGATTTTAAAAATTTAATGTTTAAATAAATATAGAAAAAAATTTTTTCAATGGTCAATATTTATCACTAAAATGTGTGTTCAAAAATTAATTCAAATAACACCGAAAAGAAAATGATGATCAATTAAACTTGGTTAAAATACTTAAAAATATGTAATACTTTAAAAAATGTCATACATTTAAAAACAATAAATTAAAAACCACATTCATAATTGTTACTAGACAAATATTAGATTTTCTAGACTTACAGAGCCAACTGCCTTCCTTGTTTTTCATCCAGTTTATCCGTGGACAGTGTATACTTGGCACTGGCGTACTTCTTTCCATATTTATTCACATAAGCACGGCTATCATCGTCATGGAGAGCCACATTGCTGTAGATGATCAAATGAAGCTTGTCCTTGGGATAGTTGATCTTCTCGATGCCCTCCAGGAACTGGTCGAAGAAGGGCACGGGTTGGGTGGCGATCAGAGCCAGAGAAATCACGGGAAGGTTGTTGTTCTACAAGAAAACAATGTAAACATTAATTAAATGTCCGAGCTTAGCTTTACAAAATCCACTCACATCCAATTCCACGATATTTTCCTGGCAGAAAAGGCACATGCCGTTGAAGGTCTTGGCCAGATAGTTGCCGAAGGCATTCAGATCCACCTTGCTCTGTCCATTGCCATGGATGATGGGCGGATGGGTCAGGAAATCCACATTCTGCAGCACACCCTGGTTGGTCTCGAGATCGACTTTGAGCTTGACATCGTTCTTGGCCCCGTGGAGGTTTTGGAATACTTTCGATTGCGTGTCCAACTTCATGCCCAGTTTGGTGCGTTTGGCCTCGTCGAGGAATGCCTTGGTTAAGTACAACTGATCGTCGGCAGTATCCTTGATGGGATCCTCCAGCAGTCCATAAACCTGGGGTGCATAGCCAATGAAGGCACCCGAATTAAGGAACCGAGAGGCCTTGCCCTCTACTTCGGGATACTCGCTTTCGAGGCTCTTGTCGGGCCAGCAGAATTTCTCGGCAGAGACGAGCAGCTTGGCACCTGAATCCTTGAATTTTTCCACAATCTCCTCCAGCCGAGCGGTGAAGACCACATCGTAGCTTTAAAATAAATATAAAATTTATTTAGAGATTTAAATGGTTCTTATTTGTGACGTCTTACCTGTCTGTAAAGAGAATTATGGCCTCCGGATCGTTTTTGAAGGGTGCAATTGCTTCACGTAGGAGATTCAACTTGAATCCGCCGCCGGGATGCTTCATATCCCCTCCTTTCCATTCCTCACCCAATCCAAGGGTGGTTACCTGTTACGGATTGAATTAATTTAAGTTATTATTTATATTGTTCAAGCAACAAGCTAAATACGTTTAAGATTTTATCACAAATCTTAACAGGATTTGAAAAGCTTCAAGCTTGGTAACTGGATATCTAAAATACCACATCGTGTTTTTGTGTGTCATTTGCATATTTATTCACATTATTCACATTTATTCTGGTTGCTTATTGATAACTAGAACATTTCGAGATTTTTTAAGTCCACGAGTGGACTTTAAACATAAATTTTCTAATTAATTTCAAGTTTGTTTGTTTATTATTCCTTTAATGCTGATCAAGAGTATTTATTTTGTATAGGGTTTGGAAACGCTTGCACGAATGCAATATACCCTTTCTCTTTCTCCCTCACTCTTCCCGCAACGGGTATAAAAAATCGAATAAAGTTTGTAAATAACAAAAACAATATCTTCCCCCCGGTAAATGGAACTAAACGAACTCAGCCCCAAATTCATTCATGCAATCGCAGCCAGATCAAATGGCTTGGGTCGCACAGTTCTCTTAGTACAAAAAATACATTGAAATTCAAAACAAAGGGGGAAGAGATCAGCTTCAGCTCCTCAAAACTGAATAAAAAGCCGGCTTGGGGCAACCGGCTTATCAGCATATTTTTCTGCCTCTGCCTCGAGTGTTTCTTTCCGAAACGGCATCAGAACTGAAAGTGTCACATCTTCTCTGGCTATGCTGATAAGTGGAAATCTCCAGCAGAATGAATGTATAGAAAGTTCTAAGCTATCAATAGACCGGGAACCGATTCGTATTTGAATTCTCTTGTGCTAATTACCCCCGGCAACTGCACCGATTCTGTCTGGGCTGAGTGATTAACGCAGCCGAGAGACCCGACTCCAACATGTGTGCACTATATGTTGACTGTATGTGGTTGGGGCCGCACAATGTCCAGCCAATCTCCGTGCTCCACATCACAAAAACGGACGCCAAACGCCGGATGCTCGGGTAGCCAACACATATGTACCAATATTATAAATGGACATTTTGAACAATACAAAGTTGCTAAAGTGTGCCACCAGCCGACAGGCAAGTCTTAAAAATCTAGAAAATAACCCCAAAGCATATATGGTATACATTTGCTCGTTAAATTCTTATCTCTCTTACATTCATGTTTTTATATGTACATATACCAGTTTGTTATGAAGATTGGAGGGACGTCAAACTTAGAAATTCATCAATAAAAACAATCAATTTAAATTTGCATTTAATCAAGAACAAAAGATCTGAATAAAAGTTTGCAAATTTTTTTGAGTTTGTCAAGTATAACTGTAGTCAAGAAATTCAAAATATAAACCTGTTTCTTATTGCAAAACTAATTCTTTTTTGTTTAAATTTACCATTTTTGGGGCTATGACAAAACATAGAAATAAACTTTTTTGGTGCTAATTTAACATTTCCATTTTGTAGTATACTTAACAAAAAACATCTTTCTAACGGTTCTTTGAAAACCACAACGATTTTAGATATGCAGTGTGAATAACCAAGCCCTCAATCCTGACTGATCTAATTAATAAAAACTTAGTTTTAATCTGAGTCTCACCTCGATGTCGTAAACGCGTGCAGATCGGAAATATCGAGCATAGCCATCGGTGGGTTCAGTGGCCACGGTAAACACTTTGACTTTGTCTGCAGGGATAGAGGGTAGTAGATATAAGTGATAAGTTTAAAAATTTAGTATATATGTGTGTTTATAATGTAGAACATACATATGTATGTATATATTCAATTTAATAAAAGTTTTCCAGAATTAAAGAAATGTAAGAAAAATGCTCTGAGAATCACAATTTCTTAGATTAAGAATAGTTTCCAAGGCCTTCCGGTTAATTCATTTGTAGATTTTCGTATATTTTTTTAATCTTTCGGTTATATAATTTGGTATATAGAAAGTAATACCAAATTAAAGGATCTGATAATTACTATTTTATATTTTGGGAAAAGTTTAGAGATGCTCCAAATAAGTTCAATTTACTAGTATAGTAATTAATGATTTCTAAAATTCTACGATTTTAAAATACATATTCTATTACCTTATAAAAATAACTATAATAATAAATAAATAATAAAGAGTTGGAAATGTTGCTCGCTTGTTATGAGTTATTTTTTGGATCACAAATGCAAAATGTTAATCGAAAGCAATCCAATTAGAATGACAAAGACTTGACAATTTATTGTTTCGCCAAGTCAATATTTTATATAGAACAATAGTAATTAGCCAACGGGTTGAGCAGGTTTCCAAAAGTAAATTATGTATATTGAAATTAGGTGACCTGGTATCCAGTAATTTAGATGAAAAATTATATATGTGCAATGCCTGGATCTTAAATTTGTATGTACATATCACCATCTGCGGTTGCTTCTGCATCTACATCTCTTGCATGCAATTTCAGAGTAAACGACCGCACAGATCAAAGCGTAAGGAAAGCAAAAACAATGCAAGATGCGGGGGAGTGTGGTTTGGGAAGTGGGCTGAGGGGTGGGGTGGAACGGAACGGAACATAAACAAAATCTCAGATATATAGCGGTGGCGGTGGCCTACGTGAGTAAAAAGGCACTGGGATGCTCCAGCTTGCTGATAATTGCAATATGATTTTCTATGCCTGTTGATGAACTCATTCTACTCAGTCAACGTATTCCTAGTTAGAAAACAAAAAACCAACCATTCCAATCGGACTCCGGTGCTGCAGTGGCGTCGACAGCGACGTCGGCATCTGCGCTGGCTCCTTGCAACAACAACAATAACAGCGCAGAAAACGCAGCTGAGCGCAAAAACAAAGCGGTTTGTTGTTGCTTATTCATGATGATGTTCGCGTTGTTCTGCTTTCTGTCTGTCTCTATCTTTCTCTCGCATAAACACTTGCAAACTGCGTTATAAATCTAGCATTTTTTAATGAATTTAAGTAATTAAAATAAATTCCGTCGCTTCAGAACCGAAAACCACAACAAACACTTTTATTCGCTGAGCGGCTCTAAATTCGCGTCCGCTTCGTTTGAGATATTTTTTTACAATGAGCAAAGACACTTTTCACTCTCTTATGAACAAATATTTCGGTTGAAATCGAATTTGTTCTCTCCTCTCTCACTGTTAACTAACATGATAACTTAACATTCAGCGGTTAAGCCGTTGGTATTGGATTTATTTAAATAATCATGTAAGTAGTTTAGTTAGTGGGAAGAAATAAAAAAAATGCTAATAAAAGTCAAATTTTACATAATAAAATGTTTTTATGTCCATAAGTAATATATAAAATTTTATATTATTATATTTTTAATGTAAATGAATCCCGAAGCTTAGGGCACAGCTGTTCCGATAGTTCGATAAGTATAATGTTGAATCGATAACAATTATTCGGGCGCTTTTTTAAATTTTACGAGCAAAGCATAGATTTGGTTTCAAGCTAACCACAAATTAAATTACTAGTTTAAAAGCCAATTCAGAAATTAATAAATTCCATGACTTCTACAAAATATGATAGAAATAAAACCAAATAACTATTTCAATTCATCTTCCCTTTCTCTGCGTAAATTTTTATTGTGGGAAATAGCTATACAAAAATTAATCAACCTTTTGGCGCACAACTTCAAATTTATTTAGCAAAATATTCAGCGCGTTGCGACTTAAATGTGGGAGTTACATAGGTGAATTCACATAATGTTGTATGTGGGGTGTATGGTTTTGTATTTACAATTAACTGGGCGACAAAGGAAAACAAAATCGCGTGTACGTTCGGTATGCTTTGATTGCTCGCCATCGCGCCAGAAATTGAGCATATATAATTTATATGTATATTGTCTCATTGAACAGGTCGTATCAAAAATAAATGGCAGAACCCAAAACGAACTCAAACCCATCAAAATCTTCTCCTTCGTTTCTCCCAGAGAGGTGGTATCAGTTGCGATGACAGACTTGGACTTGGAGTTGGACTTGATTGTTATTGGTTGGCTGGCTTGCTGACTGCTTTGTCGGTCGTCTACAGCATGCCGAAGCCCTTCGAGTAGTTGATGGCCTTCAGCAGGCGCTCCTCCAGCTTCTCCCGGCTGCTGTACTCGGGCAGCAGGAGAACGTTGAAGCAGGTGTGCGAGGTGGGCAGTCGATCGCTGTCCGGCCCATGACGCGTGATCAGCAGCCGCAGGCACTTCAGTCCGCCCACAGGAACTCGCGCCGATCCTGTCGTGAACTCGAGCAGCTTGCGCTTCGACTCCAGAGGCATGGCGTGGACGATGCTCCAGAAGTCCTGGATGATCTGCGTTTCTTCCGTGTAGCCGCCCTCGTACTCCGTCGAGTGCTCCAGCTCCAGGAAGTCGAACTCCTGGAAGGGTGAATATTTGTAAAGGCTTGCATTTGGAGATTTTTTTAAATAATTAATTCATTCTTGAAAAATAAGATTTTCATAAGGATTAAAGCCGATATGGAGAATTCCACATAAATCGGACCACTATATTCTTTATCTGTTAAACAAAATTAACGAGCAAGAAGTCTGCAAGAGTATTCCAAGCATCTTCTTTTCTTGTTAAAAAAATTAAATCATTGTTGAAAAAGTACTTTTAATTGAATTAAAACCGATTTGAAAAGTTAAATAACACCGAGCCACTATATCGATCGAACGGTTTAGGAGCAATTGGTCTGAAAGGTTATTCGAGAATTCCGGACTTTCTTGTTTTTGTCGTTTGTTACTCACGCGACTGCCGCAGACGAGCATCTCAATCTCCTCGGGGCGGAAGAGCAGCTTCAGCGGCGACTCGTCCGTGACCATCTCGAAGCCCTTGCGGAAAGCATTGAACTGTTGCTGAATGTTGGTGTTGAGCAGAAAGTCGCTGTACAGATTCACGAACTGCTGCTTGTTGTGCTGCCCCACCACCACGTCCTGGCCCTGGGGAACCAGCTCGTGCTCCACCAACTCGCCGAACACGTTGCTGTAGCTGATCCTAAACGTCTGGTCGAAGACCTCCTCCATGTCCTGGCCCTGGTAGTCCAGCATGGACTGCAGACTCTTGTGCAGCGTCGGACTCCAGTCGGATAGGTCGGCAAAGGTGCCGCAGTAGCCCATCAGCTTGCGGTAGACAACCATGGGGAAGTTCACGGCCAGGATCACGTTGTTGTAGATGGCCAGGCCTATGATGATTCCGATGAGAGTGAACTGCGCGCCGTTTTCGAAGGGTGTGGCGTTGAACCTGAAAGGGAAATAATCAATCAACAGATCAAAAACTAATATAGGTCTGCAACAAAAAACAGTTTGAGTGCTTTTAACTGATTTCTGTTTATTTTGGTAACCTGAATTTACCTGTACATGTGTGAGAAAAAAAGTTTTCGCAATTTTTTAGTATTGAAACCATTTGCATATAATAACATAAATGACTTTTAGTAGACCATAAAGTTCGGAGATAAAAAAACTTAACCTCTTACGTGATTATCAAATAGAAGTTTTTGTAATAACAATTTGAGCACATGCCCAGCAAAGATAAGCTAATGCAACTTTAAATTTGTTGTTGTTTAAAAAAATAAATACTCGTAATGCTCACCACATATTGTTGGTCTCCTCCTGCTGCACAAACATGCCGAAGGCAGGATTGAATATCTCCTCCACGATCAGCTGAAAGAACTCTTTGGATACGCCGCCTTCGTCGATGCCCTGCTCGCCGACAAACTCCACCACCAGCTGCTTCTTGAGATCCTTCGGATTGCTCATGGCCACCAGTTCCAGCTGAGAGAATAAAATACCAGTTATAGGCAACAGGTTATATAGGCTTTGAGAGTAAACAAACGCACCCCAATGAGCGCATCGTTGATGAGCTGATCCCGGCGCACAGTCAGCTTGAGATCGGGTCGGGGAGTGCCATCCTGGCCATCCTGCCCGAAGTTGTTGAGTATCGAGTATAGCGAAGAGTAGCGTTCGCTATACATCCGCATCCGGCTGTCGTAGTACAACGCATCCACCTTGGTGGCCGGCGTCAGGATGAATGCGTACAGCATGAAGGAGAAGTAGTTGGTGTGGCCGGAGCCCAGCTCGCTCTCCATGGCCAGCGTCTTGTAGGAGAGGTAGTCGTGGTGCATCTGGATACTCTCGCTGAGCGCCTCGTTGTAGAACTCCTCCAAAGGCACCAGCGGCCTTCTGCAGTCAATGGCCGCCACCTGCAGCGCCTTCTCAAGCTGGTCCTCGGCAAACTTGGGCATGTGCGGGTGCAGCACCGAGCTATACACGAACAGATCGTCTTCGGCTGCACCGCCAGCAGATGAGGAGCTGCCCGCCATATCAACCCGGCCCTCCAGCGGCACGCGGCACGACACCCGCTCCGGCTCGCTAGCCAGAACATTGGCATAGAAGACGATCTGATGGAGGCAAAAAACCATTGAATTGGTTTGCAAAGAGGAGCTACTGGTGGAGCACTTACCTTCAAAACTTTGGTCACGCTGATGATGCGCTCGTTCTCCCGCACCGACTCTTCGTCTAGGAGCACCTGCAGCGTGATTTGCTGCTGGCAGGCGGCCACCAGGGCCTGCAGCTGGTCCGAGCAGTGTGCCGCCCAGATCCTGGCCAGGCGCGCCTGCGCGGGCACGGGCATTGCGGCCGCTGCATTACACAATTTGGGCAGCACCCTGTCCAGGTAGTCCATGTCGACCACGCTGTTGTTGGCTAGGGAATCGAAAAATTCGGAGTATTAGCAAACAAATATATTTATAAAGTACATATACTTCTTATCAGCGTCATTAGCCGAGTCGATCTAGTCATATCTGTCTGATGCCACGCAACCTATTTTCTCAGTTCCCTCAGACCCTTATTTTTGTAGCATGTAATATATATATGCAAGAATTGTTGTAGGAATAGGAACGATTTGAAGAAGGTTGATTGATCTCTTAGAAATTGTTTAATTGAGTTTAATGACTACCTTTACCGATCCCAAGTCTTATCAAAATCAGACCTTTATGTCCTATAAATGTCATAGTAAAAAAATGCCTCATTGAGCGTAACTCGGATGTTATTAATTATAAGTAATTAATTCTTTGAAAAATATACTCCAAATCAGGATTAAAACCAATTTGGAAAATTTGTCCTACAAGTCATACAAAGATCGAGCGGTTCGAGAGGTATTACAAGGTCAGGGAACCGATGTTGGTCTTGTTTTAAAAACGGAATACTCACTGTTTGTGGCTAGGTCGAAGCAAATGACCAAGCAGTGGACGACCTTCTCCCAGTCGGGTCGCATGTAGTGCACCCAGTCCGCCAACTGGATGACGCTGGTGGTCAGCTTGTCTGTGATGACCCGCGACTGGGAGGCAAAGAGAAGTCGCTGCACGCGACGCAGTCCCTGAAAGTCCACCTGTGTATCACTACTCAGCGATGGGTCCTCCTCGGCGTCCGTTGCCTCCGTGGGTTGGGCCATGGGCACGTCCTCGTCTTCCTCCTCGGGTTCCAAAACTATTTCTGAAGCAGTTTCCGTTTCTAAGGGAACTGGTTCGGCCGGCGCTTCCTCCTCTTCCTCCACTTGCTGCGTACTGTCTTCGTCCTTGTCATGTTCCCCTTCCAGGGTGCGCAGCTGCTCCTTGTTCAGAGCCTCCGGCGGATTGGCCAGCAGCTCTTGGAGGCTACTCGAAGCTGCTGGCTCTGCGCTACGTATGAAGCTCTTGCTCAGTCGGTCCACGCTTGAGAAGACATCCCCGATGGCATGGCATATCCTGTCGTAACAGTCCGCCGCCCTGCACTGCTCGAAGAGCGCCATCAGACTGTTGGCCTCCAGGCTCTGTACTGGCGGGAGGGTGGGCGTACAAGGCCCCGATCCTCCAGAGGAGGATGGTTCCGCACCAGCAAGATCCAGGAGCGGCACGCTCTGAATAGGATTCGAGCCCGAAACAGCCGCTGCTGCGCCTGGCCCGGCTGCTGTGACCACCACGGATGAGGGCGCCCTCTGCGAATGCGATTGAGTGCTGGTGGTGGTGGTGGTGCTGGCGGATGTGATGGTGCTGGTGGAGCTGCCGCTGCTCCCACTGCTGCTGCTGCTGCTGTCGTTCGGCGAGAGCATGTCCACGTCCTGGGGACTGGAAAGGGGATTTAGGGAATTTCATAATCTATAAGGGGACAACCCACCTGCTGGGTGCCTCGCACAGCTGTGCATCCTGCGAAAAGAGCTGCAGGGCTCGGGCGGCCACTTCATTGGGTGTCATCGGAGTCACCTTGCCACTGGAGGCACAGTTGGCATTGGTGCAGTGGGCATTCCCGCAACCGGACTGTAACTGGTGGAAGTATCTCTGTATCAGGCTGCGCACCGCCGAGCGCTTCATTTCCGGTGTGGCGCGACCGCCAGCCGCAGATCCCGAAGCGTGGGCCGAGCCCGAAGCTCTGGGGGAGGATTAACAAGTGGAATTAGGGGAATGTGGTGGCAGTTGCAGCTGCGATCTCTTACCCGGATACACCTGGCTGCTGATCCTCGTTGCCACCGCCCCCGCTCATGTTCGCTGAAGTCTCCTCCTTGCTACTCGCCCCCCGGCGCCTCCTCGTTCTTTGTTTGCGCTAAAATGCGGTGCCCAAAACGAGAGGAAAAGGGTGCAAAAAAATCGATGTTGATGTCCCTCTGTTGACCTCGCTGCTCGCTGTTGCCTCTCTGCCGCTGCCTCTGGCTCTGCTGGCCGCGCATCGAGAGTTGATCGTCTGCTTCGTTTGGTCGACTTCTCAGGGGGCACAGTTCACGATCGATTCATAACAGAAATTTGACAATTTTGAGTTAAAAACGCAAGTGTTTTCGAAGCGAAGCAATATTGAAAATCATCAGCGGCTAGTGTTGCACAGCGCACGCGGCCGTAGGTGTGAGTGTTGAAAAGGGCTCGAAGCGCGCCGCCAATCGGATATCGATTACAAACGCCTAGCTATCGAATTATTTGAATATTTTAATTATTCAAAGACACATTTGTGATTAAAATCACGGATAAAATGGATCAAAGTGAATATTGGATTAATGTTGGTTAATGTAAAACAAAATTTCACGATTTTTATTCATATTATATATTTTTAATTATATTTAGTTTTATATTGATAATAAAAGATAATTTCTTAATATTTAGAAATATCAGGCATGTTTATAAAAATACCAGCAATTAAGATGTAATATCAAGTTTTATTGTAAAATTATAATTTCAGTAATTATTGAGTGTTTTTCCACATACCAAAATGTTGTCAATACTTTCCCATTATTAAAAAGTCATTATCCATGATAATCATTTTATGCATGGATTTATTGAAAAACCATGTTAACGGTGGTCCATTAAATTTATATTATTTCTCAAAGCAATGGCGTTTAAAGTTGTCTATTTTGTGACAGTACTTTCATTATTGTTAATCAGCTTTAATGTAAATTCATTTCTATTTAAGTTGTGCATCAACAAAAGTGATACATTTATACAATTTTAATTTTAGGAAGCTGTACTATTCAAGCTGACCAACTTCGTTTGTGAAAATCACAATAGTTCCGCGCTTTTGATCCAACAATGTCGCCTTAAGGCGGTGAGGCGGGGAAAAGTTGTATTAAATTTTGTTGCCACTGTGCTAAAACCAGTTGATGACCTTACTGGACGGTTCCAGGTATTGAAAAAAGCCAATGGATACAAACCCTGGCTTGTGGACAGAACCCTGGATTTTTGCAGATTCCTAGACAGGCCATACGATCCCTATGCAATATTTATTTATAAATTCGCAAAGGAATTTTCGAACGTCAACCATTCATGTCCACTGACGGTGCGTTTCATACATTTTACAGACAAATAAATAATAATCCAATCTAAATTCGAAAGGGATCGTTAATTGTCAAAGATTTCTATCCAAGGGCAGAGGCTTTTAAACTCCCACTTCCGACTGGCGATTACATTTTAAGTACCAATTGGCAATCCCACCACGTAACGCAACTGGTTACCAATATAAGCTTTGCATTTGTGGAGGATCTAATTTCTGGAAAAAAATAATAAATAATTTAAATTTTTGTATTTTCCCAAAATAAAAAAAAAACCTTTCATTGTGAACACAAAAAATGTTATTTTATTGATTGACTGATTAACTCTTAATGCTTTGCGTTTGTATGGGCTTAAGTTAAGTGTTTAATCCAAAAAGGAAATTATAATTTCATATTAAACTTTAAGTATGGTTTTTAATTATACCATTTACTACTACTAGCATTACATTTGGAGAGAATTAAATTATTATCAATTAGTATATGTATTTTTATTAAAGAAATACTAAAAATGTTATAACTTTATAAACTTTAAACAACAATGAAACAATTGTGCATATGAAATTAAGCTTAATAAATTCACCTTTAGGTAGGTTTATTTTCATTCATATTAAAAACCTTTTGAATACTATTTTATTTTTGCATTTTATCTGATGCACTTTCTTATATTCATAATTAAACATGTTAAACGTTATTAAAAACATATTAAATATTATTTTATTTCAGCATACAGCCTGAATTAATTAATTGTCAGATTAAAAATGTTAAACGTGTTTAATAATCAATTGAATACAATATTAATAATGAATTTTAGCTTGATATGCTGCCAATATTATGGGCACCTTTTTAATTTGAAGATTAAACATGTTTTTGACGAAATCCGATAGAATTTGGATATATCGACTAGTGTTGCACAACATCGCCAGCGAATAGTCATCGGTTTTTATCAGCTGTCGTCGTTTTTCCTCGAATTGCCAACGAAAAAGGGAAAATAGGAGATAAAACGCACCGCAGCAAGGAGAAAAACACCGTCCAGCTAGAGAGAAAAAGGCCATGGAATGAGGTAATCTGAGCAACAGGAGACCGTAAAAGACCGAGTCCAACGATGACGGAGAAAGAGGAGCTGCTGGCCACCGCTGGAGGTGGCAGTGGAGGAGGCGAAGGTGGCCCCGATGGAGCAGGAGGCGGAACGGGGGGGAGCAACTGCCAGGCGCAACTGCAGCAGTGCGTGCGTGGTAATGTCTCCTGGCAGCTGCTGCCCGTCCACCTGCGATCCGTGCTGCACAACAACCAACGCGACTACGAGAAGTTCGTCTTCAACTACAGCCTGAAGAACCAACTGCGCTTCAGGGGCAACCTGGCCTCGAAAGTGTTCCGGCGGGAGCAGCGCTACTACGAGCTGCTTATCCAGAAGAGCATCAACGGGCTGGGCGTCTTTCCCTACCACCTGGCGGACATTGTGACCAAGGGGCTGCGGGTCACGCCCTTTAACTATTACCTGGATGTGCTAGGGCAGCTGCTCAGGAGCGACAAGAGCTACGACACCCTGCCCAACTTCACCGCCGCCGACTGCTTGCGAGTGCTTGGCATTGGCCGGAATGAGTATCTTGCTCTGATCAGCGATCTCAAGACCCACACACCGCGCTCCCTCCTGTTTGGATCGCGTCCAAATCCGCTGGAATTTCTACCGCGCTTCCCCGTGCGCATCCACATGGAGCCCTGGTGGCGGTTGGACATCGGCTATGTCCTGGAGACGGATATTAAATATCTGGCGCCGGCGGAGCGGGCCCTGCTCGACGATCTGATCGATTTTGGGGCCCAGCCGGCGGGCAAGTGCGACAACGAGGTGGTGCACAGCCTTTACAAGAAGGGACTCATTTACTTGGACGTCCCCATTAGCGGCGAAGATCGCATTTCCATTCCCCCGCTGCGCAACTTTGTGATGAATCGCGTCAGCGGCGACTACTTTGAGAATCTGCTCTACAAGATCTTCGTGAGTGCCGACGAGCACATGACCATTGCCGAGCTGGCGCAGATGCTGCAACTGGAGCTAGATAGTGTAAAGCAGGCGGTGTCCTTCATCTGCCGGCTGGGCTTCGCCCATCGCAAGCAGGATCAGCAGAGCCTGAGCACGAGCCAGCAGCCGAATCATCCCAGCTGGGAGGGCTATAACCAGCAGCAGGCCCTCGAGACGCCGCAGATCACGCCGCTTAACTACAATCTGCATGCCAGTAGCTTCGACTTCGACCAGAGCCCCAAGTCCCCGAAGACGCCGCGGGAGAGGGAGAAGGACAAAGACAAGGACAGCAGCTCCATTGGCTACCTCTCCTCGGATGGGAACACCAGCGACTTTAGCTTTGCCAATTTGAACACCACACCCCAGGAGCGGGCCAACAACAGTGACGAGCAGGAGCTGAGCTCGGAACTCGAGGATTTAAGCGAGCGCACCACCAAGCCACCTGCTGCTCCTCCCGCTGCTCCGAAGAGCGGCAAGAGAGTGGGCTTCCTGTTTGACTCCACGCTGACCGCCTTCCTGATGATGGGCAACCTATCTCCGGGACTGAAGAACCACGCTGTGACCATGTTCGAGGTTGGAAAGCTGTGCGAGGAGAGCCTTGATAGCTTTCTGGCCGAACTGGAGCAGGTCTCGCTGCTGGATGCGGAGGGCGAGGGCGATGTGTCCCGCTACTTTGCCCACGCCATCATCCTGCGCTCCACCATCTGCTCGCTGCGTCACCTGCTGCCCGGGGGTCTCGATCTGCTGAGGCTGGAGTGCTTAGAGGGACTGGACAGGCAGACGAGGGATCGTGTGCTGGAGAAGAAGTACAAGTTCATTATCGCAGCCTCCCCGCTAACTGCGGCTCTAAGTCATACCTTTAGCATTCCCTACTTTGGCCAATTCCTACGCAGCTCCGATGTGGCGCCCATGTGGAGCAAGCTCTTCTACAACCATATCACAGGTGGGTGCACACTTTCCCTAGATTGCTAGCAATACAAAACTAACATTAATTGTTACCTTTTTATCCCTGCCAGGCTATGGCCCACCCAGTTTGCTCCTTTGCCGCGGAACCGTGCTCAAAACCCTGCCCCGCTTGTTCCTCGGCTACGGAAAACTGCTGGTGAACATCCTGCACTCCGACTCCTATGTGCTCAATTCGGAGAGCTTCCGCAACGTGAACGAGCAGCTAAAGAACGGCTGTGTGCTGCTCCAGGGCTACGGAATCCGCACGCCCGGTGCCCTCCACTACGAGTCGTTTCCATTCCAGCCAACAGACACGCGACAGGCCAAGTGGGCCGCCCATCGGGCCGTACAGCGTTTGTCAAACCTGCTGGATCTGCGCCAGCAGTGCGGCTACATAACATTCCTAAACACCGGGGTCCCGGATCTTGGATGCGAAGATTACGAGCTGAAGGTGCGCCTGAAGCCGCAGCAGCGACTCAAGCGTTCCTCCCTTGTACCTCCCAGCCAACCCTCAAATGTGCCAATCAGCGAGCTGAAGAGTCCCGATGAGAACCATTTTGCCGCCACACCGGAACATGGCCCGGCCAACGAGTTCACCTCGCCGGACTGCAGCCAGGTGCTGGCCAGCGAGCTGGCCAAGTGTAGCAGTCGAGCGGATCTGCTCTCGCAGAGCTCCGTGGAGATTCCCATGGATGAGGAGCTTTCGCCGCCCGGGGAGGAGGACGCCACCGAGGACTGGACCGTGCTGGATGTCAGCTTCGGGGTGCCCCTCTTTGATGTGGACACGAACACGCGGATCTGCGAGCAGCTAGTCCGCGGTCTGTGCAGCGACTCCAACCTGGAGGCCCTCGGCACCGCCTCTGGGCAAGCTCAGGCTCTGTTCCTGGAGTTTGTAAGGCAGTGCCTCCACTTCGAGGATGATCCGGCAAGAGAGCCATTGCAGGCCGCCAGGCCACTGCCGCATCCAAGGATCAACCTGGCCTTCGAGAACGGACACGTGGCCCTCTGGAACGGGCGCTAGAGAACAAAGCATTCCCCTTGTATTCCGTTTGTTTTTAAACCTCCCAGTTACTTATCAGTTTGTAAACAGTTTGCCTGCAGATCCATATTTATGTACGCGTTTTTATATTTACCCGTAACAACCAGCGGCGGCGTCTGAATGCTTGCTTTCGATTTTTTATTAGTTGTGTAAGATGCCCTGGGGATTACAATTCCCCACCACACCAATATACACCATGCATAGCTACGTACATACCATGTATTACTGAATGTCTGAATAAAAGAAATTTTAAACCACATTTCGCCAATTTGGCATTATTTTTGCTTAAATGTTATCAACAAAAGGCCTGATGTCGTTTTTTTAATTTTATCACTTGTTGCGTTTCGCCTTTAGTATATGTACATTCTCTTGGTTTTCAGTCAACCTAAATATATATATAAATATAATATAAATTTAAACTTGAAATTTAAATTTAATTAATGCATGTAATTCATTTTTTAATTACCCTCCTATAAGCACAGAAGTTGCATTGAATAAAAAGGAAATGCAACTGCTATAATTCACAAAGAAATTTTTCTAATTTGCATTTTATATAATTAATTTGTTTAATTTATTTAAGTACAAAACATATTTACTAAATCCAAGATGAGACTAAAAAATAAAAGCCTTTACTTGGGTAAATATCTAAATTTTTTAAATTCGATAAGTTCATACACTGCCATCGATATCTGTCAACCGTTTTACGATTCAGGGCGTCGGTCAGCCGCAATGTGACCAATCGTGGGCTAAAAAGAAATAGCTACGATATCGGATGGCGCTTTTGGGATTACGCACGAAAAACAAAGGCAGTCAACGATTTGTATAGCAAAGCACAACAAACCGAAAAAGCTTGCAATTCCTGGTGGCGCGTTTCTTGCTTCCCCCAGCAAGTAAATATCCCAAATTTATACAAAATTAAGCCGAGAAAGCGTGAATCAACGGTTGTTAAAGTTGTGAAAGTGAAAATTGAAAAGATACAAAGGCTGTAAAGCTGGAAAATTGGCTGTGAAAACAAGTGCACAGAAAGGGGCGAAGAAGAAGCAGACAATTCGAGGGCAGCAAATGCCAATACAAAAATTCGTGTATAGGGAGGAAGAGAGCGAGAGAGAAAAGGCATCATCAAAGAGAGCGTGCGTGCGCTCTCTTTGTTATCATTGCCGCGCAAATTGTTATTGTTTCAGCCATTTGACAGGTTGTCCGTGTCTTCGAAATCCGTTTGTAACTGAGATATTTCGCTTTTAAATTGATATTAACCCACAGCCCACCTGTTCAAGTGAAAAGCGAGAGTTCTGTTTGGGTTTATAAATAGCGAAGGCCACCTGTCGAGTGCACTGCCTGCGGATATTGCTGCTCACTCAGGCGTAAATCTGTCGAAAGCGATTCTTTCGCTGATATATGCATCACCTACAGCTTTGGCCATTCTGTGTTACCCAACCACCGCCGCCTTGGGCAATTATTATTGGGTTAATTAGCTGCCACTCGATGGAGTTGCTGGCCTGGCCAAAACAATCAATGATAGCTTGAGAGGGTATTACTCTCTTAAAGAGAGAGGGAGAGAGGGAGTTCCTTCAGGGCTGTCAATATCGAATCAATAGTTTTGGCAAATGAGATGTTTAGATGGCTATACAAAGTTACTGGCTGCTGAATTCGAACACTTAATAACTTTGATTTCAAGCCTAAATTAAATTGAATGTTTTTCAAGTTCAATATTTTAATTCCAGAGGCGAGCGACAACCCTAAAAAAGCACTGACAACTCCCAGCTGTTTGCAGTGCTCTCTCACTGCCTTTCTGTTACTCTCTTTTCAATAACCGCAGTGTTGCCATCTTCATTGTTTTCAAGCCAAATCTAGCCATTTGAAGACTTCACAGAACTTTTTAGTAATTGTTTCGAAATATTGTTTTGACATAAACTGAAGTAAGACTAAGTAAAAACAATTAAATTAAAATGAAGATAACTAGGCTCTGCAAATAGTTGTTTTTAAAAATATTTTAAAATACAAAAGATCTTAAAAACTTTAAAAATCACTTCTTAAATATGCAAATTAAAATACTTATTTTTCTTTAACTTTTTCCTAATGCATTTTAGCGGTTTTACTGCTGGAATCGGCTTTTTTAAAATCGATAGTTGGCAACACTGCCACTCGCTCTCCATAGTTGTCGCGTGCTCGCTCTCCCGCTCTCTCACCTCTTTTGGGCCAACATACACGCACACCTGCGACACTGACGCTAACGTTAACGCTCATTCTTGACTGAATTGTGAGTAAGCCAACAAACGAGCCCGCGTGTCGCGAAACGGAAAACCCGAGACAAAGATAAAGAAAAGTTCATTATCAAATGCAAGCCAAAAGAGCCAAACCAGCACAGAACAAGTGAAAATTGAAAGGGAAATGGGAATGGAAATGGAAATGGAAATGCAAGTGAAAAGTCCGAGCGGACCCTGCCCTTGAAAACAAGTGTGTGCGTGTGTGTTAATTTTTTTTTGGTTGCCTGTGTCTGTGCTCGTGCGTGCCTCCAAAAAAGTGTTCGATGTAAAAATAAATTATTCGATCAAGTGAAAAGTTCTCGGGCACAGCAGCCACAACAAAAGCAACCTTGAAAAGGCAGCAGCCAAGATTTGCTCCTCTCGGATTTTCCGTCTATTTATACGCGTATGTGTGGAAAGGCCAGAATAGTTTTCCAAGTGTCCAATTGGACACATTTCCAACCTTGGTCATTTTCCCCATTCAACGCGTGTCTCAGTTCTTCAGTTTTCATTTGGGCGTGAGCATGCATCCTTAAAATCGGAGAAGCAACGTGTTCGTTTGTTCTTTGATAATTTATGTAATTTCCACACCTTCGTTGTTTGCCAGGTTAAAAACCAACCAACAGGAATTCGCTTCACGCACAAAAACGCAGTAGCAGCAGCAGAAGAGGCACAAGCGGCAGGATGTGGAAAGCGTAGTAGAAAGGGCAGTAGACAGCACGCAACGGAAAGGCCGGAAGGAACGTGGATATGACTCGCTAATTAATTAGCTAAGTAGGCAGAGAAAAGCGGCGAAAACAGGCGAATTCCCCTCCCCAATATCTACAACAATAAAAGTGAAAAATTCAGATAAATTTGAAAATTTATAACCAGCCAAGGCTTAAAATATGACATCATACGCAAATGACACAACGGCAGCAGCAAAAACAACCTCAACATCGGCAGCAGCGGCCGAGGCATCATCAGTCGCAGCAACAACAACAACTGCAGCCGCCCAGTCAGCTGTGGGGGGCGTGGCCACTGCAGCTGATTCATCCAAAGCAAAGGGCAGGGATAACTTGTCCATCGATCGAAACACCGGATACGGCGACGAGGATGGCAACAGTAGCGATGGCCGCGAAAAGGCCGACACCACCCCGGAAAATATCAAGAAAATAGCAGAGATAATGGATGGTGCCAACGATGGATCCACCTCGCAGGCATCCCCCGTCATTTCGCCTCGGCACGTGCAGCTCCGGCATCCGATGAATCCCGGTTTTGTGGGCCTGGGAGCTGCAATCGATGACTCCTGTGGAAAGTTCTGCCTTGGCAAGCCGCCGCCGTCGCCGGCCGAAAAAGGTGAGTTATAATGTAAAGGTTTACATTATTTCTAGGGGGTCTATTAAGGTTTTATTCGACTATAATCGTCTATAAATTTTGTTAAAAAAGAAAACAGTATCTTTAACTAAAATGTTCTCGAACTAAATATTAATGTATCTGACCAAACAGATATGCATGCACATTCAATTATCATTCACATTCATTGAATGCCTAACCCAAGTTCTTAAAAGTTCATAAACTAAAATAATTGTAAGACTATAAAAAAAGTAATATTTAAATATGCCATTTGGAAAACACTTTCAGACCAGTTGCCTTCAAACCGTTCTATAGTTTGTGAGGCAGCTAGAGGATATAGTGGTCCGAATATTCTCAATCGGCTTTAATGTCTATAAAAAGTTGTTGTTCAAGAATGAATCAATTTTTATACCCTTGCAGAGGGTATTATAATATTGACCAGAAGTTTGTAACGCAGTGAAGGAGACATTTCCGACCCTATAAAGTATATATATTCTTGATCAGCATCACCAGCCGAGTCGATCTAGCCATGTCCGTCTGTCTGTCTGTCTGTCCGTCTGTCTGTCCGTCTGTCTGTTGCTATGTAAACTAGTCCCTCAGTTTTAAAGCTATCGGGCTGAAACTTTGCACCAACCCACATAGCTGCCATAGGAACGATTGGGAAAAAGTGCCAAAATTTCGCCATTTTTAAAGATAATTTATTTATTTCTTGGGAAACTCTATTTAATAGCAATTTTAACATATCCTGAAAGTTTCATCAAAATTGGACTACTATATCCTATAGCTGCCATAGGAACGATGGGAGAAAATGGGTCATTGAGCATAACTCTGGTTTTTCAAGACAATTAATTCATTCTTGGGAAAAACAGTTTTCATAGACAGTAAAGCCTTTTTAGAAATTTAAAAACCCAAAAATCGGATTACTATATCCTATAGCTGCCATACAAACGATTGAACGGCTTAAAAGCAACTAGCCTGCAAGGGTATTCTAAGCTTCGGGTACCGAAGCTAGCCTTCCTTTCTTGTTTTTTTTTGTTAAACACCAGAGTTATGGTTTATACGATTTATAGCTTTAAAATTGGGAGATTAATTTGCGTAGAAACAGACAGACGGACAGATGTAGCTAGATCGACTCGGCTAATGATGCTGATCATGAATATATATACTTTATAGGGTCGTAGATGCCTACTTCATTGCGTTGCAAACTTGCTCTGCAAGGGTAAAAAGTAGCTTATTATTCAAAACTATTATTTCGTTTTGAGAACAGGATATATTTAATTTATTTCACTTATAATAATATTACAAATTTGATTGAACAGTAACTACCAAAAATCTTAAGAGTGTAGTTTAATCACTAGTCCTTTTCTTCTTAGACATAAAAGAAAAATAATTACTTATAGTAGAATAATTTTGTTGAGATTGTTTTGGGAGATATATTATTATCAAATATTAATAATAATTATAGAAATAATAGAAAGACCCGTAGAACAGAACCAACATTTATGTATAGAAACTCACAACCCGATTTCATGTTTTGTGTACGAATATCTTTGCGGAGTGCCCAAGTTCTACTGTAAAAAAAAACATCTAAAAACCAGCATCAGTTCACTGCAATTAAAACAAACAAATCCGCAAGACCGGCGACAATTGATGGCTAATTTAACCGCGTTGTTGCTATTGCTTTCAGTTGTTCCAGGTTGTGGTTTGTCTTCTGTTTGGCTTTTTTATTTTTGTTATTTCTTGTGTTCATTTGAATTTTTAATGAAGTTATTTTGTGTGTGAGTTTGTGGCCATGGCTGGGCGCAAATATTTATTGCAATAGTCATGCCCCGGCAGGCCAACACACACCTCGTATGTGTTGAGCTGTTGGTGTTGGCACAGTGGGACGAGGTCGGTTGAAAAGCCAGTTCTCGCTTCTGGTTTCGAGAAAGTGGAACGGGAGCAATAGCCTGCGATGGCTTGTGTACAGGTGACATCAGCGGGTTGTGCGAGTTTGATATTTATGGCACTCTGACACCAAACCTAGAACTCGAATGCCCGAGTATTCTTCTTTTTATGGAATCAACGGAAATAATGTTGCACATGGAATCAATGCAGAATTTTAATTGGAATAGATGTAGAAAGAAAAAAAATATACTTTTCTGACTTCAGTTCTGAAGTTTAATTAATTTATAATGTAAGCTAATCATTTGGACTTCAGTTAGAGAAATGGTCAGAAAAGATTACTAACCTTATCTTATAGCGTCACACAACTTAATTAGAAAAGGGATCTCAAAATAAAATTAAAAAAAAAACAGACATTTAAAGGCAATTGATCTTGTTCGTTTATTTTCTTTAGTTTGATAATATGAAGTGTGTGATTGATCGATTTATCTTTTCAAATACAGAACATAACAATTTGGCTTACTTAAAAGTTTTTAGTACCAATTCACCGAGACAAATGTTCTTGAATAAGACAAAAGCATTATAAATATTATTGTTTGCAAGGGAAATTGCCAAACAAGGCAGCTTTTGAGGTAAACAACTTTCATACTTGGAATATAAATATGCATATCCAAAAACATATGATACACAGCAGATTGCCAGAGTTCTGTTTACGTTTTCAATGGAAGATTTGTTCCGTGTTTTCAATTAAAATATTTCTGCTTAATCCCCGAAAGCCTGGCGAACAGACGTAGTCTGGATCGGATCGCAGTAACCTCCGATCGATCAACGCCCGCAACTGCCGGCTGAGTCATCCATTCACTTCCACTTCCAGCAACTCGGTCTCAAAATCTGTTTCACTTTTTTTCATTTTTTGCTGGATTTTTTTTTGCCAATGAATTGCGTGCAGGGAATGAAAATGTGTGAGATAATGACGGCGACCAGCTCAAATTGTGTAAGATTTGGCAAGCGCCGCAATCGGAAAAAGACGGATAATCATTGTGAAATGGGAGATTTATGAAAAACAAATCAGCGCACTTAATGGTAATGGAGAGGGAGGTGTAGTCAAGGGGCCTGGGAATGAGTGCTACATGTTTTTTCTCCCTCAGCTTTGGTTTAAGTACCTTTTGAGAGTATGAGAGCCCTATGTGAACGGATTATGTCATTCGGTTAACTGATTCAGTATATAGGAATGTCACCGCCGAAATGGGGAGAATTTACATACATATGTTTTGAGATTTGTCTTGGAAATAATTGATTTGGAATGGATAAAGGGAGCGTTAAAATAAAATGTAATTGTGATTTTCTAGATTTATCTTTGGGTACGATTACCCAGATAAGTTTTGTGGAACTATATAAAAATCAAACCCTTAAAACTTTGTTTTTGAAATCAATTAATTTTTCTCTCATACGTTTGTAAATCCAAATCTTTTATAGAACCAAATAAATTTGCTTCATTAGTTCTTGGCAAACACCCAAGAATCAGAGCCGAAGCAGAACAAATCTCATCGCTTTGGCCTTGTTCCCAAATTGATAATGTTGAGGCATGCTTAATTAGTTGCATTATTAAATGTGTATTCTTTTGAATATATTCCGTCAAGAAAAATATGTATGGAGGTATTCCAAAAATGTGGCTTTGTCGTCATTTGAACATAGTATTTGTGGCTATTTATAAATTTTTAGATATCTCAGCATTCTGCTATTTTTGGCGCTGATCCATTATAGCTATAATTGTTTTGATAATTCCCAGAGACTTTAAATTATTTTCTGTCAAAAATTGAAAATTACGTTGCACTGCTTCCCAAACAATTTTCATCTTCAACTCTAAGGCAGCTGGAGAGATCTCAAGTGTATAATGAAAACCCCATATAAGTCGTACAATCGCCGATAACAAGGCGCTACAAATAGCCGCAGTCGATGACCTCATTCGCAGATGACAAATGATGATCGCGATGGCTTTCTCTGGTGTCGCCGTGTGCGTAAAAAATATAAATAAATTGTTAATAACATTTATTTAAATGCGAGAAGTTTGAAACCCTATCGAAAGGCAAACGAAAGGGGGAACTAAAGGCCACGACCAAATTGTATTATGACTGATTGATCGGCGGCGATGACGTAAGCTCCATGCAATTAGCCAGCCCAATTGGAAACCAATTGAAACCTGTGGCCAGCATGTGAGAATCGGTTATCGATTTCCGTTTCCCGATTATCTCAGAGATTTAAGACTGCAGTTCGAACTGATTTGCTAGCCGAATTTGTTAACACTCGAAATTGCCGCGGGAGCAAAAGAAAGAGCGGCGGGCGGTCGGACAATTTTCTCTGCTCGCTCGACTTTCCCAAAAAATAACAACATTTAGCCAGCTGACCGACAAAAAAAAAACAACCAAAAAAAACATAACAAAATAGCGTTGCACTCGAAATGTAATTTTTTTGTATTTATTGCGAAAAGTAAAAGCGACTACACAATATAAAACCCGACAAAAGACTCTTGAACAAGCCACTCGACACACGGTCTGCGCGGCATTGGCAATAACAATAATAATGATAATAATGGCCAAACTAATGCCCGACATTTGTGTGTTGTGCCAAAAGTATTCAATTGTTGGCCCATAGAAAACTCGTTGGCCCGAAGGGAGGTGGAGGATGGTGGAAATGTAACGATATCTATTCGATAGAAGACATTTTTTATGGCCATGCACGGTGGGCAGCGTAATTACCTACCGTTGGTCGTCGTTCGTTACCTATTGTGGCCTATTGTCTATCGGTGATTGCTCCGCTCTATGGTGGATAGCGGGACAGAGATACTTCCTGCCAAATTGGATTGCAAATTTCGCGATCCAACAAGCGAGTAAATGTCGTTCTAGATTTCAGTATCCAGTTGCAAATTCTTCCATAAATTACATGTACATTTTAAACTGTATTCCTATTTCATACGATTGTATGAAATTATTATGCACTATATGCTCTATTTATGACGTATTGCCAAGCTACCTCTGAGGAATACAATTTACAAAGCAATGACAAACATTTTAATTTAATTCGCTTGCTCAATCATGAGAACTGAAACAAAAGGAAAATGTGAATTTATTTCAATTAATTCTTAATTTATTTTATTCTTGCGAAGCATAGAAAAAAACAGAAAGTTTCATTAATTGATTAATATATTAATCCAATGATTAAATTGAATTATTTTATTTTAAAAAAGTGGATGCTATCCAAATCAAAGATTCAACTTCTTTTGTGGTTTCATTGAATTACTAAACTAATACAATAAAATGCAGTTAATATTAATGACTCCGTAATGGGAATAAACCCTCCAGCTGATAATATGAGCATTAGTTCCCAAAGTTGTTTATGGGAAATTGAGTACAAAGAAAATATAAACATTTTTGCAATGTTATTGTTAATGATTCCGATTACCGATTAAGCAGCTGCTGCCGGTTGAGGTTGAGATATCTGAGAACCGCGTTTGGAGGTACAATTACAGTAATAAGTTAATTTGTGGCTATCTAAAAATGTTTAACTTAATGCGGAACTTTATTTATGGTGCTTATTAAAATAATAATAATTTATTTGAAAACAAGGTTTTGCTAGGATGAACACAAATAGACGATGCATAGATTACAATTTGTATATTTTTAAATCATTTATTATAGGTCTGCAAATTATTTAAGTTTGTTATTAATTAAGTTTTACCCTCAAGCTTTCCCTCTTCTTTCAATTAACACTACACTTCAGCTTATTTAATTGCCCATCTAAACGTTCAAAATATTGATGGTCGGTCAAACACAATTTTGGGTTCGTGACCGAAAACTTGTTCAAAGCTAAGGCATCTTTGATATATATTTTCATGGCAAACTAAAACTATTTCCAACGAAACGGAAGCCACCTGCAAGCGGCGGCGTTCCATGGCCAGTAAAGTTTGGCCGAGCGTAAAAGTTTTGTTGGGGTGACCCATGAAACACCCTCAAAATCCGAAAAAAGCAACAAAAAATAAACGGAAAACCTGCAATTGACCGAAATCAGCGAACTCTAACCTTCACTTGCCGGGCAGCCGGGATGCCTTATATAGTCTGTACGTGTAGAAGCTACCCATCCATAGATCACGATTCTGAGAGGCGGCCCCCTAGATGGGGTGGCTCTGTTAGCCCCACTCCAAGTGAGCTCTGTCTGTGTGTGTGCCACTTCGCGTGGCTGAAAGCTGAAAGCAAATTGTTTGATTTTCTTTTGCTCGTGCTCGGCCGCGGAAATGTATAGAAATTGAATAGCGGATGCGGTGAGGGATCGCCTTGGGCAGCAGGTGGGCGTTTCGCCTTTTGGGGGCCCTTAAATAGAGTAAACTGTGGCGGAGAGCAATTCTCTTTATCCGGGAAGGAACTTGATGAAATGTATCTTTTTGTTGTCCGAGCTTTGAGCAACAGGTGGTTCATACTTAATTGTCATTTATTTGGGAATGCCTTTATTTGGTTTGAACCTCATTAAAATTGGCCTAAACATTTTTTCATTTCTTATATCTAATTTCCTTAATAATATAATCTTTTTTTCGAAAAAACTTTGTTTGATTTCTAATAATTTCTTAACCCGATAAACTGTCATTTTTATATTTACTGAATTACTTCAAACGTCAAAAGTTAATTTTAAAAATGAAATTGACTCATATGTAATATAATGTAATTCTAATATGTATAAATATTCTAAATAAAAAGGTATCTTGCTCAAAAATATTTTATTTGGTAAATTCAATTCGATTAGTCTTTAACATTTTTTAACTGAAGAAAACATATTCTGAACATGTTTTAAATAGCTTTAAAAAGCTCTTACTTTTTTCCTTATTTAGTTAATGAAAATTGTACATTCTACTTTGAAATAAAATTAGACAACTTTGTTTAATTTAAGCCATTTATTTATCGTTTTATTTGAACCATCATCGCTGCAGTATTAACATACTAGTATTAGGATACAAATCAATTATGTTGTTCTTAAATTTAATTCACCTTTATATAACTCAAATGTAATACTCTGTGGCATCTTTATCTCACCCAAGCATTCGAGAACCGTTCCTGGCCTTCTCTTCATTTCTCGTTCGCTGCTTGCCACTTCAGTTGCGTTGATTTCAGTTTAATTTGCGCTTGCAACTCAGTCTCGAAACGTTTTCACCGCATAAACGCAAATAATAAAAATAATAATAATAACTGTAAATAAATGCTAATTAAATTGTTATTTATGTGCTTGTGTTTTATTGCAGCGGCGGCCCACAGCAGAGCTAACAGCACTCCGCAGAGCAGCAGCAGCCACAAATCGTCGGCAGTCGACGAAGAGGAGAACTCCAGCGGGTCCAACACCACGTCGACGGCAACGAAATCGGGGCTGGCCTTCACCATTGACCATTTCGATGCCTCGGAGAACGATGCGGCGGCACAGGCGGCGAGGTATAAGAACATGATGGAGCGCTTCCAGAATCGCCACAAGCGCGGGGCCTCAATGTCGAAGCTGGAGACGGAAAACACCAGCGCCACAAACACCTCGAACAGTGGCCGGCACTCGCAGAGGAGCAGCCTGGATGCGGGCAGCAGCATGGCGGACGATATTTCCTCCCTTACCGCTGCTACGCCCAACAGCGAACAAGCCCCGCCGCTTGGGGGACAGGTGAAGATGCGGGTGCGGGATCGCAGTGCATCCCGGGTGAGGGACGCCTCCAAACGCCACAGCTGGTCGCCCAGAAGTTCAGCTAACCAGGCACCAGAGCCAGCACGGCCCGCTCCCCGGTCCAAAATGCCTCCACCTCAGGCCCCAGCCAAGGGTACCTCCAATCTGGTGGCCAATCGCACAACCAACCAGTTCACCCCACGCTCCACCGCCATGCAGCTGGCCCTGCGCCATGTGGAGATGCTATGTCCGCAGCCCCCGCTGGCAGATGGAAAGCTGCTCAGCGAGGAAAACGACGCCATCAGCGAAGCGGGAACCTACACCCTCGACGGGGACAACTACACGGAGGAGCAGAAGGATCTCATGAATATCGACCGGAGTGGAAAGGGAGCAGCTGCCAAGCTGCGACCCAAACAGCTGCCGGTGAAGTCGAACCGGGGCAGCAATGTTCTGGAGGTAAACTACTACCATGAAACGCCCCTGCAGGAGCAACAGACGCTGGCCCAGCAACTTCAGCCGCAGAGGAGCTCCACAGGTTAGGAATTATATATATTAATATTTTAAAAGTTCTAAACTAACAATATTTAATGTTCCCTTAGGTGCCTATTTGGATCAGCTAAAGAGCCGCGTTTTGCGTCAACATGCTCCCCTATCGCCCCCCACTCCACCATCGCCGAAGGCGGATGTGGGCTGCTTCACCAGTGTGACCACCAGCGGAGTACTGGCCAAGCAGCGCGGCCTGGACACGCATCCCAAGCTCACCCGACACTCGCACAGCCTGTCCACCTCGCAGATCGACAGCTCCGAGTATGTAAGCAACGAGGCCAAGCTGAGGCATACACAGGCGCTTTCGGGATCGGCCACCGATCGCCAGAAGGCCGAGTACCGCCTGAATGTGTTCACCACTAGCACCAATCAGCAGGCCGGGCACCATCAGCTGCCGGAAACGCCACCCACGCCCACTCAGGGCTCGGAGGCCACCCTGCTGCAGACGGCCCAGACCAAGCAGGATTGGATTCAAGAGTGGGCGCGAAATGCTCGGGCTCGGAGTCTGGCCCAGGATGTGAGCGGCACGAGCGCCAGTCGGCGGAAGCAACAACAGCAGCAGCAGGCCCAAGCCCAGGCACAGGTAAGCTGGGAGACCGGTTCGGGGATTAGTGATTTTAAGATGCCTCTTTACTAAGTGCTTTTATGGAAGAAACCCATTTGGATGCAAATTTTTCGGGTTTGTTTATATTAACAAATTCAGGTGAATCATCATATAATGGAAAATAACCCAACATGTATTTCTTGATGAAGACTTAAATTTAGGATGGATAAACTTTACATTTAAAACTTAGTGGAATTTCTTTGATCAACGCTGATTTATTTCGCCAAATAGCTTTTGTTTAGAGTGTAAAAAAATTAATTATTTGAAATGTTTTATTTATTTATTTGTTTTTTTATAAAATACCTTGTATAGTATCTTGTATCTCTCCAGTATTTATAAATTATTTATACAAAATTTAGACGATCAAATTTCTGGATAATAAATTTCTGGTATTTTGACATTGATTTATAGCAGCTAGCAGTCGCCAAATATTACAACTATTTTTAAAATATTATTATTGAGTTTATCGGAATGTTTTCTGACAATGTTAAGATTACTTTTGGGAATAATTTTAATTAATTTGGGAATATATATTTATCCGTTAAATATTAGTATCTGGTTTGCTTAACAAGCCTTGTTTGTCATTCTCGATTGACATATGCAGATTAGATCTTGAATTAATCCAACATCCCAAATTTGTTAAACAGCAAAACTCGAGGTTTTTTTATAGCTTTTTATACTATTTTTAATTGATTGTTTGGTTCAAGTTCAGATTTGGACAAGATCTCATATTTAAAATGCAATTAATATACAATATTTCAGTGTTATACTTAAAAAGGGAACAATGTATTTCCGTTTTAAATTAAATAAGCATATATATTGGTCAGTTATTTATGTATATTTAAAACAATAACGCGATTAATATGAAAATAGTTAAATAATTAAAATCTCCTTTTTAGGATTTTTTTTTACATGGTTCTTACATGTTGTGTAGAAACCCACTTTTAGCACAGACACAAACCCATGTCATATGGATAACCACAAAATAAAGCATACTTATATGGGCTTATAAAATATATTTGCGAACTTTTTAATATCAATTTGAAATAAAATATCAAACAATTTTAAGCTGGAATAAAAGACAATAAAATCCACTATTTATATATTTTATAAATAATTATAAGGTTTAATTAATAGCTTATATATCCACTTTCCTCACTCATATTTTCTAATGCGTATTACAATTAAATATATTATTTTCAAATATTTACCTATGAGTACTAATAAATTGTCTTCCTCCCCCAGCAACTGATGACACGCAGCTACAACTGCTCGGATACGGGCGGCGACTCCTTGACGGATGACAGTCTTAGCCTGTACAACCAACAGCGCCAATATGCGGCTGCTGCCAAACTGAATCGCAGCCTGGCGGAGCGGTATCGGCTGTTGGGCGACTGCGACTACGCCAGCGATCCGGCGTTGTGCAGCCACGGTGGTCAGGCGGTGGCCATGGAACCGCCTTACAAGCCGCCGAAGAGTCCCAGCAAGATTCCCTCGCCGCTGCACACGCTGGGACGTGCGCGCAGTGCCAGTCGCTCGCGTCCGCCGACGGATGCCTACCTGGAGCAGACGGCGGCAGCCATTAGCAACCTTCAGCAGTCGCTCTCCCGTCGCAGCTCCGTGAAGTCGCCAGCCCAGAGCAGTCCACAGCATAGTTTGGAGTCGGGCATGGGTGCGGGAGCGGGAGTGGGCGGTGGCTATCGGAGATCGCCTCTCCACCGGGCGCTCATGACCAGCAGCATCAATGAGGCGCAGCTGCAGCTGCTCACCAGCGGGGAGTATTTGCTCAAGCAGCTGAGGCGCCGCAAGAACTCGCTGGAGTACGATCCCGGCCAGGAGATGGAGGAGGAACAGTCGCATCCGCAGCCAGCTGCAGCCCCCTTGTCGCCGCTGCGTCGTTCGAGCAGCTTCCAGCAGCAGCAGCTCCAGCAGCAGAAAGGCCAGCATCCCGTGCGACAGGCGCGTCCCAATTTCCAGAACCTCTATACTCCGCCCGCTGCCCGCCACGCCCACGCCCTGAGCACAGCCCACCACCAACATCACCAGCAGCCGCAGCACCTGAAGAAATCCGCCAGCAGCAACAACTTCGAGCAAGCCTACAGCGACTACGACAACGAGTTGCAGTACTACATCAACGACGAGGATGAAATGGGCACCACCGGGGCCTACTACTCCAGCAACGAGGAGGAGGACGAGCAGGAGACGCAGGGTACGGTGACGGCCCTGAGCAACACGCGCATGAACAAGGCCCTTCTTATGCGGATCGAGAGAAGCAAGCAGAGGGTGGCCGGCACCGCACAGACCCCAGCAAAGCCCACTTCAGCGCCGGCGGGAAAGCTGAATCTTGCACAAAGTGGAGCCGGTTTGGTGGCCTGTCCAAATACCCCAGAGATGCCGCGTCGAGGCATCAAGAGTGCTCCGAGGACGGCAGCTCCGGGGTCCGGCAATCGCAATACCCGCCAGTCGATGCCCCGGGAGACGAGCCTGAGTCGTCTGGCCCAGCAGGTGCCCAGTTCGCTGGCCAATGCCAAGAAGCAGCTGCTGCAGACAGCAAATGCCGGTGTCGTCGCCAATTCGGGGGGCCAGCGTGTGCAGCCCAAATACCTGGACATCTCCAAGTACAAGCCGGTGCAGTCAAACAGCTTTCTGCGCAAAAACGATGCCAAGAGCACTCTGAAGCCATCTGAATCGATGAAGCGCAGCCCCAGCGCCTCCTCCATGGGCTTGAGCCGCGGCGAGGGAACGCGGGCCAGCAATCGGAGCGTGCGCAGTAACGTCTCGGCAATGAACACCAGCACTACGTCGCTGGGAGGTGGTAATCAAGGAGGCAGGGCCTCATCCGCCGCTCGACGTGATGCTTCAGGTAGGGGTCTCCTTTTTTTTTTAGATCTAGACAGAAAATTATTTTACAAAGATTTAGATATAAATTAATTTATGTATTGAACAAAGATCCAGATGTGCATTTGTAAAGCTAATTATTAAAATATTCAGTTCTATAATCTGTTCTATAATGAAAGATAATTGTTCAAAAAGTTTTAATGCAAAAGATTTTTTTTTTAACACTTAGTAAACAAACAAAAGGAGATATAATATAAAATTAAAGGAAATTCTTGGATATAAAATTGATCAATAGCAAATACCTACTAAAATTGTTGTTTATTTCCCGACAGTGAACAAACAAAAGGAGGCCGAGATGGCCATGTGGAAGCGGCGCTCCACCTACGATCCCATGAAGGCAGCTGCCGAGGATCGGCGCAAGAAAGAAGAAGCAAGACGTGCCCAAAGCCAAGCTCAGCAACAGATCAACGACGAGGCTGATGAAGTGCCTTTCGAGAGGTAAATTAGATGGTCATAAAAAAATGTGTCTTTGTTGAAAGAAAGATTTCCTAGGTTACCTTTAATATGTTTAATCCAATTTAGATAGATAGTTTTCATCCAATTTTAATGGATTTTAAAAATACATACGAATTTATTTAAAGATTTAGCAACAAATTAAATAAAATATTGGCAGAGTAAAGTTATTTACATTTTATTTGACTAAAAAAAGATACCTGAAGAATAGAAGAATAAATCATTTAAATTGTATTTTATCAACGTGTTTTAACGTGCATAATATTTTAATAATTAATATTACTATTTTAGTAAGTAGATATAAACCCAACTTAAATTTTTGACAGATCTTTGCTCTTTTCAATTGAAGAATTCTTTTAGAAGGTATGAAAGTAATTTAGATTTTCCTATTGAAGTATAGCTAAATTATTTGAAACTGCCAAAAAAGAAGTTTGCTTAATTTGCTAAGGCTAATTGTAGATCAATCATTAGGCTTTTGTAAACAAGAATTAAAAACTTAATGTTTAATGTGAGAGTATAAATTTGATAAAGAAATGCATATTTATGTTTGGTAAATAATCAAATAAAGCAAATGATTAGTTTTTAGTGTGAGTCGGTAGGCTAAGCTTTTAATAGAAACTTTCAAAAGGGTAGCTGATATCTTCTATAATTATTTCCTACATATATTTTCAATTATGTGACTTTGATTTGTAACCATTATTTTCGGTTCTTTTATTAGCTTAAGGTTGTGGGTAATTTCGCGGCTAGAGGTAAAGGTGCGTTCTGGACAATAGATAAATATATATCTAGCTGTAAACAAAAACTCATGTCTCACTCCTAGTTGAAACTTTTGATTTCCATTTTGATTTAACTCAAAGTAGTGGCTAAGAAAGAGCTCAACACACCGCTCGCTCGCCCAAATCGGAATAATAGGAACTAAGTCGTAAATGAACCAGCATTATGTACTTATGATTTCGCTAATTGATTTCTTCTCTTTTAATTTCTAAACACACCCAAACACAAACCAACACAACAACAACAACACCACCACCTCCACCACAACCAACAACCGACCAACATGAAAATAAATAACAATCGGTAGACCATCACGATCCCACTATCGCCGTGGACAGTTATGACCACCGGAGGGTGTGCTAGTTACCGACTTCTGAGCCATCACCTAAACATTCACTCAACTATCTTTCCACGAACCACAAAAAATATATATATAAAAATAAAAACAAAACCAAATACTTTCCACTACCAACACACGATCTAAAAACATAACACGGTGCCAGCAGCAGCAACAGCGGCAGATTGCCTCACTAGAATTCGGTTCTAGTGCCTCATTTAAGCAATCAGCAAATCAAATCGAAACGAAAATCGAATCGAATCGAAAGCGATCATAATATTGAGCAGGAAACTAGATAGTCTCCTTCAAATACCAAATGCAACGACTGAAATAAATAATAATTCAACGAAAGCCGGCCCGAAGAACCGATCGATCACCTGCCAATGTAATAGAGAACTCCCTCCGATTCAGTTGTAGTTAATACCGTTGTTGAACATTTACTATATTCCATAAATATCAATATCATTTTGTTGTTGTTCGCCCTAGTGCAATTGTCTCGATCAATTTGTTCGTTCGTCAGTTCGTTAGTTACTTTGTCTTGTGTGCGGCTTCATTTGATTTTGTTTGGCTGAGCAATGAAATCGCGCATTGAAATATGCGAATCGAAGATTCGAAACTAACTGCATCACTTCTAACTTCATATTGCATTGGTAGCTCATTAAGAAAACTGAAATTGAGGTGGTTGAGCATTGATTCAGGTTCTAAATGAAAGTATATTGAAGTAAAAGAAAAGCATTACTATTTATGGAGACAAATAGGGGAAATAATTCGCTCGTTAAATGGAAACTATTAGTCATTAAGTTTTCCATTTTTAACATTTGTCTAACGTTACTCAAATTAATAATGTTACTTCAAAATATATAAAATTATACAAATAATTAAATGTAATATTCGTATTTTTATGATATAAAACTATCTGTTTTTTCATATTGTAATTCCTTAATCAATTACTGACTTGACTTGTCTAACATTTCCCTTTTCCTAGCCTACATATGTTGCTAATTTATTTAAAACTCCAAAAATATCCTAAACTTTCATAATTTTCTTGGAAAAATGTCAAAATGTTTTTGTTATCCTTGAATAAGAATCATTCTTTACTTGTTATTTTTGTTTAAGCTCAAAATTTCGGAGCCTTACATTTCAATTTGTTTGATAAATAGCTAAAGCCCAAATTTGAATTATACTTTCACCAAGCCAAACCATTGTTAAACACCTACAAAAAAAAATAACCCAACCTAGACTCAAAAACAATCTGGATTGTAATCAAAATTCTCCATTACTCTGTGAAATTGCTGCAACCCTTCTAACCGCATAGACCTTATACGCTCCCATCCAATTCGCCCCCTAATCTTTCTTAACTGGTTTTGTTGAGTGTACAAATGTTTGTCCTGATTATTGCCTAACCGATATTACAGTTCCCAGTAACCAAAACATATAGCCACTTAACCACTAAACACATAAGCCAGTCTGTAGTACAAGCTAACACATTGACAATGATTAAACGCTTTCTTAGAACTCGCTAGATGAAAACTCACCTGAGATCGACACATCACATAACATCCAAATTGTTTGCATTGCAAATTCTGCATATAGAAATATTATAATATTAATTCGGTTTAAATGAAAGTACTAATCAATATCTATTTGCATTTAGTGTGCTGCGCCCAGCCAACAATTTGACCATCACGGGCAGCTACAGTCCGCGAAACTCCGTGGAAAACGACGCCTGGACGCTTGGTGAATCATCTGAGTTTGGGGAATATCCCGATGACTACGATGAGAACGAGGAGGGGGACGAGGAGATCGACTACGTGGGCCAGGAGTCCGATGATGTGTTTGAGGCGGAAACCGGCGAGGCTGAAGTTCAAGGCACCGAGTAGGCTGCCAGCAGAAAACAGAAAACACAAACCAGCAACAGTGATATATAAATTCGATATATACATAACTATATATATATATATATGTACAACATATTGTATTAGCGATCGATAATGAGTTATAGATATAACCTTCCCTGAGTTCAACAAATTTCATTACTAGATTTAAAGCTGACATGATTTGCCCTCGGATTTTTCGACTTGTTTATATGAAGTATATAATTTGAATACCGAAAACCATCGAATAATCCAATAAACTGAATAATGCTTAGTGGAGAAAATATATATACTTTAAATCTGTCCAGCAAATGCCATAGCAGAAATGTTTTAAAAATGTTCACAAAGCTTTTAATGGAAATTGTTACTGTCAATGAATGTCAGCTCATAAATTGAGATACTCGTAAGTTCTAGAAATTCAATGTTTAGCGCTTTTTCGATGGCAAAAATAACGTACAAAAAACGATTCTTCAACTGAATGGAATATATTTTGAATACAAGTTCTATCACTGTCGGATTTGGTGCGAATGATAAAAAATACTCAGATGTATCCTAGGCTTAGTGAAGGATTGGAAAGGTCTGATAAACTGGGCACGAAGGACTGCAATCAGAACAACATAATAATAATAAGATTTGCCGACCAAAATGGAATTGAGTTGTTTTGTTAACTGAGCTAATCAGCAATTTCTATATCCCAAAACGAGTTCTAGGATTGTGCTGGAATTAGTTTGTTTTCGGTTAGGAACTTGTAGCTATTTATGAACTTATTGCGGTAGGTTTTTATATACATATATACATATATATATGCGAACAAGCGATGGAAGGTAGCTTACATAACAAATTACAATATGGTCTAGTTTTATATATGCATACAATACAACACTAGCTGAGTACGTCTAGTTTAGTACGATTTAAATGGAGCATATGTGGTATTCGCTTTTAAACCAACAACTAAATTGTTAAAGTATTTCCCCTTTCGAAGCAAAACAGACTAAAGCAATGGTGTCGGTGTCCATATTAGCAACTGCTCCCTGGATATTCCTTGGATATGAGTCCAATTGTTTTTAAAAAATAATAGTAAAGAGCAGGTATTTTAAAGATTGAAACTCCCAAATCGTCTTAGGCAATAGACAATATACTACAAACAAAGACTTTTCTCATCGACTTCTCAATGTCCAACGATCGAATTCAGGAGCAGTTGCTGCCTGGTTTTATCAATTATTATTTACAGCCAGCATATATATATTTTAAATCAAATTTAATTATAATGCAATAAGAAAACTACACAACAGCCGTCTAAAACATTTTTAAAATTTGTGTATTTTAAGTATTTAAACAGAGACGAAAGCATTGTTTTCCGTGTGTCCTATTTCTTGTTATTTTATTTCGCCAATAATTTTAGATAAACAAAAATAAACGAAGTGAAAATAAAGAAAAAAAAAACACTGTTGTTTTGATAGAATTTTTTTTTTCAGGTTCATTGATCGCGAATATATTTAAATGGGATTATGACGAATAAGTAAAGCGCTTTTATAAACAATGTTTTTTTAGCCTCTATTTATATCTTATGCCATTAAAAACATTCTTTTACAAAGGATTTCTTTATTAGGAAAATAATAAACTTATTTTTAAATTGAACGGGTTTAACTAAAAGTGTGTTAAAGATTGTAGTATTAGGAATTTTTTATTGAAATATTTTCAATAAATATTTTGAGTAATTTTTAAAATCTTTTATTAAAAAAATTCTATAGAACAAAATATTGTGAAGTAAATTGTTTGCTCATGAGTGCCAATTTTATTTATTAAATATGATGAGCACACAATTTACTTCAAGAAAAAAAAGTAATCTTGATGTTATTTGTAAGCTTTAAAAAATCACCACTTTTTGTGTGTTTTTAAAACTTAAATTTGTTGTTTTTAAGATTTAATCAAAAGAAAATTAGTTTATTAATATGTGCTACTAAGCGCTACTTAATGTTTACTTTTGGTCGCAATTCAGGAAACTTCGTTGATTACGACTATTAAAATTAGCATAAATTATTTGAATTATTGATTGATCAAAAGAATGAAAATCATTACAATTTTCTGAAAGTAAGCTAATCGAAGGAATTGGTTGACCAATCGTTCAGATTGAGTAAGTAAGTCTTTCAAAACGCAATATCGCGAAAAACAACAAAGGAAAAAATAAGTTAATATGCAATAGTGCTTAGAATAGGCCATATTAAAATAATTTGATTCTGGCCACAAACTGTATAAATATTTTTCTCGCTTTTATCTCAATTGAAATTTTCTTAGCCACAGACAGAAAAATCAGTTCAAGGCGAAAAATGTAACGAATGCTATTAGCGCAATATCCATGCATTTTTCGATTAAAGTAAACAAAGTAAGAAAGTGGAATTCGTAAAATGCAAACAATATTTGAATTTTAATTACAAAACAAGAACCCAACAATATTGATATATGCGGGAATGTCAGATTGGAGTGTGGGTTTTGTTCTAGTTGTGTTTCGCTCTGAAAAGTGAATGGTAAGGAGAGGGGATGGGGATGGGGAAGGGGCGTTGTGGGGGATAAAAAGGAAACGTCAATTAGATTTTGTGTAACACTGAAAGCGCAACAAAAACATGGCAAGCCAATCGGAAGAATGCTGCTCTTGTAGAGGAATCAACCTTTAAGATACTCAGCACTTTATTGCTGCTGAAAGCAAAAAATTAAATGGAGTTTGGATAGAAAATATTTAGAGCCGGTTTCTTATATCCATTATATGATTTAAACTAATTACAATAAAAAGCTTACTTAAGTATATTATTAGTGTGTATTTTGTATTAGTTGTTCGCAGAGGGTATTATAATATTGACCAAAAGTTTGTAACGCAGTAAAGGTGACATCTCCAACCCTATAAAATAAACAATGTTTAAATATTTGTATTGTTTCTTATAATTTCTAGTATTTAATATAGTATGCTACCCATTCTAAGATACCCAATTAGACAAGGGATAGCAAGTGTGAAAACAAGAATTCCGCTTGGAAGGAAATGGTGGTAGTACAGGTTCTGGACAGAACCATGACGGATGATTGAGAGGGACCGTGAAAAGACAGCAAAAAAAAAGCAGAGCCAACAAAAAGCACAATAAAATGAAGCAAAACTAATTTAATTATATGAAATAGAATTGTAAACAACAAGCTCTTTTTACAAAAAATAAAACCCCCATAAATATTTATCAAAAAAGGAAAACAAAACAATTTTACGGTTTAAAAAAAAATGCTTTACAATCCGTGAACAAATGAAATCAAATATTTGCGCAATTTTTTTTTATTAAAAATATACATTTTATTAACGCATTCAGACAAAAAAGTTCAGTGAATCAAATGCTCCGACAGAAGGAATTATAATTTTATAATTAAATATTTGCCAATTTTTGGATTTTAGTTGGATAAAGAATAGATTTATTGGCTGCAAGCTGATTAAATTTTATGGGTTCGCTTTAAAAGTCAGCAAAGCTTGTAAAATACACATTTTATAAATCTTATGAATTGTAAAATAATCGAAATGGCCTCAACTTTAACTCTATTTTTAAAAAGAACAAAGAAAAACATTACAAGCAAAAGCTTATTAATTATTAAGATTGTTATTAACCTTTGTGTTGTTTATTGTTTAGCACGCCTGATCTCTGGCTACCTCATCGCATACTCACTTTAATTTCAATTTTCATTCCCATTCAGATTTGGGATGTGAAGTGCCCCCAAACCTCCCCACTTTCATCCCAAAAAAATATCTTCGCTCGACCCTCGAGGGGATTTTAATTTTGATATAGAAAAATATTTTGGGGTTTAGGGTGGGCACTTAAAAATGATTTTATTTATGGGCTTTTATCATTTCGGCTTTCCCAGGATTTGTGATATGGCCATAAACAAATAATGCCTAATGTGCATAAACAATGCAAATCAGTATTTACGAAAAGTGATTGAAGGAATCCGGAGATCTTGAAATTTATTCACCACATTGCCACCGCTGGTACTTGAGGCCACTTGGCCGCTCGTGATAAATGGCACTATATACTCGTACCACAAGCCATATCCATCCATATCCCAGCCCATATCCACATCACCATATCCATCCAAGGCCCCAGGCGCCCTCCATTTGTTGCTTCTTAGTGCGTCAATGAAGACTTTTCAGCTTCTCAATTGCCATTCAGACCCGAGTACCAGATACATTTGTCATTTGCTGCCGGCAATTATAAATATTAGACATACGAGTATGTGTGTGCATATATCATTGCAATATAGCATGCTGTGGTGAACTGACAACTTGCAGTACTTGAGAATATAGTCGGGCTATCAAATTCAATGCCAAATTGTATCTTTTGAATACTGCGAAAAAATGTATTATTAAATGATAAATTATATTGTATTATTGCATTACATTTTTTTTTTTTTTTTGGTAATAAAATAAAACATAAAAATAGTCTCAACAAATTTCTGAATAGTATTTAATATAATTTTCATCTTTCTGGAATCTTAAATATTTTAAGTTTAAGATAATGAATTTTGAGTGTCACAATTTTTGTTGAAGATACGTGTACATTCGTAATGGTTTTGACATTTCTTTGTTAATTTAAATTTAAATATGATTTAGAATTTGTGGAGATACCAGGAATTTTCGATTCATTGATCCGGATAGATGCGCTTGAAGTTATAGTACAAGCTGGGATTCAGGACATCATACATGGGATGCTTCATGACGAAGTACCTGAAGTACCAGCGTTCGGCGAGAAGGGCCAAAATGGAGATTACATAACCAATGCCCAAAGCAACGAAGGAGCTCCAGAACTTGTGCAGATTCATGAGGGCCTCCTGCTGGGCCGGAGCTTCAGCTGGGAGTCGCTGCACGGCGTCCTTCAGCCACTTGGCAATCAGACCTGAGGGAAAGAGTTCATGATTTTAAAAGGTCTCGATTATTTTCAAAACGATCTCAGCTCACCGCCCTCCGCCAGATGCTGGATGGTTTTGTCAATCCTCCGCTTGAGTGCTGAATTCTTTTCCATGGCCAGCACTACGGGCATGAAGACCACGCAGTCCCTCATGATGTGCAGAGCAGAGCCCACGCCTCCGGATTCATCCGCCACCCGCAAATATCGCAAATAGAATTCGTTGTCGTAATAGGCGCACAAACCTCTGGCTATTTGAGCAGTCTGCAGGTAATCAACCCAACAAAAATGAAAGGAAATATATATTTTTCATTAATTTTCGGGAATAAAATATCCCTATTTTATTTCGGACAAAGCTGTGACAATTTGAAAAAGCCCTAGGATCAAATGAATTAATTTGACTGGAAAAAAACAATCTTGTTTACTTTCCCTATCAAATCAGACTAATTTGCAGACCCACGAAAAATTAATCCCTTCAAATTAAAAATGTTACCAAATACGCTTATCAGATAGATAAGATACTTTGACTGCAGGAACAAGTTAAAACTGGTTATTGTTTTTCTAAATTGTGGCTTAAAGTTCATTGCTACGAATTTTGATAACGAGCTCTGGGGTACCCGACACATTTTTGGGTCTGTTAAAAAGTTGACTTATTTCTTATCTATTTCTAGTCTAGTGAATCGAAATATCGGTGATAAGAAGACTGATAGAAATTATTTGCTCGCTATTGCATGTTCATTGAAAAATCCATATTAAGTATTTACAAATATTAGTTATCCTTATTGTTCAGATGGTGAACATTTTTGGATTAAGGAAGTGCTTTTTCTGATTGGTAAAAAAAATGTGAATTTATTGTGGAAGTTCCCTTCCTAATTGGAATATTTTAATACGATTATTTTTGTTAAAGGGGGTTTAATTTGCATCCATAAAATTCGAATTTAATTATATATTATACTGCTTTTACCTAAATCTTACCAGATCATCACTTTGGCTGACCACTTCCATCTTCTCGCCCACCATTCGAGCCACCTCATCTGTGGCATCTAGAAAAAACTGCCTGTTCTCGGTGACTCCAGTTGATGGCGGAATGTGGGAATTAAGCAGATCCTCCAGAGTATCAATGGTGACCCTAGACTCGGAATAATTTGTATTTAAATAAAATAATAATAATATATATACCCAATTACAAGCATTAACTATATTCTAGGAGTAGCAGAAATAATATTTTAGAATAAGGAAATTTGTAAATCAACTAAAAGGTAACTCAAAAAAAAGATTTAAAGTTTCTGAAGAATTCGTAACTATCAATATTAAAAAAAAAAACTTCCTGGAAACCAATATAGAATTTATATTTAAGCCAGCTTATATTAAAATCTTATTAAAATTTAATTATATTTGTTGTCCTTATTAAATTGAAAATTTAAATATATTAGTCTAGCTTTTCAAAGCTGAACATAAAATGTAATCACATAACTATTAAAAATATTTCAATTCAATTAATTCTGATGTTAAAATTAATTCTAAATTTTTGAGATAAAATGCTTCACCAAAATATTAATGTCTCACCTGGCTGAGGGATTGGCTAAAATGGCAGTGAAGCTGGCCCGATAGGTGGCCACCAGGAGGATGCAGTAGATCCAGTACCAACCGGTGAGGACTCTCAGCGGCCAATTGTTGGGCATTCGAGGCAGAGCCACATACAGAAGCATACTGTACGTAAGTAAAATGTAATTGGCATAATCATCGAAGATGTCTCGCGATCGGCGCGATTCCTTGGACGGACGATAGCGACTAATGGCGATGCGAAAACTCACACGCCTGTATATCTTCGGATCCATGGGATCTCCGCGATTCCGCCGAAGAAAGCGGAAAAATCCTGTAGATCCACCACTAAGAAGGATCGCATTGAGGAAGCTGATGGCATAGAAAACTGTGCCCACAATGACCAGCGAGAGGAGAACTCCCGCCCACATGGCGCCACTGAAAGGCAGGATGAAGGTCTGCCAGGAGTTGTCCGTCGAGGATTCCGGTGTGAGGAAGGTCAGGCAATCGAAATTGTGCGGCAAACTGAGTTCGACATGTTGCAGATACGCCTGGAACAGGTGCAAGTTCCCAATGGCAAAGCGAGCGCTGTGGGAAGCCTGCAACATTTTTAATAGCAAAGGATATATTTTTATAACTAACAAAAATTGTTTTTAATTTTGAAAAATAATTTTTTGAGTATTTTAATTTTTTATATAACTTAACTAGAATTCGTTTTCTTAATAAAGTTCAATAGAAGTTCACTAGAAATATTTTTGGTATTAGTGTTTTAGGATTTTAAAATTATTTTAAAAAACAAATTAAGCCTTAAAATATTGATATATTTATTTTATTTTAAAAGAATATAATAATAAAAACTTTATAATATTTGGATAAAAAATTAAAATCATAATTTTAATAAAATGAATAATATTTAAATATACACAAAACATATGGCAAATTTCAGAGTTTGAGGTTAGTGATATTTTGTTTATGAAAAATATATATTATATATTTACGTGCCACTTCATCGATGAGCTTGGAATTAATGCGTGTCTCATTCTCATCCGAGTTAACATTTCCATAGCCTTCATCCAGCTCCCAGTTGGAGTCTTCACTTTGGTTGGGTTTATAGTAAACAGGCTGAAAATTCAGAGCCTTGCCCAGGGAATTCATGATCTCAATTTCAACGCCATGATAGCTATTTGATGTGTTGACCCACTGAACCATGGGCACGTGCTCGGAAATGGCAACGGGCATGGACGTACCTGGAAGAATTGGAGGATTTGCAGTCACTTCAGCCTAATGGATTTTTTTTAATTTGTTAAAAAACATCTTATTCTCTCACCGGGGAGATATTATTATTCAATTTATTAATTATTATAGTAGTTTTATAAAAATATCCCTACCTTGAAGATCCCTCGTCTTGTCCGGAAAGAGAACTCCTCCGTTTACGCTTTTCCCTGTCTCCCAATGGGCGATGTTCTTCACGACCAGGACACCGCTCAAGATTCCCGGAAATGCGATAGTGGAGATGGTGAATCTACAAATGAGTTGTACCTAAAATGGGTTTATAAAAAAAATCACTCCTACACCCACCTATCGTTTAAATGCCATTTGAGGAAGATGGTGCCCACGAAGATGCTCCACAGGTGGATCATGTCGCGTTCGAAGAGACGCGAATCGTGGAGCAGGATGAATTTCGCCTGCATGTTCAGGGATCTGCTGGAGTAAATGTATCTGAGGAATCGCTGTGCCTGCCAGCCATTCAGAATGGTGATGAGATGCATGTCGCAATCGCTGTCTTTGATGGCTTTGAGGACGAGCGCCACTTGCTTGGGAGGCCTCTGGAGGTCCTCGCTGACATTTACACGCATCAGGAAGAAGGGCCTGACCCGGCGACCCACGGACTCGAAGAGCAACCTATCGTAGATGGGATAATGCAGATCGTCGGTGATGACCGCGAAGCACCTCTTCACATTGGCCGCCCACAGGATCTTGTGGAGTAATTGTTTCAGGTGCATGTGGTATCCATCCAGGGGATGTTGAGTGGAGGAGAGTGGCGATGCCAATGTTAGGGACACAAGGGTCCCCATCACAATTCCCAGGCAGCGCATCCTTTCGCCACCAAAAACCAACTGCCGACAGTTCGTTAACCTGTTTACCGGGAACCCTCGAATCCTCGAATCCTCGGGCCCTTGGGCGCTCATTGCGTATGCAGATCTAATTAAACTTGTCCGAACTCCATGAACTGCCAGCCCCCGGACTGTCAGTCAGCCAAGTCACCCAAGTCACCCATCCAACGGGCCAGGACTGGGCTGGGCGACCTGATTTACTCGCATTTAAACTTTCCGCCTGGCTGGGGTTATCTAATTAAAGTTTTTGCCGCCCCAGGTGGGGGAATCCTGTTTAACCAGGTAACGTGTTCAAGGTTACAGGCAATCCGTCTCTCTTTTTTTTTATTTTCGGTGATGACATGCATATCCTTAAATGAGATTACATTGGTATTCATGCTGGGATTCACGTAAAAACAATTGCCCAACCTTTTCATCAACCTTTCAAAGCCTGCGAAAATCATTCAAAATTTTAATAATCCTCTAAAGCAATTAATTTGCTTCCATGCTGATGATTTATTTAAGTATTATTAACTATTTTAACTATTATTGTAAAAAAAACTAATTCAATGTGTATGTGTACATTAAATAAAACAAGCACTTAACATAAGCTAAAATTTATTAGTAGGTAAATGACCAATGTTAAAATAAATTCATCAAATTATTATCAAAATATACATTTTACCTTATACTTTAAATTGTATTTATTTATATTAATTATCTACCTAACGATCTTTAAACCAGAAATATTTAAATCATTACAATTCAGTTTATTTTCCCTATTTTATATATTTGAATTACCTCCCACTAAACATTTTACAAAATTATTTTGTTAAGTTGCAAAAATGAAGACACTCAAAATAAAATTTATTGTAAACAAAATTGAATTATTTTTCATAATATTCTTCACATACATATAAATATATAGATAGTATTTAATATATTTAAACTGTTTTAGGTATATTATAAAAATGTTATATGGGTATTTAAATATGTTTTTAATTAAAATATACTACAACCTATAAGATGTGTCTACTTATCGCTAGTTCTATATTCTCAATCTTTTTATCCTTAAGAACCCAACTCAGTAAACTTAAATTCATGATCAAATTATTCTACCTACTGACCTATACTTGCACCAAATTAATGGCAACCAAGTGACCCAAAACCAACAGCCGACAATAGCTTCTCCTAGCCAACAAGAGCAGGAATATATCTAAGACCTGCATATAATCAGAAGAAACTAAAGCAACGATCGAGAGTCGTTATATTCCATTTAATGATGCCCCGCACTAATTGAGATCTACGGCGAAAGTTGTTGTTCCGATCGGCCGATGTCGTCACTAATTCGATGACTGCCCACTTCCCCGGACAATTGGATCGGACTAATTTATCATAAGACCCTAACTAATCCGTCTGTCTGTCTTCATTAGCGGGGAGAGAAGAGATTCGAGATGAGAGACTCGAGATTCGGAATGGAGATCGGAGACCCGAGACCAGATGATGATAATGATGCAGTCGTGGTCGCGAAATCAGCAAATTGCGATCATCCGCAGTCAAGGCCCAGACACTAACGATATAGTAATGCGGACGACGACGACTTGGTGGTGGTGGTGTCACCGGGCGATCCGATTAAGCCAGCGCCCAGAAGCCGCATTCAAATACCCATTAATGTCAGCTCAAGTCAGCCAAGAGCTAAGAGCTAAAAGCCGGGCCAAGAGCCGAGCTGAGGCCAAGCCAATCAGCAAACCTGCGGATGTGGACAGGTAAGCGGAGTGTTACACCCAAGCCCCGACCCATCCCATAACCATACCCATACCTATAGCTATAGCCATATCCATTCCCGTTGAGAATGGTCTTCTGCGCTTTATTGTCGTGTAATTAACTTTTTCCGAATCGTCCGGATTTGGAATTGTTTGCACATAATTGCAATTTAATTATTTTCTCTCGCTCGTTTCCCTTTTCATGTTTTTATGGATTTATGTTGGTCGCGCGGTCCGCTGGCCATTAGCTTGCTAACAGGTACCACCCGACCCGACTCGGGGACTCTGGGACCTGCAGCCGGGGTCTTGGGACTGAGCGAGAGAGAGAGACCAATACCAATACCAAGACCCAGACCAAGACCGAACCGCATCCCATATCCATCCGTCGGTCCAATCTGGCAGGTAGGTAGCGCTGAAATCGATTTCAGCCGCCCCCGGACCGCTTCCCATGTCCAAGTGTCAGCCGGTGTTCGGAACTGCACTTGGAAAAATTATTCAAGAAGATTGAGGTTATTTTTGTTAATGAAAATATGTATTGTTGTTCGACAAAATTCCCTTTAAATAGCTTGGGATGGCTTTCTAATACAACATCTGTCATTTGTATATACTTATAGTAGAGTTGATTATAAAATAACTTTAATACACCAAAAAATATATACTTATAAAATAAAATGCATAAAGTTTATTGGTATTATATAAGCAATCATACTTTTGAATTGTATTTCACTACGATTCCCAAATTAGAACTGGTTGGATTTCGACCTCTAAATAATTTTATTAATATAATTAATAGGAAAATATCGAATAAAATGCGCTAATGAGAACCACCCAAAATATTCTTCCAAATTAAATATGATAAATAAATTTCTCTCAGTGCTTAGCCGGTGTTTCTGGTCTTAACGAGTGCATTGCATGCGGTGGGAACGAGCGGAGATTTCGGAAAACAGAGAGCGAGAGGAATAGGGAGTGGGAGTAGGGTGAAGTGAGGTGAGGTAAGGTAGAATCGGGGTCCAGCCGAGTGGAAAACATTTTGCACTTTTATGGCCCAGATTCACTTGGTCCACGATCCGTGCCCAACAACAACAACACCAGACCAAACCAAACCGGACCGGACCGGAGGGCTCGGAGTTGTTGGCCCGGCTGTTTGCATTGACACATTTTCTATTTGTGTGTTTTCCTTGGGAGATTTTCTCAGCTGAATTTATGGGTTCCTTGAGGTTTCATCTTCGCCTGATCCCGGCGAGCATTCGATATGCTTCTGTTTTAATTCCAACAAAATATTTTATGCGAATTTGGCAGTTTATTGTTGTCGGCTTTGGCTTAGAGTGTGAAAATGTAACAAATTTTCCGCAGCGTGTGCGTGGAAGTGTGCGTGTGCCGGTGCCCTGGGAAAAAATTCAACAGTTTTCCCACCTTCTGTTCTGGCATGGGTTCGGCTGGGCAAGTTTTCCTCTTCAGCATCAATTTTCCCCTGATTTATTGGTCCAGCAGCTGTGGTCCTCCATCTTTATCTATCTGCGGGTTTCCCTCTACATATACTCGTATATATCTTTTCTTTTTGCCAGTTAAGCTTTTCAGTTACTTACAGTTTACAGAGAAGAGAATGAAATATGCTCGAGTCCGTCGAAAAAGTTTCTTTTCTAGTTCATTGACAAAGTTCGGTTCACACGCTCCGCGAGGTAGATACATATTTATCTTCTCGTTTGTGATTAGCGAATCACCGGCTGAAACTGGTCGAGTATGCAAATCGAATTTTGCTAACTTTATTTGTATATATATTTGTCAATTAACATGTGTCACATGCTAATTTATTCTTTAATTGGAACATGCCGACGGGAATATATATATGCTACATGTAATCCACTTAAAATATCAACATTTATTTGACGGGCATTTTCATAATTAAATTCACTCGAATTAAGTTTTCGATTTCCACATGAAAAGTTTGCTAAGTTCAAAGGCAATTATTAGGCTTCACAAATTCGAAATGTTTTTGGGAGGGTTTATATCAGACCATTTTATCAGACCAACCAAGAATATTTTTGGTGAATTTGTCATAGTCCCAAAGATTATGTTTAATCAGACTCTCAAAAGTTCAAAGCTGGAGTCACGACTACCACTTATTTAATCTTATTAAATTATTTTTAGTAGCTCGCTTATTGTATATCATCAATTGTTCTATTAGAACGAGGTCGCAGAAAAAAAGTGAACTAGTTTTGAAAATCCACTTAAGAGAATCTCGCATAATGTAGATTGTTATTTTGCTTTAAATAAAATCATTACTTTTAAACAATGTACATATATAATTTAGTAAGTTTTTTTGCAATATCTAATCTAAAGAAATTTAAGTATTGCAAATAAAATAATCAATTGGAAATCTTTAAAGAAATTTGTCAAACATTGAATAATGTAAATATTCAAATTAACAAATATGTTACTTTTGTCATTTAATGATTACTAAATATATATTATTTTTGGAACTGAATAATTAGATTTCACCAAGAGAAATTCTACGAAAATATCTCCAAATAATCTAATATTAATTATATATACGTACACATACATTTATTTATGAATCCCAAGGAGAATAAGTTTCTGGCAAGGCTCCTAATATAGCGATTCAGGAGAAATATATATATATATAAATATTACCCTTATACCCAATATGGTATAATCAGGCAGACAGCTGTATTATCTGACCAAACTGGCGACTATTTGAACTAATTTCATTATCTTAATGAGAACGTTATTAAATTATTCACGTTTAGCAAAGCGCCGGACCACGATTGGCTCCGAACACGTTGTCCAATATCAATGACTAATCTACGAATCTATGCACATACTCGGGCGCGTATTTATTAACATACATACTTCTATATATTCCGGCTCCATTGTACTACTATCCAAAGTATACTATACGGAGTATCTCCCACACTGCCAGCTGTATCTGTGGGGTTGTGTGTTGGCTCCATTGAATAAAACTTAATCAGCATTTAATTAAATGCACAGAGAACAAGCCAACTGCCATTCGATGGCCCAAAAGGGGGTGGTAAAAAGCGATTTCGTTGATTATGTAAATCAATTGAGCAGCGAGATAAAAACGCGTATTTTTTGTTGTTGTTGGTGTTGTTGTTTTTTTCCTGTCCCGTTTCGTTTTTGCTGATAAATCGAAATCGTTCTTTGGCATTATTTTCTGTTTTTCTTTTCTCGTTCTTTCCATGTGTTCCGTTTTTTTTTTTTTTGTATTTTGTATTTTATTTTTTTGCTCGCGGCTTTTGGCTGGTAACGGTTTTTATATAATCACTTTGTCGGCCGTTGTTTGCCTAGCATTTTATTTTATTTTATTTTATTTTATTTTCCGATACACTCATTGTTTTTCCACCAGTATGTGTGTGTGGGTGTGTGTGGGTAAAGCGAAAATCATGACAGCGAGCCTCTTTTTGTGCCCTCGCCACAATCGGGGTACCATAATATTTGCCATCAGAATGATTTTATTTTATTAAAACTTTCAGATAATGCGGAATATTCAAGATTTTATCAATCTTTAAGAATTGTTTTAGGCTGCCACAAATAAGGAAATTATTTATATTAATAAACATTACCTCATACCTCTTTTTTGTATCGATTGGGAGATGATTAAATAATATTTTGTAGAAGAGAACAGTTTTTAAAAATGTAAAGTATTTTCGAATCTCCACCAAAATAAAATGATTTTTTTTAGAAATTAAATATTCACAATATAATGTACTTTCAAATAAAAATATATATTCAAAAAAATAAAAGTATTTTAAAAGTATGGCAGAAGTATTAAGTTTTTTCTCCATCAAAACAAAATAAAAAGTACACTTCGTCTTCCAACTGAATATATAGAAAATGTAGATATATAAAAATATAAACAATAAGGGATTGGTATATTTTATGCGGTCTGAACTCTTTTAGAGTTAAAATTTTAAATTTAGAGTGCTCCCCAGTTCGCTATAATCCAAACTCCTTTTTTTTGTATTTATAGAACAATAATGAAAATTAGAAAATCGCTTTGATTTGCAAAATTGAGACCACATAATATTATTCGCTCAGTGGAGTCCAGATAAATGTCCGTGCCCATAGAATACATATATATTGTATAATGTACACACACATTTAGATTTAGTGCTCCATTGAGCAAATTGTCCACAGCTAGGGGTATAATTTCAGACAATCCATGCAAATGAAACTGCTTAAATGGATCTGCTATTGGATACTCATGAATGTGTTCTCTGTGTTTACGTATATCAAGTTGTCCGATGTTCTATTATATAATACTTTTTATACAGAAACATTTGCCATACAGTGGAAATGGAAATTTTCGTAGAACTAGTAGGTGTATCCATTGTTGACAAAGGTGCAACGTTTTTTTTTCTAGAATTTTCTTTAACCCACATATTTACATAATTATGCGGTATTAATTTCCTTGATTCTCTTTAGGGTTGTGAATTTCTTTTGGTGTCAAGTGAAATTTGAAAGAATTTTGTTTTGATTATGTTAAGCCAATTCCCGTGCTTTGTCAATTCTAATCGATTTGAAAAAATATATCTCGAGCCAAGTAGCTTAAAAAATCCTTTGGCACAGGTTTGGAAAAAATGCGTCCTTAAGATAAAAAAAGCTAAAGATGTTACAATATGCGTTCAATAAGTATTTAAGTCTTTGATCACTAAGCTAAAATATTTAAAAATGTGGTTACTAAGAAATTGCATAATCGCAAAGTTAAATATAAAATCGAAAGTTCGTTTAATTTAAAAGTACATATTTCTTAAGGGTGAATCAATTTCTGTAAAATAAATTGAGTTAAAAAACTAAATGTATAAACATATATACAAAGAATACATATATTATTTTCTATGAGGTTTTTTCTTTAAAATTGTCTAGTCAGCAAAGAAAATATTTTATGATGAAATAGGTGAAAATGTAGTAATCATTGTTGATAATTCCGCCGATTTTGTTGTGAGTCCATGTGATTACAAAATCATTTACATCCGTCGGAATTGTCGTACAACAATTTAAAAATATATATACAACTCATATATATATTAATCCTTATTGGGAAATTTCTATAATAAATAGTTTTAAATTTCCCGCATGCAACAAAAGTCTTGAATTATGATGCAATTTATTTCAAAGTTGCCTTGTCTTGTTTTGAATTATTAATCGTAATCCATATTTCCCCCGATTTTGTGTTGGGTTCAGGTGCAATGTTAGATTATCATCTCATTGATCTGAAAGTTCAATTGTGACTCGCACAATATTCATTAAGAATAAATTCGCTTGGAAACCGAAATGCTGAATCAGCACCAAAATTCTACAACAAAATGTAATCTTTGTGGTACTTTTTATTTCAAAGTTAAAGAAACCCAAGAAAAAGTTTAAATGTAAAATCGCTAAGGTATTTATTATATATTGTTTACCATCTGAATCGAATTAATTTGCTTCACTTTTAGTCTACCGTAACTATATTTTAAATATTCTAGAAACAGAAAGATGGAAGTTGGAATGTACAATTGTTAGTTACATGCCAATATTTCGCTTAGAAACCGAAAGTTGACTCACATTCAGATGGTCGAATACAAGGCTCTCCATTCGGGATTTACGTAAATGGTTTCCAAAGCCAAGGAGTATCATTTCCTCTCTCTTTTCTTTCTCAGGGAGCTGACGTGGATTTCCACACGACATCATGATGAAATTACCCCAAGTCTACGTTGTCGTCAAGTCAGAGAGAGAAACATATGGGGGCTGACTAATGCGAGCTGGGTTGCTATGGGCCGATTTTCCCCCAGAAAGCTGGGACTGATGCAATATATTCGCGATCTGACCAAAAGTTCAGCGACTCGCTTTCTGCGCCACTCATAAGTCATCATAGCCAAAACCAGTTTCTTCCATTTCATGTATTTTATATCAGATACATTCGAAACGAATATCTGAAAATATATCAGATATTTAGCATTTTATTGAGTCATTAGAGATACATAGTATGTGCACATAAAAACACTGAACTAAATTTTAACAAATATTTATTTACGAAAATAAGAATAGTTTGAATAAAATGTGTAATATGATCTCAAAAGGCAGTTTTTCTAATAATATACTTTGTTCTTATAAGCAGGCAAACAAAATATATAATTAAAAAATATTTGTTTATAATGTTATTATTTTTGTACGATTTTTTTTTGTTTTGTAACAATTTTTTTTAGGGGTAAACATATTTATACTATCGAAAAATAAAAGAATTTTCGTATTGTGAAACATATTACAAATACATCTATAAAACCGATTATTTATATTAAATAAGCTAGAAATATTATATAAATATAAATCTGTATAAATAAAAGACAAAAATTTGAATGCATTTTCGATCATGTATTTATTGCTTTCTTATATATTAATGTTATGAAATACCAAATATATGGCTAATTAATTTGAAAACATTTTTCAAAAGCCAATGGAAATGGAGGCCCGACGTTGGGGGTGACACACTTTTCGTACCGCTCCGATATCGTTTCTTATCGATAGCCATCGGTATTATGTTTACCCAATGATCTAATCAACGACCCATAGAGCTTCTTTGTTACCCCCAAAAAAGTTGCAAAAGCGAAAGAGTCTCGACGTTTTGTCTACGCGATTCGCGACATGTTCGTGGGCTCTCCTTAGTGGGTGGCCTTGATGGGGGGGAGGTAATTATTGGCAGGGGAGAGGAGGGGAGGGGAAGCTCTACAGTAAAACCACGCCATTTCACCGTATCTGAAGTGCAAAATGTTCGCGATAAAACACGCGACCTTGCCCAGTCACCACACAAAGAGCCATAAAACGAGGAGTAGCAAAAAAGTAAAAAAAAAAAAAATAGAAAAGGGAAGCGGAGCAAAGCGGGGCTCTCTATATAGGAACGTGACGCATATTTTCCCTAGCACCGTTAAGTATTGATTTAATATTCTTATGATATATATATATATTAAGTTACATATATAACTTAGTCGACGGTCCTACGCTCACCTGTTCCACAGTTAAGGTCAGAACTTTAGCTTACTAAAATGTATTTCAAAATAATTTTTGTTATTATGATGTGCAATTACAAATACATATAAATTTTGAAAAGTTAAATCGTTCTAAAAACTATATCTTAAATATGGGAAACTTGTCAATCTATTAATCGCTTATTATTTTTCAATTTTTCAAACTATTTTAAATTGTATCTTATTAACCATTGGACAGCAATGAATAAGGAAATAAAAATGTTTGCTAATTCAAATTGCATTACTGCAAAATATTTAAAGAAGATAACATTTTCATATTTATAATTTAAAATAAATATATAAGGTATTCTTGGTTTTCCCCACCGCAACTGTCTATATTCGTACCTATATGCACAAAATCAGTCAGACGATTTGTCGTCGCTAAAAATGAGTTGCGTTCGCTTGGGGCTAGATAAGTTTGCTGGAGGGGAGGAGAAGGGGGGTTCGGACCACCTCAGAGGGGGGGCTCATTGGGTCAATACTGGTTGCGAAAAACTGTTGACTGATACTTAGACGGTCGCAAATTGCCTTGTTTTCGCTATCGCTATCGTATTTAACATCTGGTAGACAAACAGGCGACTCCGAGCGACCTCCATAGAGAACCGATTCCACGCTATAGGCTAACAAAGATCGTAAGTCTGGTGAATTTCGAAATCGGTGATATATAGAACAATCGCAGAAACAAATGGCTAATTTTGTATTATTCATATTTATTACAATTTAATGAATACAATATACCATTTATTTAAAACCAAGGATTTGGGAATATACAATTGACAAAAAATAAATATGATTTCATTTTTTTAAGTTATAAGAATTTTATTAAGAATAAACTTTAATTAAAATTAAAATTCACTTACATCGCTTAGTAAACTAATCATATATATTACCCAATTAATTTATTATAAAATATAATATTTAAACCAGATTTCTCAGGAAACAATAAAGGAAAGTGCAACAAATGGTTGTAGCCTAGAGTGACAGACGTGGCATAAACCCGGGAACTCTTGGATTTTTTACTGGCACCAACTCATCTTGGCCTGGAAGACAGCCAGATAGAAATCTACCCAAAAAACTTTATGATCGATGTCACAACAAAGCAAACCAAAAACAGCGGGAAAAAATTCGGGAAAAACCCGTCAACCAACTCATTGTGGAAAATTTGAGACCATTTTGGGTCTCGCCAGGTATCGGGGCCCGGAAAACCAGAACCTGATGAGGTCCTCGAATCAGGTAGAGACCAGTTGAGCTGCCGGGGAAGGGGTGACGGAGCGGCCCGGGGCTGATGAAATCATTTAGGGAAATCAAGAAATCTCAAAATCTCAAAAATCGTCGCAGTTTCCATCTTTCGTTGCGGTTCGCATAAATTACGCTCATCAAAAGTTCGAACCGGGTGACACTCGATACATTCGGTGGTTGTTGTTGTTGTTATGCTAAATCTATTCAAGTCTCAATTTTGTTTAATTGATTTAGTGCGACATGACCCGGGAAGCAGACTCGGCGAGTTGATCTATTTTTAGTTTGGTTGCCACAAAACCTAACTCCCGCTCATGTCTACAGACAAACTAACTTCTTCGTCCGCTCTGCACACTGAGAGAAACAAAAGCGGACAGTTTATGGATTGGATATATAACTCTTTATTGTAAATTCTCTAAATGTAACAGAAACTTCATAACAGGATCATTCAAAATGTGTATTTAAAAAGATGCAAATTATATGTATTAATGGTTTTGAATTAATTCCACTATTTGTTTTCCTAAAATATAATGATAAATAATTACTTCTTCAATGAACTATAATTTTTTAATATTTATATACTTTTATTTAAAATNTATTTTAATAATATATATATGTATATTCAATATACTGAATACTGACTTCAAAATTTGTATCAATTTAAGGGGTAACTTTTTCTATTATAAATCTTTTCCCTACGTGTGGCAGGAGACGGCGAAATAGTGGTCTACGGATACGGATCCGACGTCGAATACGGAGCTCCTGACCTTCGTCGCACACGCAATTTCAGGGGTGATTAGCGCTCAGATGTTGGGCACATGGCACCTACCCCGGCCATCGGCATTCCCACACCCATTCCCATTTCCATTCCTATTCCCGATCCCAATCCCAATCCCAATCCCAGCTAGCCGAAGGCAAAGGGGTCGGAGCCGGGGACAGACAGGGGCCAGAGTTGAGTGCTAAATTGATAAATTGCCTTGATTGGAAAGGAAGTTGTGAGTTGCTTGTTGGGGTTGCATTGTTTTCCCTCGTTTTCCTGCGATAGTTCAGTTCAGTTCGGTTTTTTTACGGTGTGTCCATTTCCCGTAGAGCTCCAGCTGAGAGGGCCCTGAACTGGCCATTAAAGAGTCGAGTGCCCATTATGCGCATCCCTAATTGGGGTGGGGTGGGGGGTGGCTGAAGTCAGTCCCTGGCCAGGGGTTACGATACGTTTCCTCAATCTGTGTATATAATCAACTTGAACTTGGAGGGTTACTTACTATATAGGAGTTCACCTACTGCGATTTCATTCAGGGACCTCAAGGTGATACCAAGTCAATTTTGCAAATAGGAATTTGCAGGGAATCTTTGATTTATGACATCACCTGACATTAGTCACCTGTTTTTTTTGCTATCAAAATCGATCATTCCAGTACTTCTTTGTTGCCAATTGTATTGTAGTTGTCCAATATAAACTGACAGAGTCATATAAAATTATATTTTTATCACTTTCGGAGGTTAGTCACTGAATATTTGGGAGCGTACGAATGAGTCGAATTTTCAACAGGTGTCTTAGGGTTATATTTGTAGAATGTTAAATAAATATATAAACTTGAACTTGGACAAAACAAGAACAACAACTAAACTTGGATTGCGTTGAAATAGGTTCTTATAAATAATAATTACATTTTATTCATACAACAAAATATAATTAAAAAATATTATACCAACTTTTGGGAAACTTAAATATATACTAAAAATGTATGTATAATTTTGTATATTAATAATCATTTTTAATAATTATAATTAAATGAAATTACATTAAATTAAAATAATAAAAACGCCAACTTTTGAATATAATTAATTTAATATCTATAAAGAATAAATCTAGAATAGCATAGGTAAAAAATATTACTTATGTAGCTCAAAATATATGTAAATATTTTTTTAATGCAATTTCAGATATAGAATATACGTATTAATTAAATTCTTTAGAATAAGACATAAAATAAATACCAAATAAATATATAATTATTGTGATTTAAATATCTATAATATTGAAAAAGTGAAATAATTACATTATATCAAAAATTAAATATCCAACAATTAATTTATGAAGAAATTTAATCATCTTGACTTTTATTTGTTATATATATATTCTTAGCTCTTACTTTGCAAAGTAGTATTAATAACTCGTTTCCAAAACATGTTAATACTTTTGCATTTGTTTATGAGGTGGTAGATGCGGCGGATTATCAAATTCCCAGTTGTATCTTCAGAATGTTGATGGCATCGCCCATGGCAATCTAATTATATAAACTGCCGCTCTTTATCTATCT
>JAJJHY010008789.1:3397181-3410423 GCA_021224005.1 Drosophila setifemur | reverse complement strand
GGCCTGGCTCAAAAACATATGATGAGCGAAACAGCTGCAAACCCAACGCAGACGTCGGCAGAGCCAGCAAAGAGGCAGTAAAGTTACTGCAAGCGAGCGATAGAGAAGGAGAGAGAGAGCGAGCACTGCAAGTGCCGGTAAGCGCCAAGAGAAAGAGAGCGACAGAGAGCGGAGAACCTGCAGCTTTGTCAGCTGGGCGAAGTTGTTAAAAACCAATAAAATATTGAATTATTACCTTAATAGTTACTAAAACGAGTTACTTTAGTTAGAATTCAACTTAAAACTATAGTTAATTCAAGGAATTAGGCCTGAAAACCAATTGGGAGAGCCTGTTCCAGTTATTCTTTTTTTTTTCTTGGCTGCCCAGCTGAGCGCATCTAGGAAAAGAGTGAAACCGCTGCATCAGCTGTGAGCCAAAGAGCGCCGAAACAGCTGAGTGCGAGAGAGAGTGGAAATAAGCAAGAGAGGGGGTGGGAGCTGGAGTTACTTTGTCATTGAGGGTTGATCCACGTAAATTAAGAGAGTAGTAACAGTTTGAGAGTTTTTTTGAGCACCTTAAGAGCAGCGAGTCGCTCTTGAGTGTGAATGCTACAAATGAGTGGATTTTAGCCAACCTAAGAGAGAGCCCAAGAGAGTTTTCCTATTTTCCACTCGTCCAACAAAATCCGAATTTATATGCGTAAAATTTCTATGGGGAAGAGTACGAGATTTGCATGAACAAATTATTACACTATACAGAGATTATTTAAATGACGTCCAAAGAATCAAAAAAAAAAAAAAAAGAATACTTAGAAAATAGAACCCACTTATGTACATAAATAAATAATAAATAAAGAAGAACTCTCGACTAATTTCCATTTGCTTAGTTACTTTTGCGGGGCGAACAAAACTTTTTGTGCCTCTTGGCCAGCTTTTTCCCCCGATTTTCCATTCCGAGTTCGCTTTTGCATAAATCAATTATGCATCTGTGGGACACTTTTGTCCGCAGACATCTCAATTCAATTGAAATCTAATTTGTGTTCTAATTTTAAGCATTTCCCCGAAGACACTGGCAAATCATTTTCCTCGACAATTTTCATTTATTTTTTATTTGCCCCGAAAAAAACTGTCACATTCGCGTGTGGGCCTTCTCTCTCCCTCTCTCTCCCGCTCTCCTTCTCCCTCGCACTTGCACGTTCTGGCAGTCACGTCGCCCAAGCAATGGAAACTTTGCCCGCTAGGTGGCGGCACACATGCCGTTTTCGAGACAGCAAAAGATACTTTGTTGTGAGATTGAGATACTTTTGGTGGGACGGAAAATCAACATTCGGAGGAGAATATTTGCAGAGTTTTGGAATACTTATATATTGCAGTTGTAAATAAATAAGAGTCTAAACATAAATTATTAAATATCATGAATTATTTATTTTCTCAAATAGGTTAAAATTTACTTTGCTGTGGGAATGAGATACTTTTAGTTTGCGTGTTTATTACAACATATTGCATTTTTTATTAATATATCGATTAAAACTTTATTTAAAAAAATAAAACAAATTTTAAAAACAGAAACAATTCGATTTTAGTATGAAAATGTTTCTGATTTATTTTTTTTTCAAATATATTTCTGAGTTCAAGGATTGGAAATTGTTGCTTAAGCTTAAACTACAATTAAGATAAAATATAAATAAAAATTTCCCCCAGTGCACATCAGATTCCACGTCATCCGCAATTATCTGCGAAACTGAGTGATTTTTCGCTTTTCAATTGCGTTTCGACGTTATCGGCGTGGATCGATCAAACACCTTTATCAAATTAGCTTATCGCGATTTGTTTTCCATTTCACTGCAATAAATTACTGGCCAAATTCCTTTGGCTTTGCCTGCCAGTCCGGAAATATATCTATGTATCTATGTATCTAAAAACTTCCGCGGCACAATGAACTTGCCGCATTTGTGCTCGTCATAACTTTTCAGTTCTTTTTTTATTTTTTGTTTTTGTTTTTGTTTGTTCCGCGAAAGTCGATCTTCCTGCGATAGATAAATGGATAATTTGCTCACAATTTAATGTATTTTTTTAGTTTAGTTTTTTGTTGTTGGTGTTTTCACCTGCTCCGCTGGCTTGTTTCTGGGAAACATTTTTGCACCCCCTCCCCCTCGCCCCCTTCTAACAACAAGATGGAAAAAAAAGAACCGAAACGAGTGGAAACTCAACTTGTTCTTGATAATTTTCTTGGGTTCTGCACACGTTCTCTGATTTTTCCGCCCGCCTGCCCTCGCACTCTCTTTTCTTATTTTTTAATGAAAATTTATGCATATGTGTGTGCGTGTGTGTGTGTGTGTGCCGGGGTGAAAATGTGTTGTGTTTAGTAAAACTAATTTAAATTTACAAATTGCCTTCGAGGGGGCCACAAGAGCGAAAGCCAAAGCATAAACTTTGTGAAAATTGCTTTCCCGGAAAAGCGGAGAACACACAGAGGGAAAGTTCTCGGTACATGTGCCGTCGTCGTCGTCGTCGCCGTCGCCGTAGTCCGATGTGATGTATCGCAAAGTCACAAAGGAAACAGTTTGGAAAGTGGATTTCAATCTCCAAAGTTGATTGATTTACCTTGCCAAAAATTTCGCAAATTTAAATTCGCTGCATTAAAGTTCGTTTTTTTCGGATTATAAACTCGAACCTCGAGTAATCGAAAATTTTGGAAATTCAATTTGTATTAAGTTCCTTAATTTTGCAAAGATTATTCTATACGAAAAAAATGTATTTTTTATTTAATTAAATGTGTTGAAAATCCCCGTAAAGTTAGATCTTACAGCTTTCATAAGTTTTTAATGAAATAAGTAGGCATCAAAATCGAAGTTTTATAAGTTCTTAAAGATACTTTTGCTGTCTATTATTATAAACATTTAATAAATTAAATATATACATATATAAATAATATTTACAATTATTTTCCCATTCCGGAAATAATTTTTTTATTTTTTCTTATCTGTAGACCCCAAGAAAAACAAATCCATCAATGGTGAAATGCGTTAAATCAAATGTGTAATAATTTTACTTGTACCTTTAAATGGTTATTTTATATTCTGGAATTAAGAATCTTCTTTAAAATGTAATTAGTTCTTATTACAACAATTATTTGATGGCTTTTGCTGGAAAAGATTCCCATTTCATCAAAGATAGAATTGAATCCCAAGTGTCGACGGCTTTTCACTTGAAAGTATCAACAACCACATGTACGTGGTACAATAAACAAATATATATATTATATCTGTACACCTACGGGTTGGAATATCTATGCAGGCAATAAATTTCGCTGATCATTAACCTCCGGCTGTTGGCCACCCTGAATCATCGAGTTCTTTGTCGTTGATTTTTCGAGGGGCCCGCTTTTGGCCGGTTTTTTGATGGCTGTTTCTAATCAAGCCGGGCCACGCCCCATTAGAGATTCCAAATGGGCGTTGGGTCTTCTATTTCAAAGATTGCGAAATTTCAAAGGCCGCTCAGGTTATCTATCAATGGAAAGGGGCATTCTCTGCAATGTGCCAAAGCCAAAGCCAAAGTCGAAGTCGAAGGGAAAGCCAAACCGAAGTCAAGGGGCAGGAAAACAAACAAAAGAAGTTCTCGTTTCAATTCATTTATTATCTGACAAAACACATCTACATAAAGCTAATGTGGCACGAAAGATATCCTAAAGATACAGGCGGAGGCACACACACACAGATACACAGAAGATGCGTGCTTCATGGAATTTCATTTCAATCTGAAAGAAATTTGATTTTATTTATTTGCGCCAGCATCAAGACAAGTTGGATTCGGAGCTCATGTGTGTGTGTGTGCGAGTGTGTGTGCGAGGGTATTCATGAGATACATTTCAATCTTTCGGTCTCAATCTACGTGCAGCAGCCCCGGCTTTGGTCAGCAAACAACAATGGCAACAAAAAACGACGAAAAACGAAAAACGAGAAATAAACCGTCGACTGCGAAGATGAAGATGGCAGGCAGGAAAATGCATTCAATTGAAAGGAAAGGACACCAGTGCCAGAGATCATGATATGAATATAAAATTATCCCCCCCCCCCCTCTCGACCTCCTCCCGATTTTCATTTGCTGATGAAATTCTCGGCTTGGGCTTATGAATTCATAAGAATCAGAATCCACTTGCAAGTATTAAATCCAAGAGCGAGCATAAATAAAATTTAAAAATCATGATGAAATTCGGTCGCCAAGTCGAGGGAAAATATTTATAGATTTAACGAATTAGTTGCTGGGGGAAATTGAAAATTCAAATAAAAGGATTTCCTGAAGATAAATTAATGCTTCTTTAATTTAAAAATATGATGCAACGTATTTGTTAACAAGATTTTATCATTTCATGACATTACCTAAAACTAAATCATTTCATAACAAAATCTACAACTAAAGTTGAGTTTTTAAAAATTCTTCTCAAATTATTCACCAACATTTGCAAAAGATAAGATATCAACCAGAGAAATGAGTAAGAAAAAGAAAATGTAATCATCAAATCTTTAGTGAAATTAAAAAAAAAAATTTACACTTATTTGGTTCTTAAAAATGAGCACAAATTTTAACTAATTTTGCTGTGAAATTAAAAAGTAAAACTCTTGGGCATATATTTTAATTTATTTTTATTTTTTCAGCTTCTTTGTCAATTTTACAAGCACTTGAAACACATCTTAAAAATATGAAATACAATCAGTTAATCAACGTAAAACAATCACTTAAAAATATAATACATATGAATTCATAAATTCAGCAGATTAAATATCACACTTTCTTGAAATATATAACTTTCTTAAGTGACTAAGAAATCGCAAAGTTTTAAGACTTGTTTTTTGTCACCAAATAAAAACCATGGCCTTTTATTTGAGAACATTATATTTATAACAATTCCTTTTTATAATTTCTTTAATTAAATTGTTCATTTCACAACCAGTTCAAACGCATTTGAGAAATTTAAAATACAAAATAAATTAATCACAATTATCAAAACGAAACTTTTCAACCGATTTTTTTTTTTGGTTCGGGAAAATTAAATTGATCGAACAAAGATACACATCAACTGTGATTAAAGTTTCTTGCGAAATTTTCTTTCATCGGCCGCAGCGAATTTTCCACAGCCCGGCCGCAGGCAGTAGAGTTCGGAAAATTTGCATTCGCTTCTTTCCGTGGAAATTGCGAGGAAATTCTGCCGCCTCGTACTGGTATCTGGTATCTGCTGTCTGCCGTCTTGTATCTGAGTATCTGGGTATCTTTTTGCGGCCTGGCAACAGCCGTTCGTTGCTGTTGCATGTTGCAACTTGCAACTATTGGGTATATGGAGTTTCGATTTTGAAGTGCAGTGGAAAATTTCAGCTTCTTCGCTGCCAGCGTCGACGTCGGCAGCGCAGTAATGGGGGGTTGTTCGTATGTTCGTATGTTGTTTGTTGTTGGATGTGTCTTCCTTGCGGGAGAACATTTTCATCGTCATCCTTTCCTTTCCTCCTTTTCGGCTCTTCGCTCTTTTTGCCTTTTTTCCCTTTGCTTTGCAAAAGTCACGTATGCCCGCTTACAGCGGAGAGAGAGTGGCAGCGACGCAACGCCGGCCGGGTTGTAGGTGCGCATGAGCGAGATGGGGCAAGCGAAGAGCACGGCACGGTGAGTGAAACAGCTGTTGAGAGAGTGCGGCTACAGGCGAGAGAGCAAGAGAGCGCTGTGTAAAAACCAGGCGACTTACATCAGCCAGTTCACCCCTCTCTCTCTCTCTCGCTCTCTCTCTCCCTCCAGCACCCGCTACCTGCACCCGCACCTCAGCCGGGGAGAGGGAGAGTGAGTGTGCTAGCGAAGAGAGCGCTGCTGCTGCTGATGCGAGAGAGAGAGAGCCAAAGCCACCACCGCCACCATCGCTGACGTCGCCGTCTCCGGCGGCAGAGGCAGAGGCCGGCGGGCGACTATAAAAAGGCCGCGCGCTGGCAGAGACGTTCATAGTAGCTTCGAAAAACTGAAATAAACAAGAAACAAGAGAAAGCACAGCCAGAAAAGTTGAAGCAGCAGCAGCAGCAGCAAAATCGTCGTGCATAGCCAGAAAATTTTCTACTGTTACACGCAAAATTTGAGAAATACTGTTTCACGAAGAATTCTATGCTACACAGAAGTTATTATAATTACAAAGTAAATCATACATAAATTGCCATCAAACAAATGCAACGGACCAACGCCATTCAAGTGATACAACAAAACAAATAAAGTTTAATAAAACATAAGTGCTGTGATTTCCACTACAAACAACAAAACAACAACCAACCAACAACCAACCAACAACAACAAATGTTAATTTAAACTGCAACAACAAAATTTCGAAGCAATCAGCAGAAATAAACAGCAAATTGTGATAAATCAAATATAAATATTATAATTAATTAATTGTAAAAGTGATACGAGAAGGAAAAGCCGTCGGCGAAAACAGCGAACGAACCGAACGAACGACATTCGATTCGAACCGCAACTTTTCAACTACAGAAAAACCAATGAAAATGGATGTTATTCCCGTGCAAAGTATCTACGGCGGTGTTCTGGGATCAAACAAAAATAGAGGTAAGAATCGAAAAAGATCTGGAAGGTTCCAGAAAAAGTTCCAAAACCAAGTGCCGAAATTAAATTCAAGTTTTTGTTTTTAAATCATAAAAAATATTTTAGGGCCTTAAGTGTTTTTTTTTCGTAATACATTATCTTCCTGCTGCTGAAATGCTCCTTGAAAATTTCATCAGCACTTTGGCAATTAAGTCCGCGATTTACACTTTACACGCCGGACAGCAAAAAATGCATAAAAAATCAATTTGCAGTTACAAAAGAAAAATGTCATAAAAAAAAATCATGTTAAATAAATCAACAACAACAAAAACGGTCACGTACGCAAAAGCAACAATAAGAGAGGAGCCCCAGCAGCAGCAATAAAAAATGATTTTTCGTTTTCTTTGCTGTTGTTGCCCTCCGCCTTTTGTTTTTGCTGTTGCTTTTTCTCGCTGCTTTTTTTTGCTTTTGCTTTTTTGTTGTGTGTTTGTGTGTGTGTTCCGCTTTCATCTCCCGTTCGCTGTTGCCAAGCGGCTGTTGCTCATTGCCTAGTTGTTTGTTTTTCTTTTGCTGCTTGCTTTGTGCTTTTTTTTCTACAGGCCAGACAAGTTTGTGCGTGTGTGTGCGTGCTTTAAACAATAGAAAATTAAAGGTTTCCACGCGAAATTAGAGGAAAATTAGACTCGAAAGGGGAAATTACAAGTTTTCGGTTTTTTTTGGATGAAAAGTTGTGAGAAAGATTACTAAATAAAAGTTCAGCGATTTTAAATTAAATATATATCTTTACAACAAATGAATTTCCACTTTCCACACATTTTACTTATCAATACTTTTCCCCTCTTATTGGCCATTTGCAGATTGGACCAGCACACTGACACCGCCCATGGAGGCCGCCACCGCTGTGGTGCCCAAGAAGGCCAAGACCACCACCGCCGCCCCAGTGAGCAGCTCCAACACAGCCAACACAGCCAACTCCAACTCCAACTCCTCGAGCCACAGCAGTATTAAGCACAAGCAGCCGGCGAATAGCGCCAGCGGTGGCCAGAGCAAGAAGACCAAGTCCAGCTACAACTACGCTGCATCCTTGTACGCCGACGAGGAGGAGTGCAGCTACTATGCCACAGATCTCGACATGAAGATCGTCAGCGATCTGAATCTGCGACTGCTCGACGAAATGAGGGCGGCCAAGTCCAGGCATTTGAGCTGCACGGAAGTCTCGCTACCCTGTGATCTCACGCCGAGCGTGGCCCGGGAAATTGTCCGGGTGTCGGAGAAGGAGCCGTGCGGCATCCGCGGCTGCACCATCTACATTGAGTTCGAGGACGAGCCGAACAATTCGCGACGCATCGCCTCGATCAAGGTGGATCCCGATACGGTGTCCACCTTCGAGGTGTATCTAACCCTGCGGCAGGATCATCGCGGCTGGACGTCGCTGTTGCCGCAGTTCATGAAGAGCCTGGCCCGCACGATCACCATCAGTCCGGAGTACACGATCACCAAGAATAAGTTGTACTCGGCCGATGGCCTGGGCGCCCGTCGGAGCTATAGCTTTGGCAGTCACGCCCATAGCCCCAGTGCGGCAATTGCCACGCCCACGAACTAGGTGATATATGTATATGTATGCAAGAGGCGAGATGCGAGATGCGAGATGGAGAAGAAAAAAAAAACACCACCCCTGTGATGATCGAGAGCAGTAGTTGTTTGTTGCGATTGCAGAGCGACAACGAAGCAAGTATTCGAAGCCACCCCACCTACACACATAAACAAACACACAAACACACACACACACACACCTACACCTACACACAAACACATTAGGGTACGCCAACCACACTCTCATACTAATATATATATATACTATATAGGCGGGGCCTGGTCTCCCAATTCCAGGCCCCAAAAAATTTTTGTAATTGTGACTCTCACCACCATTTTACTTAGATGCGTAGTGCTATAACAAATAACTAGAGTTTTAAGTTGTTTCTCCTTTTTCAAAACACGCAAAAGCAAAGAAAACAAAAAAACTAGCGCGGAGGGAAATCAAGCAAAAGAAAAAAAGAAAACCAACATGAAATTCAAAGACGGCAGCCCCACACAGGGCCCCCGAAAACCCTTTTTGGGGGCTGCCTGCGCTGCGGGCTCGCCGGTCGACAACTCATGAATATGTGATACTGTTTAAGATGCTAAGAGCCCTTTGCCGGGCGCCCAATTCCGGCAAAGGGCGTTGATAAAATTACACATTACATACAACAACAACAACAACACACACACACACACACAAGAAGAAAAGAAAAAACACCCCACACACAAGGATTCAATGTGAACAGATTTTTTAAAAAATTGTATGCTATATAGTAATAAACAACAAAAACAAACAAACAAACCAACAAAACAAACAAACTTGATCTTGGTAAATTTAAAATTTAACTTTAAAACTGAGAGAGGCGGCCACCATTCCGGCCAGCAAGGAGGCGGATGGTCGGATCGAAGTGATGCGATGATGATGATGATGATGATGATGAACACACGCTCCAATTTTAGTTAGACGCAGCTTGCTGCAATAAAATTTTTTAAATTATTAATTAATCTTAATTAAAACCAACAAATTTTAGGATTTTAACAAATTTTTATATATTATTAAATGTATAGCGCGTACTACACAAAAATACAAAATAAAAACATTACAAAAAAAAAAAACAAAAACAAAAAACAAAAACAAAACATACAAACAAAGAAAATCCACAACAAAAATATAAAAATGAGAATAAACTAAAGAAAAAAAAAAAACAAAATCATGCGTAAAATTTAAGGCAATGAATATCTCATTAAATGTGAAAGCGTAAAAAATTTGTAAAATTTTTTTGTCTGTGTAAAACTCCAATTGCGATATAAAACAAAAAGAAAAAAAAAACTTAAATGTAGCAGCGAAGGGAAAATCAAGAAAACGTCAAATAAAATTTAACTAAATGCAATGCGATATAATTTGTAAAAATTACAATTAACGTAACAAGGAAAACTTAATGTTCTCACAAATACACAAAAAACACACACACTCCCATCCACACACACACACACACACTCACACACACCATCCAACATACAAAACACGAAAGTATCTATTACCAGCAAAAAGTATCTATCAAAGCGAAAACTATTTATTACAAAAGAGAGAGAGAGAGAAAGAAAGAAATAAACCAACAAAATACGAAAAAAATACATGTATTAATTTTTTATTATTACAAAAAAGCAAAAACAAAAATATATTGTATTTAATGTTAAGTTTTTTTATTGCGTAAAACAACAAAATAATTGTGAGAAATTTGTAACCAAAACAAAACAAAAAAAACAAAACAAAAAACAAACAAAAGCAAAAACATTTTGTGAAAAAAAATCATACAACACATACAGAGCGAAAAACAAAGGCAAAAAAAAAATTACAAAAATAAAAGCATATAATTTTTCCTGCGTTAGCGGAAAATAATTGTGGAAAAAATTAAAACAAAACGGCTTTCTTTTCTGCAAAGGGGTGGGATGGGAGCANGGGGGGTGGGGGGGGGCATTAGCTTGTTGCGGGTGCAACTTTCTTTCAGCAGCCACCGAACCACTGAAGAGCGGCAACGCTGCTGCCCGCACAACCCGTTACTGCCACGGCCATGGCAACTACACTGAGAGAATGCAGTCTTAGAACTGAGAAGTTCATCTGTGGAAATTAATTGGAAATATTTGTGTACTTTTTTTACTAGGAATATTCCTTTAAATATAAGGAAATATGTGTAGAGTTTAAAATTTGCTAAGATTTAAATTGTTTCTGAGTTGTATTGAATTTAACAAAAAATGTGTATAAAATTAAATTGTATCTGAATTGTATTGATTTAAAAAACAAAACGTTTTAAATAAAAGTATTATTATAAGAAAATATAGTTTTCGTTTATTTTTCTCTTCGATTTACTAGGAATATGCTTTTATTTCTTAGAGTTTAAAATTTGTAGAAAATTTAATTTAAAATAAAAATATTTTACAAAAAATGCATATATATTGTAACTCTTTCCAATTTATCTAATATATTTTCTTGCAATTTAATTTATGTAATACCAAATAGATTAATGCAAAATAATATTAGAAATAATCAATTTTGCTTGCACTATTTTAAATATAAGTATTTTATTAGCCATGGCTAATTCTCTATTCCATGTTAGTTATTAAGTTGCACCTTTAAACTGGCACTATATAAATTAATAAATATTTGAAAATACACTCAAATTTTCTTCAGTGTTTGACTGCAGCAATCGCTGCCTCGCGATCAGCAGGGGAAGACAATTGGGCAACCAGTTTGGGCTAGGCCCACAACTTGTTGTTGGGCTGCAATGGGTACTATGAACTTGGCTGAAAAGCGGCAACGCTGCATTTGCCCAAACAGGCTGAGGTTACAACAACAACAACAAAAAAATATATATACATTTGTATATACATCCAGGAGTAGGAAGAAAATGCAGAAATCGAGGCTTGTCAATATAATTCGCCTTTTGTTGAGAAAGCCCACAAAGAAGTTGAACTATTCGAGAACTTCAATAAGGGTTTTATTGTTAATATATCCGTAAAATTATTAACAATAATCAGTACTAAAACAACAATAAGTCTTTTCTTTATATTAATTTATAGGTAATTGTAAAGAGTTATGAATTGTTAAGATTTAAGTTTCTTATTTTCTGTGTTTACTGGAAAATTGAATTGATTTCTTATTGAAGGTTTATACAATAATTAAACTTTATAATTCTTTTCGCTTTTGAAGTTTTCAAACATTTTAAAATGAATTAAACTTTTATAAATTAATTTACAATTTTTAAAGTTTTTTATATTATTTATTTTTTGTTTTCTTTCCTATGTTGATTTTTAGTATGTTAGCAAAAATCATGCAAATTGGAAGTATGAAAATTCGCGAAATGACACAAAGCATTGTTAATTTATTAATCATATAATAAAAGGACTATTTTTTTAATCAGTTGCAAATGGAAATATATATATTGCTTTATTATTTATATTATTTATATATAAGTAGCCGGTATTAAATATATAATATTTCAAAAAGGCGAAAAAGCCCATTTACTCATGCAACTGAAATTTATTAATGTTTATTCGATTTCAAAATTGTTTTAAAGAGAAAATAAATCAATAAAAAAATTGTGAATATTATTTATGATTTGCAAATTACGAAATACAAAATTATAATATATAATCAAGTATATAATTATATTTCCCAAACTAATTGGAAATTGAACCGCGTCGTGTGCCATATATTTTCTTCCAGAGTTTTCCTTGCTGAAATTCATTTAAAAATCTGTCATTCAGCTTGTTAAGGTAAACATCTAGTATGCCAGCCAAGTCATTACCCACAAGAAACCCGTCCAGGGGGCAACCGCAAAGGCAAACGAGACTTTTTGGACCCGTTGCCCATATATATTCCGTCATTTCCGAGAATAGAAAGCCGAGAGCCGAGAATCGAGAGCCAAGAGCCGAAAGGGTGCAAGTGAACTCGAGAACAGTTGACAACACCAATTGAATATATAGCAAAGTACGAGTAGAGTATATAGTATATAGTATATAGTATGGGAAAGTGTAGTACGTATTCAAAGAGATCTACGCGATGCGTGAATTTCGCTTATTTTGGGACGAAACTACAATCAGTTCCAATTAGATGCGAAAATAGAATTCAATTGTCACGTCATAAAAGATTTAATTGAATCAATTTCGCGTCACAATTCGTTTTGAATATTTTTGGGGACATTTTCATTCGCATTCGGATTCATTTTACTTTTTTATTTGTTTCGTACGTATTTCGAGCTTGTTGTGTTGTGTGTGTGGGCCTTTGTTTTTGTTTTTCCGCCCCAAGCCCCAAGGCGATTTAACGATGATGATGCTGCTGCTGCTGCTGACGCGTCTGCCGCTGATAATTTCCTTGACTTTGTAATTTATTGATGTTTTCAAAAATATTTCAACCGACTTAGGGGGGGGGGGATAGGGGTGTCGCTGATCCTCCCGATTTTTAGTGTCCCCCTTTAGATAGTTTTCGCATCTGCAAAAGCACGTTACGTTTATGGGACACACGCGTTAGGCGTCACCTGCCCCCCTCCCCTCCACCCCCCCGGAAATATTTCACTGGCCACATTTTTGCTGCGTGTTTTCCCATAGTTCTTATTTCGTTTCATTTTTTTTATCGAAAGTTCCAAATCCAGAACATCTGCACGGTATTCCCCAGAGAAATTCCGAGATCTTGAGACAGGGTCTGGCTAATATTTGCCATGTTATTTAACTTAATGTTTGCACCCGGCTTTGTTTTTAGCCTATCTACATTTTTTCCCATATTTTTTTTAGTTATATCCAAGCCTCTCTGTTCCATTCGAAACTGAATAAATATATATATTGGTGTGTCATTTTTGTCAACAATTCGCATGCATATTCCTCGAATGCGGAATTTCTGTTATTGAAGCACACAACACACAAATGTATCTATATTTGTAGACATTAAGTGAACGAAACAAAACAAAACCAAAAAAACAGAAAACAGAAAAATATGGCAAATATTTGGTCAGGTCCTCTGGTTTTTGTTTTGTTTTTGAACATCCCCGCTCTCTCTATCTTCAAACCACACAACCGAGCAGTTGTTGGCCAATTAATATTAGTTTTTTTTTTTTTTGGGAATTTCTT
>JAJJHY010008789.1:3351124-3389739 GCA_021224005.1 Drosophila setifemur | reverse complement strand
TTTTGATGGCTCGGGTTTTTGGGTGAGCAGCAGCAGCAGCAGCGCTTAGTCAATGATATTAAGTAATACTTAGAGGGGGTCTCTCTGTCTGTGTGTGTGTGTTGCTTCGGATACTCTATACTTAGGAGGTACTTAATGTACTCGAGGCCTCATTTGCATGGGCCCGACCACTTGGAATTGAAATTATATATATATATATTTTTTTTTTTGAGCCCCAGCGAGTGTAAACATTTGCTCCAGGTTGTTTATGCAAGCTGCCGCTGTTTGGCATTAGTCATACCACAAATACTATACAGATACAGATACTTCGGACAGATAGAACGGAGTTGTACTCGGTTCGATTTTTAAGTACAGGTAGTAATGAGGCTCCTTGGAATTTGGGCCTTTACTTGGACATTATTTGCGAAACTCAACTCAAGAGGAGAGTGAGGAGCTTTACCAGGAAATAATAGAATAGGAAGCGTTTTGCGAAATAAATACGGATATAAATGGGAATACTCAATTGAATAAATATTTATTCGAAATTTAGCGCATGTAGGATCGAACGATAATTGTGAATAGGTAAATTATTTATTTTGAAAAACAAAAATATACGAAAGATAAATTATATTAATCCCAGGAAATGCATGTAGATACTCATAGAAAATTTAGGAATTTTTTGAATCTCTATCAGAAAATAATTAAAAGAATTGCACATATATATTTTAATGCATTATTTAAATTAGTTAATTAGTTAATTAAATATACAATTATACAATGTTTGCAAATATACATAAATTTTTGTATGCTTTTCTCAGAATAAAACTTTAATTAGTTTTTATTATAGGTAACTTTTGTATTCCCCATTAATGACTAAATAAATATAATAAATTTATATTCCCTATATTCGATTATTTGTATATAGATTCATGACATATCCTTTCCATTTTCATTTATTCCCACGTCTTTACTTAAAGCCGCATCTTTTTGCAGTCGCATCGTTCTCAAGTATAATTATATATAAATTATATCAGTGGCTAATGAGAACTTTTCAAAGGCGGCGATGATGTCAGCTCAATTTCAGAGTGAATCTTTTCCTTATTTATAATTATTTGAAAGCAAATGACTTTCATATAATTGCCACATAATGTATATATGCACATATATATAGATGACGTTGCCGATTTGAAATTGCAAAATATAGGTCCAGTATTCCTATCAGTAGAATCGATTTTGTGCTGTCATGGTCATCGTAAAAATCGTCGGAACAATGATGCAGCTATAGCAATTAGCAGAAGGCCCTTGCACTTATCAACCGGGTTTTTGAGTTTTGAAAATACCCCATATTTTGGCGATAGTGGGGAATATCAGGAGAAGGGCCATATAGAGCCCACTGTCTGACAGCTGAATTACCCCAAAGCAAATATTTACCCAAGCAACTGCAACTGTCTGGCTTTTGGGCTGGGTCAGGTGTAGTGCACTTGGCACGTGTTATCAGTGAATCAGAGGTCTGGATGTGGATACACTTGGCATGCAAGCCACATGCATTGCTCCTCCACCTCTACCTTTAGACCGCTCGTAGAAAATCGCCAGACGATTGCCGACTCGCAGACAGTGGCGGTGCAAAAAGTAGTACTTACAATAATTCCTCTATTATTTCTCCTCAATTCAACTCAAATAACAGAAATTTTATTGAAAGCTTTTTTTAATTCGGATTTTATAAAATTGAAAAGACACTTTAATAATGGAGAAAATTATATCTGCCATTTTTAAACTTTTCAAGAAAAATCATTTATTTATGAATTAATGACCATTAAAAACATTGCTAAATTATAAGTTAAAATGAGAGTTTAATCTGTAAACTAAATGGGATTTTCCGGCTCCCATTTTTGTCTTTCTAAGTTTATTTAGTTTTTTTCCTGGCAAAATATAATTAATTTTATTTAGTGTATTTTTACATTTCTATTTTTGCTAAGATGAATTCTATTTTAAGCAAGAAGTGAAATGTTTTATATGGTTTTCTTAATGTTAAAATAATCATTAGATGAGTACATTTTATTTGAATTTAATTAATTATTTGTTAAGTAAATATGTTGCATTATATTTACTTCTCGTTAAACGTTTTGAGAAGTATTAAAAGATTTCATTTAAAAATCAGTAGTAAAATACATCTTAATTTACATTGTATTACAATAAATTCGTTTAATTATTTGTTGATCAGTTCGGTAGCATATATATACCCTATATATATCAAACCTATTTTATAATATATAAATTATTTAATAAGAGCGACATTTAAAATAGAAATCCCACTTGTGTTAAGTGCGAGAGTTCCCATTTGGCTGGGCCTCCTAATACCAATTGGACGTAGAAATTCACGTTTCGGTAACTAGTCTCTGCGAAAAAAAACAAAACTTACCAACGCGGTCTAGATTCCCTTATCAGTCTCTGGACGTTATCATTTGCCATACTTCAGACCTCTAACCGATTATATACCTTATCAACCGATTCGATTCGATTTCTCATGGCCGCACTTTTCGCAGACGTTCCGTCTTCTGCGAATTTGTTTACGCCGAAAGTGCGAAAAGCATTTTTGGTCAACAAAGTTCTCGATTGTCAATATTGATAGCCAAAAGAATTTATTTCAAATAGAAAATAGGAATTCATTTGAATTTGATTCATCCACGAGGATTCGCCAAAACAAGACACTTCATCCGCCAGTCAATCAAAAACCAATACCAAAAATCAAACGGAAATGATGTGATCACTGATCAATGATCACTTAGTTGGGAGGGGTAAATATCTCAAGTATAAATTATTTGTAATCTTAAAAATCATATAAGTTATATTTATTTAAATTAACACAGAATAGAATTAAACAAAGATTCATTTAATATATTCTACTTACGAATGGAAACCTTTAGAAATTAATTTATGGATGTTAACAAACTAAAGAGAAACTCAACCGAGAAAAAAAACATGTGCGAAGGGTGAGAGTTTAATTCGGATAAGATCAAAGCTATATAAACGCCTCAGATAAGAAAAAGTAAAAAGTTTTTGAGTAGAGGAAAAACAAACATGGAAAAACCGTAACCGCACAGGTGGATGAAAAACAATAAAAACAATGAAAATAATTCCTAACTAGAACGAAAGAATTTTAAGCCGAAAGATAAATTTGTATATGTACGAGTACTTTGAAAGCAATTAGGGAGAGAGATAAAAGCCAGCAAGATTTATCACATAAATAAATAAAACAAACAGAGACCCCAATATATGAACGATCGAGAAATTGTAAAGTAATAATAAATAAAACAATTACTAGATCCAAATCACTCGATTGCTGCAAGGCCAGACGTTTTTATAATATTTGATTCCAAAGATAGAACTACAAGTAGTGATATGGGAATTACCTACTTATTCTCGGCGATAGCGAGTGTCCAATTTGCTTTCTCTGATAGTATCCGATAAGATAGGCCTTGAGATACTTTAGCTGTCTGTCTGGCTGGCTGGCTAACTGATGTCATAGAACGACTCTCCTTTTCTTTATTTAGTTAGCTGATCTCCAGATCTTCCACTAAAATGCTGACCCACAGCAGGTTCATAATTTTTTTTAGATCATTGACAGCTCTTAACCCCGAAACGCCTCAAATGTCAACTTCTTGACCTTCGATGCCCGGGTTCTTGTTGCCATAACTCTCTTACACAACTAATTTGCAAGCCACGTTGACACCGACGCCATATACAAATATCTTATATAGTAGTCAGTCGCGCCCGTCGTCTGTCTGTCCCCATAGTTTTTGTGTTGCATCCACTATTTCTATTCTTTCCCTTACACAGGGTATCACAGTTTGGGCAAGTAGCATGCAACTCAGTAAGGGTATTTCGGTTTAAAATAAGAAACCATTTTGGAAACTTAACAAATTAAAAAAAAAACATCCGCAGAACCATAATAAATATTTGGCAAGGGTATTAAAAGCCTCGGTTTTCGAAACCCACTTTCCTTTCTGGTTTTTTTTCTTTCGATTTTCTCTGCTGATTTGTTTTTTATGATTGCTCTGCCACTGCGATGACGATGGATGCTGCTGTTGCTGCTGCTGCTGCGTTGCGTTACATGAAAATGACCTACAAATAAATTAAGCTTTCAGCTTTTTAATGTCCGATTTTACATACCCTGCCGCAATCCCTGGAATATTACAATATATTCCACTTTTGGCGCAGCTGATTTTGTAACTCAAAGGTGGAAGCCAAGTATTTGCAAATTATATTCAAATTTGCGGAATATTTTTTTATAATTAGTTAAAATTATTTTTAGAAAAATCTATTAACCATAAAATAATATATAATTCTATATAATTCAGATTTATTTTAATTTTTTTAAATTGAAATGAAAATTCTTAAAAATTGTTAATGTCTCGAAATCCTTGAAATACATTTAAAAATCTTGTCTAATTTAAGTATTTCACATGAAACAATTTTAATTATATCGATCGAATATTAAATAATTAAAATCTTTAATATTATTATATTTTTAGCCAAATAAATACTGAATTTATTAATTTAAAATTGTATTGCTTGAAAGGGTATTCATTCGACATTCCTGAATTTCGCTTGATGGTAGGATTTTTAATTTCTTTGTTTATTCGCAGCTTACTCAGTTATTTAATTACATTTACTTGTTGCAGCTTGACAAAGGGTAGTCGGATGAGTAACTGAACTCGATTCTATCCTGACTGCAGCTCCCCCTCCCCCCCCCCCTCCCTGTTGTGTGGACATCAGGAAAAAGGCAACGGAGCAAACAATTTGCATTATTAATTTAATTGAAAAACTTGTTAAATTAAATATTTAAATTTCGACGCAGGCTCTCGTTCTCGTGTCTCGTCTCAGCTGGCAGTTGCACTCAACGTCAAACAATATGGCAAATAATAATATTAATATGAATAAATGCAAATTGAGTTACATACGAGGCACGGACCAACTTGCTGATTGCGGAGATTGGTGGACAGGGAGGGGGCAGAGGAGGGGAGGGGTTCCCCACTTGGGACATTTATAGAACATTCAGGCAATTAATATAATATGCTCGGACACCGAGCACTGTGGGCGGAGCATAAACTTTATGACACTTTATAGAGGAATGGGATTTGGTTTCAAGGAAAACACGATCAGGATTCTGACCCCATTATTATTATTTTTTCATAATTTTTAGTGCTAGTAATAAGACATAATATATATTATTTTAAAAACTTTTATTTATATCTGGCAGTTGCTTAGGTATTTGGAAAATTATGTGGACCTCTTTGTTGGTAATTGAAGTAATATTATGTTATATATTTTACAAGAATGTCCAGTCACAATTTCTTTCTATTTATTTATTTTATAAGTTAGTGTTAATGTTTTTTTTGTTTAACAATTAAAACTGTGTAAATAATTTTCTGGAATGTTTTTTAATATTTTCAATTTTTATGTTGTAATTCGGATTTCCAAGTTACACAAAAAGTTTCCAAGTTTCGCATAGAAAAATGCTTAAAAATTATTACGTTTTCCCAGCCCCAAATCTAATTTAGCACCCTTAAAACATTGTTGTTCCGTTCTGTTAACAGCTCAATCATAACAGGAATGATCAATCACCACACCCGTTCCCCCCCAACCCCGTGCCACATTCGAGACTCAGATACAAATGTATCTTGAGTGTATTAGGAATTTACGATCAGCCTCGCCCGAACCAATGGACCCCCGTCAATGAGTATCGATCCCGGCACACGGTCTGCTGCTCAATGCCGACTTAGTTTTTTTTTTTTTTAATGCAGTTTGTAGTTTTCATTGTTGTTGTTGTTGTTTTTAGATTTCAGCGCTAGATCGATCCAACACTCAGACGTATACGTAACAAATCGCCATACTCAGACGAGACGTGTGAATTTCAATAATTCGACTTGCAGTCGGGCGATAAGTCCCTGCACATGCACTATATATATATATATATATATATATATATGTAGAACTATAATTTGTGATAGGTTGAATCTGGATCCAGCTGGTGAATGGATGCCCGGCCAGGTTTTTGTTCTATTCTCTATTCAGATGCCTATCCGTGTCATGTAAATATTTGCAATTGAGTCTACGATTTTTTACTATTTGTTTACAGACGTAATCAATAAAAAAAATTTTAAATACCTCAACACACACACACACACACACACACGGGCTTCGAATACTTGAAATGGAAACACAATTATAGAATGCAACTAACACACATGGAACAACAAAAAACAAAAAACGGCAGCAACAAATTTGAATATTTATGAGTTGTCGTCGTGCCACGCTTAAAGTCCTCTTTGTTATTGTTATTGTTTCTGTTTGCTGTTAGTGTTTTTATTATTATTTTTGTTTTGGCTGTTCATGTTTTGTTATTATTCCAATTTTCGAGCCAGACGCAATTTATTGTTTTTTTGTTTTTTTTTTTTTCACCCGGTTTTTATGCGAAATATTTTTAAAGTCATTTGTGGGTGAAGCCTTGTCATTGGATACCCTACCGAGTGGGATAGAGTGAGATGCTGTGGGGAACCGTCGATTCCATCGATATTGCGGATTGGTAATAAAAAAATATAAGAAAATGTGAAATTTAAATAAATTTGTAGATCGAATGGGTTTCAAGCCAGAATATGTGGTACATAAAAATTGTAATAAATTCATTGCTTTTGATAGAAAAACTAGTATCAAGTTTTACAATAATATTTATATATCATAACTAAGGTTTTTCTTAATTATAAGTATTTCCATCCCTTCTTAAACTTAAATTTCTTTATCAAAAACTTATCTACAAAAAAGTTTGGTTCTATTTATAAAATATATGACATTATTTGAACACATAAAAAAGGCGTTTATCTTTGCTTAATTTTGAGGCACAATGAATTTTATTTATAATAAATATATATACATATTTTATATTATGTTTGTTTAATTTATAAATACTTTTATTATGGCGTGGTGACCTTTGAATCTAATTTTAGAAATTATTAATCAATTAAATAATAAAAAATGTTTTCATTTATTTATCAGAACCTCTTTTTGGATATAATAAATACAATTTTTATTTGCCAAAATAAATATTTGCGTATACATATCTCACTTATTTTATATTTATTTATTAATTAGTTAATAAAAAAGTTTCAATTCAGTATCTTATCAAAACATTTGTTTATATTTTGTGTAGAAAAGAATATATTTAGATTTATTGTTGTATAAAATTGGTATAATAATAGTAGTGTAAATCATACAAATTGTTTTTATTGGATTGAACTTTGCCGCATTTTAAATTCCTTATCATCCAATACTATATAAAGAAATGGGTAATTTTTTAATGAAAAAGTTAAGCCTCCAAAGACGTCCCAATATTGGTTATATTTAAATACGATTTGCAAAGATATTTGATTAACCTGAATGTCTTGGAGGCTTTTTTCAAGCGCTCGACTTATGCAAGTTTTTCAAAAGCAATTTCTTTAAGTATTTTAGGCGAGTGCAAAACTTTTCAATTCACATTCGGAGATCCCTTGTTGGCGACCTTTTCTTCCGCCTGTAATTGAATTTTTGAATATTCCCAAATCCAATTGGTGAAACGGGGTGGTGGGGGGAGGGGGACACGACTAAGAAAAGCTGTTTTTCCTAGGGGCAAAAGGGTACAAAATTTATCAGCTCAACTGAAACCCAAAGCGAAACTCAACTTTGATGACTTTTTGTTGTTTATAGTTTTTGTTTGTAACTTTTTTTTTCTTCTGTTTTTGGGTCTTGCCTTAGAATATTTTTTTATTGCGCGTTGGCGAGACTGATAGCGGCAGAGGCGGCGTTGGGGGAGGGGGGAAAGCGGGGGGGTAGGTGTTTCTACAAAGACGACAACATGGCCCGGGCACACCTTGTGTGTGCCATTACTTATGGATACGTATGTGTGTGCGTTATTTTGTTTTGTTGTTGTGGTTGTTGTTGTATTTTTGTGTGCACAACTCATAAGCATCGACGTGTGGTGCCCAGGTGCGAGAGCGAGTGCGAGGAGTGTTTGCTTATCTCGGCTGTCCCCAAGGGGATGGTGATGGAGAGAGGGGTGGGGGGAGGGGGGTTGGAGGGGGGAAGGAGGTGGCAGTGGGCGGCTGGGCGGTTGCCACGGTCGGAGGCCATATTCTTTATTTGCATAGCAATTCTTGTTGCCGCCGACTTCTTTTTCTTGTTATTTTTTATGCGTGCCTTTTTTTTTTTTGTCAGTTTTATGTCGATACGCGAAAACGAAAAATATAAATAAAATCGTGGATGCGTGGATGAGCGAGCACTGAAAAAAATATATAACCAAATTTGAATTCAAATCAATCGGTTTCATTACGTTGACCTCTAAAAATAATAAATAAAAATTATTTTAGAGGGGTATACAATTTGTATTTGTATTTGGATATTAATTGTAAAAAATAAATGAAAATACCTACAGGAGTGAAAATACAATTGTTCGATTTTTTTAATTAAAAACAAATGACAGCAACTTTAAGTATACGAACGCTTAAAAAAATTATTTTGAAGTAATAATCAACTAACCAAAAATTGTTATTCAACAAAAAGTAGTATTGTTTTATTAATGCAAGATTAAGGATTTTGAATTATATATATCTTACAATTTAAAACGTTTTTATTCGAAATGATTTATTTAAGGATCGGTTGCCAAAATATTTTAAATATTTATGAAAAATTTGTTTCATATTTGTAAAATTAGTTTATTAGTATAGTATATTTTACTTATTATTAGTAAATAATCGTTCTGTCATGTTTGAAATAGTATTATTACAGTTAAGTTTTTATGAATACATTTTTAAATTTTTTTGGTATGAATAATAAATGTATTTGATAAAGTATTTGATGCCAAAACTTTGTGACAATATTTCTCTCTGTGTTGCTTTTATTTGTTGGGTGTGTGCCTTATTTTTGTTCGCCTAATAAGTACTATATGTACATATATATACTCAAACTTGACCTAGCCGACGCTCGTCGGCGGCATTATCAACATCGCACGTGTGTCAAAACGGGTAATAGGAGGGGGGGGCCAGGGTATCTATCTATACACATATATATATAAAACCCCTCTCCCATGACATCCCATCCTATCAATGCAGCGCCACCTTTTCCCCATTCGTAATATTTATAGAAATAATCAAAAATTCAACACGAAATCAATAATAAACGTAGAATTTTCATGCCTTTCGTTTATTGCTTCCGCCCCCCCATCTCTCTCTCTCACTCCCTCACTCACTCCCTCTCTCTCTCACTCTGCCTCCGACGATTGCCGTCCCTTGTCAGCTATTATTTATTGCGTTGAAAAGTTTCATTATCAATTTTTTTTTCCCAATTTACATAAGGCATAAGGTCTGGGACGTCGACGGCGCTGCCTTGCAACTTTGTTGCGGCTTCCAGTTCGTTTATATATATATTGTATATGTATTTGTGTATACATATATTTGAATACACGAGTATGGGAGCTGCAAAGTTGGTCCCCACCAAATGGCACAGAGCAGCAACTACAACTGAGACGCAGCAGCAGCAGCAACACCGGGAACAGCAACAGCAACAACTTTGCAACCAGCAACAATGACACAAAATGGCAGTGTAAAACTTTTTTAGTGATAGCCATAGATATTACCAATGCGGCACAGTGGTCAATTGAAAAATTGAAAGTGCTTAAAAATAAAATAGAATTGCTATTTTTCTGAGGGATAACTAAATATACTTTTTACTCATTTATACAAATTATAATGCAACATTTTGAATTCCTTTCTCTTTACCTTTTAATACATTTTTTCTTAAAGAGGAAAACAGAATTTTTAAACAATATCCGAAAGATATTTGTATTATCCTTACTTTTCTCTTGGTAATCATTAAGATATTGGTATGTTTAAATACATTTGGAAAGGATATATTTAAAAAATCAGTTTAAGGCCTATTTACTACAGCTGTGCCTTTTCGGTTACATCCTTTTTAAAATTATATATACACTTTGTCAAACATTTGATTGCAATGAGAAAAATCATATAAAATTTCGAAGTAATTTCAATATTTTGTTAATATATATCATAATAAAATTATTTTTTTTTAGAATGTTGTTCACATAACTATTATTACTAGATTGCAGCAAAAAACAGTTATTAAAATGATCAGGATATTATAAAATAAATACGAATTTACATTCTATACATTTTTGGAATTGTTAGTCCTATTTCATATAAAATACTTATTTAACAAACACTTACAGTTTGTCAAGTAATTGTTTGCAAAATGACAGACTGAAAATGTTACAATTCTAGTTCTAAATTTAATATTATTATTTCCTTAGACTTTGAAAAATTTTGTTGTTTGGTATTGAATACCAATAGTTATGTAAAAACATTATGAAAAAAGTTTATTCTTTTAGTTAATAAACGTTGACAGAATAACGCAATAAATGGGAACTTTCATGCGTTTTTTTTTCTCTTTGCAAACAATTGTTTGACAAACTGTAAGTGTTTGTTAAATAAGTATTTTATATAAAATAGGACTTGCAATTCAGGACTCATTTTTAAATCTTAATTATTTTTTTTTAATTTTTAATTTTTATTGATCACATTTTATTTTCTTTTAATTAAATGTATTGTTGCTGATTAAAGAACACATTTTAAATATTTGCATTCTTATTATTTGTTGAATTTGTAAATGATGCAGTCTACTTTTTATGGCTTGTTATACTAGTATATAGGCAATTATTTTAAAGATTTTATTTGGAATTGATTGGGATGGATGGAAATATATTTTAGCCCGGGGAACTCTGACCAACCAACAGTGCATTCTGTACCCACTGTGGCTGAAAAACAAAGTTAGCAGAGCAGAGCAACGAGACCACAATACTGAGCAGTGGCTGGACAGAGAAGGGGAAAGGGGGGGTCGAGGGGGTTAAAGCAAACAAAACAAATGCCATGAAACATTTTAAAATTCAAATCAACGCGATTTCTGCTGTTTCCTTATTTTATTTTGCACAGTTTTCGGGGGACTGGCGTAGTTTTTGTTTTTTGTTTTTATTGTTGTTTTTTGTTTCTGTTTTTTTATTTTTGTATTTCAGCCTCCCTGCTGCCTCTTCCTTCTTTATTGTTATTATTATTATTTTTTTTTTTTCTTTAATTTCTGGTCACGTATTTGTTTCGTTTCGTTTCATTTTTGGAAACAATATTGTGTGCCATGACAATAATAAGAGTTCGTGGTCGGAACGGTACGGCACGGGACGGACTTTGGCTTTGGTTTTGGTTTTGGTCTGGTTTTTCGGGCCCGAGTTGGAGTTTGTGCCGGGGTCTGGGTTTTGGGTTTGCTGGAGCTCGAAGCTCGGAACTCGGTGCTCCGGGGCTGGTCTTGTGGTAGGAGCAGAGTTTCTGTAATTTGAGCCAATTACTGGGTGTGGGGATGCAAGGTGTTGGAGTGCTTAGATAGAGATGGACGATGGACGATGGATGGGTATGAGGATGTGGATGTGGATGCGGATGCGGTGAATGGCGAGGACAAAAACCCAAAATTGAAATTTATTTTGTCCAGCATAAACAGGCGCACACATTCTGTTTTGTTTGCTACACTTTAGGCGTTTCATTCCACACTGTTTAGCTTTTTTTTGGGGGGTTTTAGTGGTTATTAATACCCTGCAAAAAAAAAACTCGGGGAATCTGGTAAAATATTTTGAGTGGTATGAATAAATAATAAAAAAAATAATAAATAACCAATTTATACCCTTGGGATAATAAAAACTATTGTCTGGCATTTGGCAGATTACCATAATTCATTCAGTTTTAATTCAATTAAAAAGCATAGCAAATTTTGTATCTCAAATGATTTTTAGTGATTGTTTTCATTAGAGAAATATTAGTTTAACGGTTTAATAAGTAATTTTGGTCAAAATTAGACATACATATATAATAACATATTTTGTATGTATGAATATAGAACTGACAAAGATAAAGTTGTCTTCCCAAAACAGGATTTAAAAAATATATTTCTCAAGAAATTCATGTGTTCAATATAAGTATAAAAATTTAAAAATGAAACAATTATATTTAATAGAACTATTCCTATTAAAAAATATGTTAGCAAATTAATTTAAATTATTTCAGCTATAAGGAGTTATTTTCTCCTTTAATTTGTACTTAATCACATTTAGGCATTTAAAATATTCAACAAATAATATCCAGAATTATTTATATCCAAATCGTTTCAATTATCCATCCAAATTATACCATTATTTTCACATTTATGAACGTACGAGGGTATTCTGAATTTCGGGGACTCTCTTCATACAATCTGTCTCGTTGGCTGAGGTTTTATGTTTTTATTTCGTTGGTCGCATAAATCGTCGTCCTTCTATTGCGACCTGCATTCCCCCTCCAACCTCCTCCAACCTCACCCAATCCCCAAAAAAAAAACTGCCTGCCCCAAAATCCTCGCCACATTCGTTTGTGTTTGCAAAATGAGAATACGTGATCTTCGCATAATAATTACTCCACGGCTCCGGCTCCGTCTCCGTCTCCGGACCCTGTCCCGGACCCGGCCCACGGCTCTCGAGTCTCTTTTTTTTATTTGGGCATATAATTCTTAATGGCCCTGGCACATTTCTCTCAGCCATTTCGTGCATTTAATGATTTTTTATTATTTTTGCTGCTTCTTTATATTTTTTTTTTTTTGGGTAATTTGATTTGACTGTTCTTCATTCGTTATTGTTCAGTTTCGTTGTGTGTTGTTGGTTACTTTTTGTGTTAGCCTCCTGACTTTAATAGGTTTTTAATTATTTTCCATATTTTTTTGAGATATTTTTTTGTGTTGTGTTGTTAATAACGAAACCCGACAGCTGCGGGAAATGTTAAAGCAAAATAGTTGAGAGGAACCTTTGTTCGGTTGGCAACACGAAAATCCAAGCAAAAATTAATATCTGTCTGGGAAATTAAACCCAGTATAAAAAAAAAAAAACAAAAACAAAGAAAGAAATATTTTTAATAGCCACAAAAAAATGTGACAACAAACTGTTTATTTTCGATTTAAATATAAATTTAACATCTATATTTAATGGGTTCCATAATTTTAGAAAGCATTAATTTGTTTTTAATTTGTGTGAATTTATTATTTTTAAATAAATGTATGGGTTGAATCCAAAAATAAAACATCCATGCCGCAAAACTCAATCGAATTCAATTGATTGCCACATTTGGTTAATAAAATTTTTTTCGCATTTTTATTGGCATTTTCGGCAAATGGCTTTTTGATTGCTTGTCGTTACAAATCTGTACAAATTAACTACATCCATGTTGATTGGAGTTTAACGAAAAAATATGACTTTTCAACCAAATAAATTGAGTATAATTAAATGGTTGTTTTTTTTATCAAACATATTTTTAATCACAAATGAATCATGAATAGAAACACACGAATTTGAAAATAGTTTTGGTCATGTTCTCCTGTCATATTGGCCAATATTTATGTTTAGTCCCAAATGAATTTCTGCTTACGCCACAAATTAGTTGAGATACATTTGGAAGAATGGAAGCATATAAATTACGTTAGATCGGAAATTGAAGTGAAAAACTCAAGAAATTTAAAAGACGTCAGCATTTTGGTAATAAATTGCACTTGCCCAACACTTCCTTCCATCGAAAATAGATTTATTTATGAATGTGCCTAGATGGATAGACGGTCAAGCAGACATATATAGTAGAACTGAAATCTATCTATTCCCACCTGCGTCTCCACCCACCGATCCCCCTCTCCCCCCGCCCTCTTAGCCACCTGACTGGTGTCCCATTAGGGCAACAAATTAGCTCTTGGCCAGTTCTGATGGCCATTCCAGGGTTCCGGCTTCGTTATTTACGACCATAAGATGCAATCCCCGGGCAGATCGAACAGCATTTGTGCATTTTGTTTTGCCATTAATCATAATGCCGTTGCATGCCCCACTTCTACTTCGTTTGGAAATGTACACCGAACCAAAAAGTGTAGCAATCTTTAAGGGTTATGATCGGGATTATTTAATATTTTTGAAAATAAATAAATATTTTGGTTTCTAAGTTGTTATATTCATATTACAAATAAAATTCTTTTTGGAAATTGATTTAAATTTCAATATTTTCATTTTTTAATCAATGGATACTTTTATTCTTTATTTTATTAATAATTAAATGATAAATATAAATTTATAAACATTTTGAGCATGAATAGTTTCCATTGCAGACTATTAACAATGTTTAAATGCATTTGGCAATCGGACTTATATCTCTCTATATATATATGAGTAAGTAACTCCCTTATTTTTCAGTGTACAACGCAGTAAGCTTACTTTCTGGTGGCGTCGAAGGCTTTTGCCTAATTGATTTACAACACTTTCCAACCTTACTCAATGTGCTCGAATGCGAGTGACAAATGCAGCGTTCTGGCTCCGGCTTCTCCTATTATTATTATTACTTTTATCTTTATCTCAACGACGGCGGGATATATTCTTAGAGCAGAGCACAATGGAGAAGACGGAATGGGTTGGAGCAAATGGGGTTGCCAGTGGGTTGAGGGGGTGGGAAAAAGGGCTGAGGGATGGGGATGGGGTTGGGGTTGTTCGGGGACTTGCTCAATGCTCGATTGCGCGACAATCGCAATGGGACCATATATATGTATGTGCTCTGCAGCTTATCATTCCGCATGTATATATATAGCTATATATATATATATATATGTGTGTGCGTTTGCATTATTGAGTGTGGATGTGTGGCCGACTCCCTGGGGTCGCATTGGAGCGTGAGCATTTTGCAAAAATAATTTATGGCAAACTGTTGATTGCTGACATGGGGCCCCCAGAGCAGGAGCAACACAACACAACACAACACAAAAAAGCTAACAGCAACAAGACAATAACAGAATTATTAACAGATGTAGTAAAGCAGGAAGATAAGAGCTAGTGCGAAAAAAAAGAAAACATAAAAAACAGCAGCCGCACTATCAGGAGCAGCAGCAACACCAACGACCAAGAAAAATTACAGCCGACACACCAGCAACACCAGCCATTATAGTCAGCTCGAAAGCAACTATATTCAACAACAATTCAATAGCTTTAAAGGCCTATAAACCAACAACGGGCGGAAAGAAAAAAAAACAACAACAACATTAACAACAAAGCAGAAACAGCACGAACAAAGCCCACAAAAGCAACAACACCAGCATTATTTGTAAATAACAGTATTGCCCAGCAGTACAACAGCAGCAGCAATAATAACAGCCACAGCAGCAGCATTAAAGCTTAAGTTTTAGTATTAGTTTGGCATTAGCCCGTGCACTGAAAAAAATATGAATAAAATTCAAATTGGTTACAAAAATGGGTATACATAAAATGATGTATGCCCTTTGAATAGTATAGAAATACATTAAATGATTTATAAAAATGAATCGATTAAGTTTTGTATAAGTTTTAGAATTAGTTTGCACTGGAAAACAATATTATAAATACTTTTAAAAGTATATATAATGATTTTATTTATAGGGAATGTAGCTGATGAATTCCTTGGATTATTTGTAATTCTTGTTTCAGGAAGTGACTACAAGTTTTATTGACAATTTCCCTGAGAAAATATACATAAGTTGGGATTTCATTTTAAGCAAATCAAGTTTAATATTGCATTTTCCTCGGATTTTAAAGTCGCAAATGTTTTCGAAATCTTTTGATATTTCGAAGCTGAATATTAGCCATTTAATTATTATTAGCAATTTAGAAAAGGATGAAAACAAACTTTGAAGAATCCAAAATATCTCGAAAATAAATAATTGTGAACAGTATTTTAAATCTTAATAGCTTCAACAAATAAAATTCTCTGAATGGCAAATATTGATCTAAGATTTTATCTTAATTAAATGCAAGATCCTTTGTCCCCTATTTGGATGATACTTATTCTACTAAACCCATACTTCTTAGTATAGAAAACCTTTGTTTCTCATAGTGTATCTGTCAGACCCATTTAGAGTTTAGTACGCGACTAGAATTTATTATTAGTTTACTTCGTTTAGATGTATACATATTATGTATGTATGATTATATATACTATATAGACTAACAATTGTAATCGCCATTAGTGTTGTTGTTGTTGTTATAGCTGGCTGTTGATTTTGCCAAGCGAAACGAAACGCAACGAGCAAAACAAAAAGCAAACAACAACAGCAACGACAACCGACAGCGGACAGCGGACAACGGACAACATGGGTGTTGATGTGTTTTCAAAAACATTGCGTCATTTCCAGATGGCAAGCAAGCACCATGCCAATTTTCAGCAAACCCCTGACCAGTCGCCCCTCCCCCCAGTCGAACCCCCTTGCACTACGCCCCTGCACAGTAAAGCAGCGACCAAGTGGCTGGCAGACGATCGAGTGGAAGCACGTCGGCTTCGATTCGTAGAAAAACTCGACGAATTCTGCGAACTGAACTTGGGGATGTCGTTCGCCGTTTATATCGCAAAGCAAATATCGGTGTGGCTATATTCGCCTATATATGTACGTTTTGTATACAGATATATGCGTTTAGAGAGTACTATATGTGTACATGAACATGATTGATATTTGCTTGCAATGATTACTTGTAGTCGCAACTCGTCAAATGTTGAGATAAAACTGTAGACACAATTCTAGATACACATCGTTGTCTGGGCGGAACTTGCCTACAATTGCCTATTTGTTTTTAATATCGTTTTTTCTTTAATTAGATATTTTAGTTGGTTTTTTATAACCTTTTTTCCGGTGATTTATTTATTTATTGCAAACAAAAGTTGGAGTTATCATAGCGAATTGAGTTGGAGTTGATTCAAAAAATGGGTTTTTAGATGTTTAAAATAATAATTTAATTACTGGTGTATAAATTTAATTTAATAGGTTTTAGCTTAATTCAGAAATATTTAAACAATTCATTTCAAGTAATAAATTTTCAAATTAATTGGTATTTGATATAAATTTAAAAAAAACATATTTAAACTTATTTATTTTCACGAGCTCAATGAAGAGTAATTAAAATAAAATTACAGATCAAAATTGTTAGAGAAAAAAAATTATATTTCAATATTTAACCTTTATCGAAAGAATAATAATTAAATAGATTGTTTTTTCAAAATTTGTATTTGGTTAATTGACATTTATGAATCTAATATATTGAATTTTCTATATAGTTTTTTTACTTATTCAACTTTTTGCTACTTTTGCTAATAAAGACGATTATAATTTGACACACATTGTAGTCTGCAAGTTTTTTAAGTTTGCAGAATTAGCAACTGCCTTTCATGTTTCTTTGCTGTTGAACTGCTGCAAGTAGAATGTAGAAGCAATATCTATGCCACATCCGCAAGAGGAACCTTTGGAATGAGCTATAATTGGATGAGCTGTGGATGAGGCGTAATCTGCATTTCCAGACAGTTGGGCGACTTCTTAAAGCTGCAGGGGAATGTGTGGTTCTGTCCGTGGCGATTATTTACCAGGGAATAAAATGATGATTTCCGATGACCTTAAATAACCTTCTAGCGCTTCTAAGTCCAGTATTTAAAGTCTTCTATTTGTATTTACTTTCCAAACTGAGCTCACAATAAATATATGTGTTCGGTTCAAGCTTTTCTTTGATCAGCTAAAAGCCGTGGGTGGTGGCTTTTCCTTTATGAACGATAAACCTACGTCAATGCGGGGATCAATGGGATTAATGTATTGAGTTTGTATTGCTCGATTTATCACTTTTAACACTTTATCATTGGGTTTTGAGCAAACACCGTCTGTGCTTGCCATATATAAAGCAACTAATTTATCACTTATCGCTGGTCAATGGGAAAACGATCAGAAAATAAATATAATCGGAAACCGAGAGCTTTTCACAAATAACACAATGTAAATATGTACTTCGCAAGCCAATATAAATAGGAAACAATCATAAAATAAACATAAACTTTATAGATTGTCATTATTTTTAAGCTCTACTTCAAGTTAAGGTTACCACACTCCTATTTTTAAGTTATATTTTAGCGGGATTTAAATGTTATTTACTTGTTTGTTGAAGTTTTAAATTACTCAATTTGCGTCATCCTTAACTTTAACGAAATGTATGCTAATTGTCAAGATACTGTATCATGTAAATTTTTAATAAATATATATAGGCAATTAGCAGATTGGAAATAAAACGTATTCAAACCATTTGGGAATTCTCAGTTACCCAAGGGCTTGCAACAACAGCAAAAAAAAAGGTGAAATTTGCTTAGGGCAATCCATAAAAGATAAATGAATTATTATCGCTTTTTTGTATACATATTTTCAAATTGTTTATTTAGCAATTAATGTTTGCTTTGTTGTTGCCCCTCCATCAGAATATGCCTAGTTCTTTGCTTCAGTTGAGAGCGCTTGTGATTTATGGCAGCAGCGGCCGTCGACGAGTGTATTTGTGGGTGTTGTGAGTGTGAATCCGAGTATGAATATGAATAATCGCACCGAGGGCGAACAACGAGCTTCATTGTTCTGGCCGGATTGTTACTCAATAGCTCTCCGAGCAGTTGGAATAATTAGGCAATACAATCGGACTCTTTTACATGGCTTACTCAATAACAAGGATCGGGAGTTGTTATAATGCGCAATAAGTTGCCTCATCAAAAGCCATCCATTATTTCCATTTTATTGGTTCATTATCAAGTAAAAAGTGTAAGTGTATTCTGTTTGATTAAATTTTATATTTAAAAAAAAACAGCACCAAAAAAAAATGTTTCTAAATAAATGAACAATTTTTGCAATAATTTCTGAACTATGGAGTATAGTTAAATCTTCAATATTTAAAAGATTTTTTAGAAAGATAATGTATCTTTGGAAGCATTAGCAGAAAGAAATACAAAAATAATATTATAAACACTTATTTACACTCAATAGTTTTAAATAGTTAATGACACATATTATTTTCAGGAGTGAACTGAAACAAAAGTTTATTAAATTAAAAAAATGTTATAAATACGTACCTTAATTTATTCTCAAACGGGACAACTAATATTTCAAATCACCAATTCCCTCTTAAATTGTCAGATTAATAATAAACGCTTAATCATTTTTCCAAAATGAAATTCAACATTTCTGCATGTTTATTTTGGAGCACTCACAGCTCGATTCACATTAGTTCTGAATAACAAAAAAAAAATTAAGATTTGCACATTTCATGTTTCATTATTCTCTCATTTCTTTTTTGTTACTGTTGTTTCTTTTCTTTTTTTTTTTTAGACTATTTACAGAATTAAGTTTATGCACATGGTTCTGGCATATGCGATAAAAAGTTAATTAAATTTACATGTTACGGCTTCATTTATTTGCTTGCTGTTTCGCTTTTTATGCATAAAGATAACAATTCTTAATTGACTAAAAAATAAAGGCACCTGAGTTCAAAGTGTTATTGCCAAATTGTAAATATATATATATATAATAATAAAACGAAAATCAAAAATGTATATATAACGCTTCGTGAAATCAAAAAACGATAATCAGTAATAAAAAATATAAATTTGTAAAAGTAGAACATATATATATATGTCTGTATATATATATCTGTAACTGTATATATACGTATCTGTAAACGTAAAGCATTTATAATTAATTCAATTTAATTAATGGTATGTTTTTGTTATTGTTTTTGCCACCCTCCTCCAACTGCACTCCTTTGACTTTGACTGACTTCGAATAGAAGCGATAAACATATATCGCTTATATGCGGATTTACAAATGTATATAGATAAAGTACTTATATGGTCTTTGTCCCTGAATGAAATGCTCACATATGTCCCCCCTCCCCCCCCTTCTAGTTAATGCTTACGCCCCGCCCCTGGTTTTAGAATTGTTGGCTCTGGTTTTGACCCATTGTTGCTTTGCTGACTAGTGCTTTGTTGTTGTTGTTGTTGTTGTTGTCTCTCTAAATATTTTGTTTTTCGGCGGAACCCTTAGCGATTCCTGACCCTGGTATTTGCTAGTATTCCCTCTATTGCATCTTGTAGAGCTGCGGGGGCTCCTTGCTGGATGGCATCCCGTGATCGTACTTCCCCAACTCGGCCTCGTACAGCAGATTGTTGATCAGATGCTTCACCACTATCTTCGACTTGGATGTCTTCAGTTTCCTTATGGTGATGGCCACGTACTCCCCGAATACCCCATATTCATCCACATGATTGGCACTCAGTCCACTCCCAATCCCCACGCCCCCATTGAGTGGCTTGGGGGGCGTGGCGCTGTTGTTGCTGCTGCTCGAACTGCAATTGCTGGATGTCGGATCGAGGATCGACATGTTGTTGTTGTTGTTGCTGTTGCCGGTGCTGTTGTTGTTGTTGTTGTTGTTGTGGCTGCCGCTGCTGTTGCCCGTTGTGGCCGAAGTGGAGAGATCACGATCACGATCACGCTTTTGTGCCATGTTACTGGAATGTTGTTGCTGTTGCTGTTGCTGCTGATGCTGGTGCTGATGGTGGAGATGCAACGCCTGGTGGTGACTCTGCGGTTGCCCGTTGCAATGGCTAATGCTCAGACTATGGCTGTTGCTGTGGTTGAAGTGCTGCTGCAGCGCCTGAAACGCGAGCTGGCTGTGGTTCAACTGCTGGCCAGTGGATCCCATTGCCGATGCCGACGACGCCGCCGCCGCCGCCGCTGCCACGCCCCCCGCCTTGATCGGCGTCAATGTCAGGGCGCCCACAACGTGCTCCACGCCCATCCCGCCCCCACCGCACTCGTCCATCGCCTTTCGCTTGCGGTGGTTATAAGTTAGATCCGTCGGCTTATAGTAATTTATGGGCGACGGCGTACTCGTCCGTCGATCCAGCATCCCAAGCTCCGATTCGTGTTCGATCTGGTTGGGGGAGGGGGGAATTGGGGAAAAAATCGAATGGTAAATATATAAGGGAATAAACGAAACGTACAGAATGAAAATATTATGATAGCCTTATAAATTAATTTAAATTATGAAAACTATTGAAACTGTACATACAAAAATAAATCAGATCATTTTATATGAACTAAGGCCAAAAAATAAATGTTTTTTTATATTTATCTTATGAATTATTATATACATTAATAATACCAAACTCGATATATTTTAAAATAATTTCAAAAGATCAAAACAAGAAACTATAACATAAAACCAAGTTATACTTAGTTTTTGATAAAGAAATTATGCTGTTTTAATTTATTTTTGAGATATCATATTTTTAGGCAGTCACTATAATATACATATATATACATATATCAAGCACTATCAAAATTTTATGTTTATTTCCGCTGTATACTGAACTTTGGATGTAAATTCAACAGTGTTAGAAAATATAAATAAGTGAATTCTTTCCGAAAATTGTTCACCTTGAATTTGTATTAATTTATCTTTTTCTCTCCTCAAGAAGGATGAGATCTTCCGCTACTGTATGGTAAATCTGAACCAAAATTTCATCAGCCCTATATATTTTTATTTAGCATAAAGATGGGCCCGTCTAATAAAAACCGGAACCTGTTTTGCTTATAAGTTTGTAGTATAGCTGATAAATTCATAGTACGAGCGACTGACGAAATCACGTCAGTGTTATTTCATCAACTATTGACTAGATGCGCATCTTTTCTATATTGAAATTTATAAACAATCGAAACGGAGGTTTGTCAAGTGTCGGAAAGTACATTGATAAGCCCCCAGATCGGCATCATTTAATTATTTTGTGGGCAAAATCCTGTCTGGCAGCTTACGATTAGGATTTCAGTGTGAAAGTATCTAATAATCGGAGCGGATTTATCAATTATGGATTAAACTATGAGATTTTGGAATACAATTTTCTCTTGACAAACCCAATTTATTCAAAATCTCGAAAAATCGAAGTGACTCATAAAAGTTTTTAACCGCAGCTGCTTATCTCGGGAGATATATGTATATGTATACGGATGTATCATATCAGCCTTAGCAACAGCACTGACCTTGAGTAATCGTACACATTCGACGGTCAATGTTCAGGTAGGTATATGACGTCTTCGAGTTGATAAGATTCGTCATCGAATTAAGTTAAGTTACACAAATACCATATATATGCACATTGTTGCCTTATCAAATAAGTGGAATTATCGCCCGGAAATCTTATCTCACAATTTTCTTCGGGCTTGTAACCAGAAAGACAGGAAAAACGGGAGGAATCTACAGTAATGATTTAATTACTATTTGTATAATTACACTATGAAATTGATTTCCTTATAAATATTAATTATTTTGTACTAGATTTTAGCCTTTGATTTTTATTTAGTTTCTTATGCATTTAACTTAGCTTAGACTTTTTAGAATTATTGACTAGCTTATAGAAAATAATTCGTAATATGAACAATTAATTATAGCTATTTTCATATTTTTTAATATATACTAAAAATTCCTGTCCAACTTATTAATTGATTTCATTGTAATTAATATTTAATTTTTAATACAAAAAAGAGAATACGATTTAATTTAGTTTCTGGTGCATTTAAATTTCCTTAAACATTTTGAATTATTTATTTTTGTAAAAATTGATTGGTAAACTGTTTAAAATGCTTGTGTTACTTGAAAAAATGCAATAAAATTTGTAATGAAATAAATTAACCTTTTTAAATGAAAATACATATACATTTTTCACGGCTAATTTTTCATAATTAAAAGCTTTCCTATAAAAAATCACGTATAAATAAAAATGGAATCATTTTTATCAACAAGATTCCTTAATTACTCCCCCGGACACAAGACGTCTTAAGATACAAAAAAAAAGAGTTAATTTAGCTTTTAAAAAATAACAACAAAAATAAAGCAATAAGCAAAACTTCCAGATGTCAAATTAAAGTACGATTTGGAATCAATAATGAATGAACGAGTACTTACAATTTCTGTTTTCACATCTTCGGCGCTGATATTGCAGTAATTTTCGCCATCCAAATCGGAAGAGGAACGTGTCTGCCAAAGATCGAACAAAAAAATGCAAAAATTCAGAATTAGCAGAGAGACGAGGCGAGAAATCAACAGCGAAAACAATTATGCCAGTGTAGAGAATTCGCCAGACAAATAATAACAACAACAACAGCAAATAATAATAATAATAGTGAACAGACGAGGCACAGCGAGAAACGCGAAAGAAATAGAAAACAAATTAGAATAATAATAAAAAAAAGACACACACACACACGCACACGCACGCAGTGAGATGCAGACTCGCACCAATACAAATGCAGGGTCCGTTCCAAGTTGAGCCGCTGGCGATTAAATCAGTCACGCATGGAGCAAGGGGAGGANGCGGACGATGCGGGGGCGGGGTCGGTGGCGGGAAGGGAGCAGCAGCCAAGTCAAGTCAACATCGAAGTGGACCAACGGGTGGACAGAACCGCAGACAGACGCGAGACGAGTAACAAAAACAAAAATCTAACTCTCAAAAAATAATACACAAGAGAATGAAAATTAAGAGCAGTACATCGACTATGGAATACCCTGCAATAGTATAGCAAACCTATAAGTTTTGATTATAAATTAAGCTCAATTAAATATTGATTAATAAAAATATACAACAAATGGTTTAATATACCGATTCAATGACATAACTTAGTCTTATTATTTCTTTATCGATGTAAATGTCTATTGTCTAAAAATTGTATAAATTCTTATATTAGCAATTGTAATTTAATTTTTAGATATGTGATTTTATGGGTTTTAAAATGTTTAAAAACATACCGATTTTCTATGATCATTAATTAAGTTTTTATAATACTGATATTAACAAAATAATATCTTTCATCTCAAAATTAAATAAAATTATTGTCAATTTTTATTCTCATTTGTATTTATGTATACATTAAAATTGTGTATTTTATGGGGCTTAAAATGATTTAAAAAGTAACCGATTTTTTAAAACAAGCAATAATTTTCATATTATTTTCAAATATTATGGTGCAATGAATTCACAAGAACAAAGTTAACAAATTATTTAAAAATTTCTATATGTTTATGGAACCTGTGTTTAGTTTCCAGAATTCCATATTTCCATTCCAGAATTAAAAAGAAACAATCGAAAGAGTTACCAAGCACACACGCTACACTAACGGAGCGTTTTAAAGCTCCCGAAGAAAGCTCTCCGCTTCACACAGGTGAACTTCACCGATTTCGGCGAAATGCTCAAAACTCTTTTTTCGGCGAAGAGAGAGAAAGAGAGAACCAAATGGAAACCGAATGAGCGTGCAAAGCAGCAGCAGCAGCAGCAACAGAAACAAAACGCAGCAGCAAGACCAGCAACTTGCTATATTGAAGCTGCTGTTTCGGGGGCGGCTGAGCATTGGTGGTGGTGGAGGGGGGGGCGTGGCCTGGGGGCAGGGTCGGTGCAAAACGTGGGGCTGCCGATTTCTACGGCTGATGCAACACACATTTGTATATGCATTATGGATATATGCATACACATATGTGCACATACATTTGTATATTAAATGCTAGCAGCAGAAGAGGCAGCGCAAATCAAATCCAGTTGACAGGCACACACACACACACACACACATGCACACACTGGCACACTAACACCAATATTGGCTTATCAAGCGCAACGCAATAGCGACCAAGCACAGTGGGCTTAGAAATTGCAAAAGTAATTCATTTTAATTACTAATCCCTGGATAATGTAATCAATTGGAATTAATTATTTTGATATTGTTTAATTATTATATTTGTTTTTAGAACAAGTTTTTTCACACATTTTTATGAAAATATTCGAATTCCCAATTAAAAGTTTGTAACCAAAGGTACAAAATATTACGGCTAAGCAATAATATTACTCATACGCAACGTACAACAGTCCAACATTTCATAAAATATACGGAAATAGGCAGCAGTTCTTAGTTTTCATAGAATTAAATGACCAAAAATAAACTTTTTTGGTTAGAAACAATTTGTATAGTTTGAAAAATATTACTCATACGGCATGTGGGACAATTTATTTTCTTAATCAACTGAAACAAATAAATTGAACGTAATTTAATTTCAGAATATTGATAATTTCTGAATTTAAATATACATTTAAAATCAATGTTTTTGGTAAAAAATAAAAATTATATAAAAAAATTACACATACGTTGGGTAGGATAGCAGGCCAATGAAAATTACTAATACGCCATGTTGACTTTATCAAATATATTTTACCCTATGAAAATCTACAATAATTTTGTTTGAGAATAAAACTGCACATCATTATTTGATTAATAATATTCATTAAGGAAAAGTTAAAATATGTAAATTATTGGGCACAAAGAAAGGAGAAGCACGTGTTCGAAATAGCTCCCTTTTATTTTGTTCGTTTTGTTTTCGCTTGGCCCCACTGTGCGCCACCGGTTGCGCCGCTGCCGCTGCTGACGAACCGCTAGACAGCGGCGACGGCGACAGCAGCGCGTGTGCTGCCTCAAAACAAGTCAAACCACTCCACTCACACTAGCACGCATACCAACGCCAACACCAACACTATCAACCGCATGCAAAGCTCCACAAAAATCGAAAGAAACAAAAAAAAAAAAAAAGAAACACGCAGTCGCATGCAAAATATGGGCTTTGGATTTCTAACTTACCACAGCCAGAGGGGAGGATGCGGTGGCTCCACCGCCTGCCTCCTCGAGATCAGCCGGCCCCAGGTCCATATCCCCAGCGCCCGCAACCCCGCCGATGCGGGTGGCGTCTATTTCCTGCTCGAGATCCCTGGCATTGGCAGCGGCAGCGGCGGCGGCCGCAGCGGCCGATACCGCAGCCATGGTGACGGCGATGCGGGCGGCCAGCTCCTCGTCCCTGTCCAGCAGGACACCAGGCTTCGCCGGATGCGTCTGGCCATCCGCCTTCAGCTGCTCGAGATCCAGACTGTGCATCAGCGTGAGCTTCTCATCCGCTTCCGTTTCCGGCTCATTGTCCTGATCCCCAGCCGGATGATCCTGATCCCGCTCCCCATCCAGTATGAAGCGAATGGCCTCGTAGGCGAACCACATGGGCTGGTAGTGGACACCGCGCGTCCGCCCGCTCAGCACCTTGCCGTGCTCGCGATGAAAGGAGCTGCGCAGCGACTTGATCTTGGAGCGGATCGAACGGATCTCCGTGCCGTACTTGGAGCTGAGGAGCTTGAGGGCCTCGTACTTCGTCTGCTTGATGTGGTAGCCCTTGGTGTTGGGATCCCAGAGGACCCGCTGCCGGCGATAGTCCTCGATGAAGCTCAGGATTGTGGCGCGTGACCATTCGATGCGGTCCGCTGGCGTTGCAGCGGCAAGCGCTGGCGGCGACGCCGACGTCGGCAGCGGCAGCGACACCGGCAGAGCTGCAACATCTGTGGCAATCAGCGCTATGGCATTGGAGTTGGCATCGAGCTTGAACTGCGCTGCGGCTGCGCTGCTGGACATGCTGGTCGGTGAAAGTTTTCCCGGGCACGGGGGTTGGGGTGGTGCGTCGCCAGGTGTTGCTGGGTGGTTGGTTGGTGGGTGGTGGTAGTAGTAGGTGTGTGTGTGTGTGTGTGATAGGAGGAGGAGAGAGAGAGAGAGAGGGAGGCCGCAGGCTGAAAGGCGAACGCAACGCAACGGCAACGCGACGAAAAAAGCGTCCACAACACGTTGCTTTTGACTTTCGACTGGCGGCTGGCGGCAGCGGCGCGAGCGTTGTGTTGTGTTGTGGCAGCAGTAGCGGCAAGTGCGACGGCGGCGGCGGCAGCAGCGGCGGCGGCGGCGGCAGCTCAGCTGCACTTTGTGCGAGAGAGAGAGGGAGAGAGAGCGCCAGCTGGGGAGCAGGCGGGCGGGCGAGCGAGCGAGCGAGCGAGCGCGACGTCGCTTCGTCCAAAATCAACGCAAAGGTATGCGACTCACCGCCTCTCTCTCTCTCACACCCGCTCTTCGCTCGTTTCTTTTTTTTTCCTTCTCCGTATGTGTGAGTGCTGCAGCAGGCGGGCTTTTATTTCAGTGTTTTTGTTGTTGTTTTCTTTTTGTTTTTGTTCGCTTTTTGCGCGACCTGTTGTTGCTCGCCTGATAATGGCAGGCTTTGTTTTTGTTATTGTTTTTGCTGTCGCTGCTGGTGCTGCTGCTGTGGCTGCTGTCGTTTCTATTTGCTATCAGCTGTTTTATTGCATGTTGTTGGTGTTGCCACCCGATCCCACACACCAGCGCAGTTGTTGTTGGTGGCTGCTGCTCTTGGAGCTGCTGTTGAACGTGTTGTTGTATATATTTTGGTGGTTCTGTTGCTGTTCTTCTATGGACAACTCCAACAGAGTTGTTGTTGTTGTTGTTATTATTGTTCTATCAGCAGGTTGTTGTTCTTGAATTCGGGTATTGTAATTATTTCGTTGTTGCTTTGGTGTTCTCGTATTCTCTGTTGTTGAACTTGGTTGCTGTTGTTGCAATTCCTATTGCTGCAATGCTTTTGATTCCTTTGTTGTAGTTTCTCTAGGAGTTCGTGTTGTTGTTGTTGTAAGGGGCGTTGTTGTAATTGGTGTGGCTGTTGGAGTGACTACTGCTACTGTTACTGCTATTATGGCTGCTGCTAATGCTAGTATTGCTGTTGTTGCGGCTGCTGCTGCTGCTGCTGCTGCTCGCTCGTGTGTGTGTGTGTGTGTGTGCGTGTTTTTTTTTTGTCGCCACTTCGTCGTCGCTCGTTCGTCGCTCGTCGTTCGCTGTTGAAATCACGATTTGTACTAATTTCACATATTTAAACTGTGTGTGGCATGCGCGCTGCTCCAAACGGGCCGGTTGCTGCTGCTGTTGTTGTTGCTGCTGCTGTTGGCCGTAAGTTCGTCACTTGCTTCTGCTCCCCCGCTAACCCGCCCAGCACACCTTTCCTTTCGCTTTGCTCGTGTCGCGACTTGCGATCGTTGCTGCTGTTTGCCGTTGTTGTTGTTGCTGTCGTCAATAGCCACACGTTGCACAGTGGGCCCGATCGCTCTGCGCATGTGGCAGCGGCTGCCAAACGACCATGAGATGCTGGAAACACACGAGTACGGGTACGAGCTGACACACCGACATCTGGGCAATGCCTATTTATAAATAGCGAGACGCGGCACAGTGTAGCATATACCATTTTGTTGTTGCAAGTTGGATCGTAGGGGAAATTTATATATAAGTGCTGATTTCTAGAGATTGCTTTTTGTTATATTTTGCTGTGGATAGTCGGAGGAAAATATTCTGTTAGTTCTTAGAGCATAAATTCTTAAGCCTGAAATGTAATCATTAAATATCTGGAAATAATTAATTTGATATTGGATTTATAAAAAGAATCCCTAAGCAGTTGCCAAGAAAATAATCATAAAAAAATACTCTTAAATATGAAAACAAATAATTTCGATTTCAATAAATTTTTCCTTCCTCTTTAATATTTGTTTCGCATAATACTTTGATTAAAATAACTGTTAAGTCACCTTAAACATACCCCCTGATATTCGCCCCACTGTGCTTTGGCAGCTAAAGCTGTAAATATTGTAGCCGCTGTCGCTGGCTGGTCCTCTCATTCTCCCGTACCCCTCTATCCGCCTCTCTCCGCCCACGAACTCTCGCACTTCTCTCATCAGCACGGCTGAGAAGTTGTTATCGTTGCCACTGTAGTTGTTGTTGCTGCTATTGCTGCTGCTGCTGTTGGACAAGGCAGAAAATAATAAAAACAACAACCACAAATACAGAAAGCTTAAAACACGGTAACAAATTTAGCGAATCAGCAAAATAACAGAAAAAGAATCGAAAAAGGAATTGCATTTCACGGCGAATTTGGACGTTTTTTCGGTTTGCCTTGCTGTTATTCTTCTTCATTATACTCTTTGGAAAGGTATTCGGCATAAGCCATGAGATTTGATTATTATTGGAATAATATTCATAGAAAAGGATTTTAATATTTATTTTACACATTATTTTTATTAATTTATGTTTCGTGAATTAATATAATATTATATGCATAAATAAAGTTTTACCACATTGTAATCATCCTTTATTATTAAATAAAGATTATATTACAAATATAAATACTTCCAATATTTACGATCGCTTAGGATATTTAAAACTTCGATCTGATATCGGAATATTAATCGCAGGCTATAAGATGGATGGAGAGAGGGGGGAGGGGAGAGAGCATAGAGTGTCACCGCTCACGTAGGCAGCGGTTTTGTTTTGCATGGGTTTTATTTGCTTTCCGCCTGCACTCTATTCCTCTCCCTCTCCCTATCTCTCCTATATCTGTCACAGTCTCTCTTGCATTGCGTGTCCTAAACCACGTGCGAATAATTTTTCGAATTTCGGCGTATTTCGATGTCCCCATCACACTCACACACATGTTTGTACTCACAAACACTTAATTGGAGCGACATTAACGGGATTCTCTTATCAGTTTTGCATTTCGCCTTGCACAATTGCTCCTCTCTGTCTGTCTGTCTGTCTCCTTTTCCAGTTACCTCTCTCATGCTCCCGCTCTTGCTCACACAGCTGTTTTGCATTGCGGAAGCTTTCGCTTCTTCTTCTTCTTCTGGATCAGCCCGCCTTAACAGCTCAGCCGACGTCGACCGTGGCAGCGACGTGTTTGCCGCACCTACGATAACGGCATTAAGCTGACATTTCCATGCACCTCGCGGCTTAAACGGCCAGCCTGACCGATCCAGGCACTCTACATCCGATTTTGCAGAGCAGTTAGTTTCGATTGATCTCGTATTTTATATAATAATGTTAAATGTTATATTTATAAACATAAAAATGTTAAACGATTTCAAAAATTAATTTGGTGAACGATATGTGTATGTGGGCAATAATATAGTGCTACCGGAAATATGTTCTACTATTCTTTTTAAGAATTTTAGGAATATTCTTTAAGTTTAATTGAATTTTTAATTTATATATACTGAAATTATGTAATATTAAATTAATGAAACCTTTTCCCTTTGAGTTAAGTTAGAAATATTGCACAAAATTTCAATCAATAGCTTTTATTTGGCGAGTTCTCTGATAATTTCGCTAGTGTCATTGGGAAATTCCATTGGGCATAGAGAAGTGTGATTAATTGCTGTTTTTTTTATGTTTTTATTGCATGTTCTCGCTTGCACCGAAATAACTTCGATTGCAGCGTGACTATTGAGCATTATAAACCGCCCCAAAAATTGGCCGCGACTGCGTCAGGGCAAACGACTCGACTTCACTCGACACGACGTCAGCGATGTGGCGCAAAGCTTTTTGCATTCAATTCTCGCTCCAGGTTGACAAATTGACGTTCAAAGTTGTTTGCGCAGCATTTCAGTTGCAGTTGCAGTTTGCAGTTTCGGTTGCGTTGCGTTGCCTGTTTTTCAGCTTTTCAGCTTTTCTCGCCCCTGTTCAGGTTCCTTTATTACGTTATGATTCTCCTCGGCACTCTCCTCCCCATTTCAGCCACCTTTCAATGCGGAGTGCGATTGAGTGCGAGTGGACGATATTGAACAGTGGCACCGAAAAGTCAGCAGGACTTAATGTTGCCAATATATGTAGTACATATTTTAAAACAAGAAAGGAAGGCTAGCTTCGGTACCCGAAGCTTAGAATACCCTTGCAGACCAGTTGCTTTTAAACTGTTCGATCGATTGTATGGCAGCTATAGGATATAGTGATCCGATGTTTGGTTTTTAATTTTCTAAAACGGCATTAATGTCTATGAAAACTGCATTTCTCAAGAATGAATTAATTGTATTGAAAAACACAAGAGTTATGCTCAATGACCCATTTTCTCCTATCGTTCCTATGGCAGCTATAGGATATAGTTGTCCGATTTAGATTAAACTTTCAAGATATGTTAAAATTGCTATTAAATAGAGTTTACCAAGAAATAAATAAAATATCTTTAAAAATGGCAAAATTTTGGCATTTTTTCCCAATCGTTCCTATGGCAGCTATGTGATGTAGTGTTCCGATTCCGGCCGTTCCGACTTATATACTAACTGCAACAGATTGAAGGGTCGGTGCAAAGTTTCAGCCCGATAGCTTTAAAACTAAGGGACTAGTTTACATAGCAACCGACAGACGGACAGACAGACGGACAGACAGACGGACAGACGGACAGACAGACGGACAGACGGACAGACGGACATGGCTAGATCGACTTGGCTGGTGATGCTGATCAAGAATATATATACTTTATAGGGTCGGAAATGTCTCCTTCACTGCGTTGCAAACTTCTGGTCAAAATTATAATACCCTCTGCAAGGGTATAAAAATAATTGTTAATATTAAAAAAAAAAAATTTTTAACTTAGATTTAACAGAATGAATACATTTTTGGTTTTTCCTTACATCGTTATTGCAAATTAAATAACAACATTTAATAAAGTCCTTCAAATTTTATACCCAATTTAAATTGGCTTAAAAGCCACAATAAGAAGGCTAAGAAATTGGTTTCTGTTTTTAATATTTTAAATATACATATGCATAAAAATTGATAATTTATAAAATTTGTTTTCTATTTCTACAAAATTAATATTTCTGCATTCAACCTGATTTTTTATGAAAATCTATTTGACATTTAAAGTTTCAGTATTTTTTTAAACAAAATAAATTGTTTAAAAATAAGTTCTATAATTCTAACTCTATATTATTTTGTAATAATTTTTGGTTTTAGATTTTCGTAATCTTTACAGCATCACTGTGCATCTGGGAAATATATAACTTGCAATTTCAGTTCCTGATGCCGGCGTCGTTATTGTTGCTATTGTTGTTGTTGTTGCTGCCGTTTCAGTTTGTCATTGCCATCTAAAATGCATTGAGCTGTCACATTAGAGCAGCAACTCGATACGTTAGTGCCCAGCCCTCTGCCCCAGCCCCTGCCCCAGCACCTCAAGCACCGCACTTTATTTGTGCCCCCTCCCATTAGAGGAGCTCAGCATTTTACTTAGAGTCAAACACACAACTTTTATTTCGGTTTTTTTTGTGTTGCCAGTTTTTTATCAATCAACTTTGAAGGTGTTACTGCAGTGGAAGTTGTTGTTGTTGCTGTTGTTGATGTTGCAGCTATCGTTTGTCGTTGCGTTGCGTGCACTTTGCTGGAAATTGGTGTTGACATTGGCTATATGGACTACTTATAAGTATAAGTGAAAAAATATATATATATATATATATTTTTATTCAATTTCCATCCAACATCCAACAAGCAACGCCGGGACGTCGCCACTCAGCTGCATTGTCTTTTGTTATTGCTGTGGCAAGGGATCCATCCACCCCTTCAACCACCCCACCCCACCACCCGCACGGTGTTTATCTGATGATGTTTTTAGCTCCCCGCTTTTTTTTCTATCTTTGTTTTATTTTTCCTCGTTTTCAATTATGCAGCACACAATGCTTTTCTTTCCATTTCCATTTTTTTTGCACCTCTCCCCGGGGGCAACGGCAACGGCTCAACTTCAACTGTTCAACTGCTCGAATGGCCGACTGTTTAGCCTGTCGGATTAGCCACGCAGCTGTCGCCGAGCTGGAAAAGCATTTCCCCATTTCCTCGTGGCTGTCTTAGCCTGGCCGCCTTCTAAATGCAGTGGGTTGTTGCTTGGTTTCAGTTAGCTTACGGTTGTTTGACGTTGGTATGATATATATGTATATATAGGGAGAAATGTGTGTTTGTCGGGAAATGATTTTATTTATGAATAAGAAAGCTGCATTTAAAGAGGGATGCATTATTATGTATTGATCGACAAAATGGGATATAGATATAGAAAGAAGTTATATCCAGAAAGGAAGAAAAATATAGATATAGAAGCTACATTTCCTGAAGCAATATAATAGTAATATAGGAGTATCTGCAAAGTTGGATCTAAAAATATTTACTTAGAGGCCAAAAGATAAAATTGAAAATTAATAGATATTTTGATATAAGAGTTAATTGATAAATATATATAGAGATTAATAAGTACAATCTTAAAAAATATATTGTTACAAAAATATAAATATATATATATGCATTTATAAATGCAATGCACAAAAGACATAAAAAGATATTAATAAAAAAAAAATAAAACATATTTTTATAGTTTAATTGCTTACGAATTAACAAAGCAATATATGTTTACATATATTTTTTACTGGCTAGTTTATGGATCTCAGTTAACTACTAGTTAATAAACAGATATTTTCGGTATACCGGTTAATTGCTGTTATTTATATTTTCAACACATTTTATTTATGCTAAAAACAAATCGTTATACTTCACCCCTTGTTAAAAATTGTATATTTTTCTTGTTAGTATTTATATGTATTTGTTTTTTTGCCTTTTATCTTGTGCTGTGTGTGTGTGTGTTTGTGTGTGTGTTACAGTCATAAACAAGCTCTTGGGCGCATTTTTATTTTGCCTACTCGCTGTTGCTTAAGTCTTGCCACTGATGCGTATCTGATGGCCGGCCAGCTCCGATCCAGTCTATAGTCCGGCTTTGTGGGACTCGGAATAGGTGCTCGAATGCCCGGCTACCAACGGGAAGTTCGCCGTTGAGTGAACGACCAAAGGAAGTGCATTTGAATGAATGCACATCTGATAAAGCCTAATACCCATGGACAGCCAACAGCCAACAGCCAACGGCCAACGGCCAACAGCCCCTCCAATACTCCGCTCCACTCCACAGCCACTCACTCGAGTGGTCAGCACTTGGGATCTGTTTAATTAACTTTTTTGCTTTGGCCGGATTTTTGCTAAGGCTGCCAGCTGCCAGCCAAACGCCAACGCAAAAAGTCGTGAGGCGTCCGAGAGATTTCGATTTCAATAACCAACTTTTTGCATGGTTCCATCAGGGAGAAATGTTGGATTTTAGCCATGGAAAGGTTTCGTTTTTACCAACTAAGAATGGGAAATATGTTTCTACGAGGATATTTTATTTCGATTCTTGGGAGTATGTAAGATGGAGTAGATATTTATTTAAGATTCTATAGTTTCTTGTAGAGTTATGGATTTGGAAATATATTGAAATTAGAATATTTTATTTTATATATTGCATTTTAAAGAATATTTATTATGACATTTAATGAAAGATAAATTAAATATTTATTTTTATATAAAATCGATTTAAGATCTTTATATAAATTTAAGGGGAAATCCTTTCAAAACTTTTAACACCAAAATCGAATTTATAAACATTAAAAATTCTTATGTTAGTACTACAAAAAGATTAAGAACAGAAATGTACTGCATGTATAATATTATTTTATTTCCGTAAATTGTTAAAGTTTAATTATTCATAAAATTATTTTGTATATATAAATCTTTTTTTTATTTATTTATAAACACTTTCTAGAAACAAACTTGTAATCTTGTAAATAGAAAACAGATATCTGTAAGTTCGGTAATGTGTTACCTAATCTATGTAAATCCCAAACTCTAATTTGGAAATCCTTTTTGCAGATTCTAGTATTTGCCCCTAGACGGTGGAAAATATTCCCTGTTTTCGGTCCAGCCGTTTGCCATGGAAACTTTTTGGGCATTCATTTAATTAGAATCCAAGTCATTTGATAGGTACAAAGCCCTTAGTCATAGTGGCTCCTGTCCCCCAGGGGGACAGGACTATTCTATTGACATTGTTCGCAAAACTTTTGCTCTGGAGCGAAGGAGGATGGGTTCGAGTTGTTTTGTTGGCAAAGTTTCACAATATTTTTCTGCTGAAAAGATGTTAAAGGGTTCAGGTCCGGGGTCGGGATTGGGCACGGGTGTGGGCTGAAAACTCGGTCCGGTGAATGATAACGGTGTATATACAGTCGTCGACACCCTCTTTCAATTTTCGCATCAAACTTGGCCATTACCCTGCCCCGCCCACGCCATCTTAAACCATTGTTCTCTGTTTACTTTGCTACTTTAGTTCTTAGAGGAAACTTCGAAAAGGAAGGGAAGAGGAGTGGGAGTAGCAGGAAAACCCACCACCCCCCAACCTCCACCCTCGAGCACCCAGGAAAAGCGGCAACCACATCTTGTACTCCCACTTCGCGTGTCCGCCCTCTGATAAAACCACCTCCCACACTTTCCCATTGACACAACTCCATCATTAAAACTTAAATGACCTTCCTGTGATGCCTGCGATGCTGATGCTGATGATGATGAGGATGTGGATCTGGATTTCTTTTTTCCAGGACGCTTCGAGAACGCTTCAAACTTTGACTCCTGATAACGCACTCATTCGTCCAACCCCCAACCATCCGGCATTTGGCTCTTACTGTATCTTTGAGAACTGAACTATCTTCATCTGTATCTGGACACGCATTAAATGCTTTCTATTTAATGAGTTCTCGCTTGCTCCCCCCTTTGCTTTGGTGCTGCACAGAGATAAAATATCATCAAATTGGTCAGAGATTCAAAGATTAGTTATACAAAAAGGATTCATTTGATTCATTCACTTATTTGTATTTATTTGTAGTGTACAAAATAATACATTAAATGGTTCAGTAATGAATATAGAAATAAAGCAATAAAAATCGGTTGAAATTTCTATGGGGAAATTTAATAATAGTTAAAAATATATACTGTAGAAATTTGTTTTTATATTTTGAAATTCAAGAAATATATAACAAAATTGTTTGAACGTAAAATTTTTAAACAAATAATATAAAATAGGGTTAATATAAAATCTAATCATTTCTGTTAAATAATTTGCAAAGAAAATATACAACAAATAAACCAAAAAATAAAATGATATAAATTAACCCATTTCTCTGAGTGCCTGCTGTGAATTTACATGTTTCGAAGCTCTGACTGTTTAATTGCCTGGACCAGGACTACGACCAGAACCAGAACCAGGATCCGGATACGGATGCGAAAAGCGAAAGCGAACGGAGGAGGATCCGGCATATGCTCCGCTGCAGATAGATGGGCTTGACCAGATCTATCACACGGGGTCTTTGACTCATTTATCATGTGTCAGAATGTTTAACTAAATGGCACTTTGCCGAAAAAGTTTCTGGAGGGGTTGGGTGTTTGCTAAGTAGTTAGTTTTAATAGTTAGCCACTCGCCAGCCAACATAAATAACTGGCCACGCAACTGCCACTCTGTCCCGCCCCCCCCCTTTATCGGTTGAGTGTAGAAAGTGCTAACAATCTTCCAGATACTTTGCGGACGTTGTTAGCGTGATGAATGAGCCGCATTCGGTGGCACATGTGGGGTGGGATGGGGTAGCGGAGCTGGTGGCAGAGATATGAGAGATAAAGACAGCAACCGGCACATAATTATATGCAGCACCAGTTCTAGCCAGCAAAACATCTTAATCGGAAATCTCCATTTGGTTTGCCCTCGTCAAGGTTAACACTTAACTTTCTTTAGTTTCAGGATAACAAATTAAGGGGGTTACGCCTGTTTTCCACCGAAATAATGGCCTTATTGAATATTTAATATCATGAAAGTCCAAACTTATTAAATTTGAAGTTAAGGATATATTATATAATATAAGTAACCCAATTATTCAATTGGTTTAATTTATTTAAATTAATTTCTGCTAGGAAAAACCATAATTAAATGGAACTGGAAATATAAAGTTAACTTTCATGTATATTCAATTTTATAAGTCTATGTTATTTTTGTCCCAATTCTTATATTTTAAATTAAATATTAACCCAAACAAAAAAAATATATAAAATTTTTCATTAGCTTGCATTGGGATTGTTGGTAATCAAGTATATTACAAAAAATTAAGTCAACCAAACACATAAAATCGCATTTGTTGTCGTACAACCATTTTGATTGCTTCAGCATGTTCAGATATATTGCTTCCTCCCCTAATGATTTTGCATTCCCCCTAATGGACACGCCTCACATCATAGTTGAAGGATTCCCGGGTATGACATTAAACATCACATTGATAGCTCCTCATGTGCAAAATATACGTTTCGCCTTTTCAAATTGGAATTGTATGCGCTTCGAGGGCTTTAATAGCAACCCTCATCCGGTAAATGTTCAGGTCGAAGGTCGTCGCTAAAGGGGGTGGGGCTGAGAGGGGGAGGGTGGGGGAAGGGACCTGGTGACAACTCGCGAGCTATGGGACATTTGTCGCAGTCGGGGGTCCGCTTGATATTTGCATCTTGTAGAACGGTCAATTGAGGGTTCGCCTCGTTATCAGATGGTTTTTGGCATGTCGAAAAAAATACATTCCACTGTGCCATTTCCCATTACCGTTACAAGTGCACTGCGCGAAAGAATAGAGCAAACTAATAGTATTTATTGTAATTAAAGTTATTTGTTATGTGTTTAATTTAAAATTGAAATATTACATGAACATCAAGTGGTTTGCCTCTTGTTTTAAGCTTAATTAAAGTTAGATTTTTACTACCAATAAAATAATTTTGTGTTTAATTTAAATGCTAATCTATTTTAAAACTAAGAAAAAAATTGGTTTATGTTTTTGAACATAATTTATTGTTGGATTATGTTCAAAAAGTTCTGATCCTTAAACGTAAACATTAATTTTAAAACAATGGTTATTAGGGTTGCATTTAATAATTTGAACGGTAGAAAAATGAAATATATATCTTTGTAATAATGATTATTGTTTTATTTCTTTCATCTATAATAAAAATATAATTTTATTTTCCAAGTAATTTTGGATAATCACACTTTTATTATTCGATTTTTTGTTATTTTGATATACCAATACGAAATCAGGAGTATTAAATATGCATTATTTTTGAGAGGGTAGTAATTTGTGGACATTGTAACCGGCTGCTCATTTTTGAAATACTTGTAATGAATTTGAATTTTCAGTGCACAGTTAAGGTTGTTGCCATTGCCATTGCCATTTCCATTTCCGCCTGGTGCCTTCTGCCTTCTGCCTTTTGGAATTCCTCTGCCCACCTCCCCTGGCACATCGTTCGCTGTGCGTAATATCCTGCTCCTGCTGCGTTTTATGCCTGTCCTTTCCCGTCCCCGTCCCCATCCCCTGCCATCCCTGCCCTTCCTCCTCACCCAATCCCTAGCCCATTCCCGAGGGTTGGGCCCAACACTTTCCGCAATAAGTGTATTTACTTTTGGGCCTCGCTTTCGCTCGCCGACTCCCGGCAATGGGTTTCGTAATAATGGATTTCATTAAGGCGCGGCCAACTATGCAGGACAATGCCGCAGCCTCAGCTTCCTTCGGATCTCTCTCACTCCGCCAGTGAGTGTGAGTGCGTATCTGTGTGTGTTATCCTGACATGAACGCCAATTCAAACTACGCCATGCGTAACAAATAAATTCATTAAGCGCAGCCAATGCCGCTCAAACATTATCATCAATGGGCCCAGGCAGAGGAGGCCCACAAAAGGAGCTGCTGCTGCTGCTGCTGGGCGAGGGGCGAGCGTTGAGGGGCTTACCAGGGGCTGACGGTGCAGGGGGGAGGGGTCAGTGTGGTTAGTGGCACCGGTAACCGGCTGACTGAATGATAATAACAAAAGCCGCTCGGTTTGGCACGCGTAATTAAGTTGCATGTTCGGCCTACACTCACGAAAAAACTCAACAAATTGGAGTTGTGCAGATTTTTAAATTAAAGCTGTATATAGGGGAGGGAACTAACATTATGTAGAAGGCATAAATGTATTTAAAATGTAAAATATGAGTTATATATTAATTCAATTTATAACTAGTACAACATTTATATATACTTTTAGCATACTTCATTTGATCAGAAATGTTAAATTCT